>CM060946.1:401914909-402514909 GCA_030765085.1 Allium cepa
ATTGACGATATATCTCGAGTTTCAGTCATTATGATTCTGTTGATTTCTATGAGTTCATTTGGGGGTAGACGCCCAATTGGGCAATTGAATATTATATTGACTTCATTCTCGGTCTTATCTTTTTAATCATCCTCCCATGAGGATGTCCACTAGGTAAATGAGGCGATTCATTGAATTTATTTGATATTGTCATTCTTGCCTCCTTTTGAGATATCCTCTTTGGATACTCAATTGTTGATATACTTTGTGAAATTACTTCACTCGAAGTAATGATATATTGTTAGTGTTCTTCTTCTCATTCGAGGAAACACTTGAACCTTACTCTTATATCTCGTTGATCTTTTTTTTAATCCATTAAGTGGTGCTAGGGTCATTCCTCGTTTAACCTTACACCGATTTTCATGAGCTACGAATTGCGGAGGACAACGTTCCTCTTTTCGCATTCCATACTCGTATGTTTCTTGTGAGTGGTTCATTATACCGTTCGAAATAATGAATGCTCTAGTCTATTCCATCAGTTTTGTGAATCGAGTATTCTGGGAATATCTTGATGAGTTCTTCTTGTGTTTTTGATTTTGAGTAGAAGTTATTTGAGTTTTCAAATCTTTCAAATTGAAGATATGTTTTTAAGTGAAATCGGTTGAGAAAAACAAAGAATATTTTGAGTATTATATATGTGATGACGCGGAATTTTGGGCAATAGCAATTTAATAATCTTTGTTAATAAGTATTTAAATTGATTTAATAATCTTCTTTTATAAATATTTAATTAGTAAAATTAATCTTTTTCAAAGCTAATAACATTTGGTTTCTATTTATAATGTATATATTGGTGTATATATATATATATATATATTGTAAATAGAAAGTCTTTGGTTTTAATTTAATAAAAGATATGTTTTCTGATTGTAATTTGAAGTTATGTTTTAAAATTCAACATAATAATTTTCAAGGTTAATATTATATTTTTTATTTATATTGTATATATATTATAAATGAAAAGCCTTGGTTTCAAATTAACAAATAAAATCATGTTTTCAAATTTAATAATTATTGTAATTTGGGAGTTTAATATAATGCTTTTCATTTCTTAACAACAAAGATACCATTTATATTTATTTAAAAATATTTAACTTAAGTTTAAAGTTTAAATAAAATTTATAAAAGGTTTGTCTTACTTTCTTTTTAAAATTTGCTTGACCTAAATATGATTTATAAATGTATATGGAAATTTAAAACATATTTCAAACATTTTAAAACATATAAAACATAAGAAAATATTTAATAAAAGGGTTTATTACGATTTACTTAAATAAAAAATGGATTAAAATATATATAAAGATTTAAAAATACATTCTTCAAAATATATATACATATTACACAAATTTTAAAATACGTAAGAAGCATAATAATAAATATATTTGACATTTGTAATTCATATATACATTGTTTTAAAATTTGTTAGCCAAGTAACACCTAAACTAACAAGTGGCAAGTACGATCTTTTAATTGAAAACTATATAATAAGTGTTTTAGAGAGAAATCTAGTTTCCATTTTCCATTTTTTTCAGTTCAAAACATCTTCTTCGTCTCAATCTTTTCTCATTTTCAAAACTAAAGGAAAACTGAAAACCCAATTTCAAAAGAAAATCAAAACTAGAAGCTTTAACCGCTTCAAGATTAAAACAAAGCAGTTTCAAGCAGATTCAGTTTAAAAAAGCAAATCATGTAACGACCTAGAATTTTATTTAATTAAAATTTGAATATTTAATTTATTTTAAATATTTATAAGTGAAATTTATAAGTCGAATAAATTTTATTTTGAATTATTGGATTTAATTGGATAATTAAATCGATAATTTAATATGTTAAATTATGGAAATAATTGAAAAATTGAGTTAAATATGATTGAAAATGATTTGTAAAATTTTATTATATCATGTTGGAGTTAGAATGATATTTTAGAACTTTTAAAATCGAATTAAGAGTTAATTTGTGAAAATTGAATATTTTAATATTTAAATCGACTAGTGAAAATAGTCAATTTTTGAACAGTCTCAGAATTGAACGAAACCAGTTCCATTGGATCCGTAATAGTTAGTTATTACCGGATTTCAAATTTCGTGTCAATCGGAGTTATCGTTTGATCATGGCAGCTCGAAACGCATCGATTTATTTTTAATTTAAATTTGACGAGTGAAAATAGCCATTTTTCAAAAAGTCTCGGATTTCGACGAAACCAGTTTCATCGGATCCGTAATGTGATATTATTGTAAGGTTTCAAATTTCAAGCCGATTGCTTCGACTTGTGCACGCATTTCCATGCAGATAAGGGGGCCGAGTGCCACAGGGGTCAGGCCGTGGGTAGCTAAGGGGGAGGCGACCGTGTGGTGGCGACGTGATGAAGTTTCGTCGTGTATTGATGTCAAAAAATTTAAACCCTAATCTACGTTTATGGGTTTTTTTATGCGTGTGTTGATCTGGAGAAGGAGGACGTGAGGGAGATGGAGGGGTGTGCGGCTGTGATGCACTGGGGATAGGATCCAGTGGCTCTAGTTTGAGTAGTTAATAAATTTGTTAATTTAAGTTGTAATTAGTTTATATAAAACGTGTACAATCTTGTAAAATTCATAACTTTTTCATACGAGGTCGAAAAAATGCAAAACCAGTTGCGTTGGAATCATATGGACGAGCACTACGCGATGGAGTTGGTTTGGAGTCGTTTGGAGTTAGTGAGAATTTTGGGTAAAATTAAATGCGCGTTTAATTTTATTCGAAATAAATCGCTAAAACGGAAATTGAAACCAAGGTGAGAACTTCTCACTCAATCGAATCAGTCTCGATTTTATTTTAAATAGTTAGATTTAAAATATTTGAATGCATGTTTGAATAATGATTGATATCTATTGATTGTTAAAATAGACATTATACGCCGTTAGTAAGCGGATGTTATTTATTAAAAACATATACCGCGAATATTTCATAAACAGTGAAATTGGTATTATATATAATATCAATATATATATATTGGCATATGTATGTATTGCAGTTGATTGATTTCCCGTATTTTTAGCGGATGAGACCCTATTGCGCCGTTATTAAGCGGATAATATTTAATAAGAACATATACCGCGATATGTTAAGTAAAGTAAAATATGAAATGTTTTATAAAACATAAGAAACAAAAATTAAAAAGCAAATGAAAATATGTTTTCTAGGTTTAATTATTTATCAGATTTCAAAGTAAAATGTTTTAATAAGTTTTGAAATTTGCTTTTAAGTTATTAACAATATATTTGGTTTTCATAAGAATGTTTAGTTTTAAAATTTATTTTTAATATATTAAAAAAATAAATTTAGTTTCAAAGAATGTTTAGCCTAGTTTAAAGAATATTTAAAATGAATAGATTTCCAAAGAATACAAACTAAGTTTCAAAGTATTTAAGCAAGTCTTTAAAGATGTAAGTTATCTGAGATTTTTTTTGTTTATAGTAATTATATTAATTTTGAAATTAAATTCCTAGGGGTTTTAAAAGGAAATAAGATGATGTTTGAAATTATGATGTGGTTGAAGAAAGAGTGATAGTTAATCAAAGAATTCTCTAAATGATGATGTATTTCAAGCATTTAATTTAATTTGACTTAATTTAATTTAAATAAATATTTAATTAAGGTATATGGTAATCTTAATTAATTACAGTCTTCGTTAATAAAAGTAATTAAAGTGTAATTACTTAATTGACTAAGATGATTAATTAATGTTATTAATTCAAGATAATTAGTTGTTTAATTAATTAAGGATAGTTAATTACAGGATTAATTAAGGGTTAATTAATCTAAGTAATTAAAGATAATCAATTAAAGAGTAATTACTTAATGAAAGTAATTAAAGAGATTAATTACCCAATGTAATTAATTAATGGATGTGATTAATTTAAGTTAATTAACTAGTTTAATTAATTAAAGCTAACCACTTGATGATTGATTAAGTAAAATTACTTAATGTAATTAATGAAGTGTAATTACTTGGTGTAAGTAATTAATGGGTGATTACTGGATGTAATTAATTAAAGGGGAATTACTTAATGGAAAGTAATTAAAGATAATCAATTAAAGAGTAATTACTTAATGAAAGTAATTAACGGGATTAATTACTCAATGTAGTTAATTAAATGAATATGATTAATTTAAGTTAATTAACTAGTTTAATTAATTAAAGATAATCACTTGGTGATTAATTAAGTAAAATTACTTAATGTAATTAATGAAGTGTAATTACTTGGTATAAGTAACTAATGGGTGATTACCGGATGTAATTAATTAAAGGGGAATTACTTAATGGAAAGTAATTAAAGAACAATTACTTAGTGAAAGTAATTAAGGATTAATTAATTTGTGTAATTAATTAAGAATTAATTAATATAATTAATTAAGGAGTTAATTAATTAAGGTAAGTATTTACAGGATGGTTAATTACTGTTTGTAACTAATTAAGGTTAATTAAAGGAAAGTGATTAGTTAAAGTATAATTAATTAATGTAATTAATTGAGGATCAATGTAATTAATTATAGTTAATTAATTAATGAAGTAATTAGAGGATCATTAATTAATGTTATTAATGAGAGTGATTAAAGGATAATTACTCTAAATGATTAAGGATAATTAATCTGTGTAATTAACTAAAGGATAATTACTTAATGTAATTAGAGAATAATTAATCAAGGATGATTAATTAAGATGGATAATTAAGGGATGATTAATTAATTAGGTTATATTTAATTAATGCTAGATAAGCAGGATCAAAAAGTAATTAAGTAATTAATTTAATTCATTGGTGGTTAATTAAATTAATTAGAGATGGTGTGGTTGATTAATCTTGCGTGTGGATGATTGGATGAGATTGAATGCCTTGGATTATATGATATCTCTGATATGTGATACGGGTTGCTTTTGATATGAGATACTTTGGTTGAATTGTGATAATATGGATTATCTATATTGTGATAAGGTGAATTATCTATCTGTGTGAATATAGATAATAAATTGAATTGTTTAACCCTTAAATGACTTGGACATTATAACGGCGTTTTGGATTTTGGTGAGACCGAGATCGGATTTCCAAATTTGGATATCCGAAAACCACATCGATCCAAATTAAACGTTAGGTCGTGAATTCAAGTGAAGATCGAGATGAAGACTCGAAGTATAAGAACAATTCGTCGTTAAAACTCTGAGGGTGATTACAAGATGAGTTTAACAGAGATAGTACTTTCAGGTTCAAGAAGGAGATTCCGAGTGCAAGGGCTATTGTCGTTAACTCTGAGGGTGATTCCAAAATGAGTGTAGCGAGATATTGCCTTTGGTTTCGTTCGAATCCGGAACGAACTTATATGGATTGAATGCTTTCAGAACATCGTCAATGGAGGACGATGAGCATTCCAAGATGTGGTCTATAAAGGTAATTGTAGTCTCAAGCCTCATCAACCGAGAATGTAACATTCCTGAATTTTAGCCAAGTTTAGTTTGATAATTAAATTAATTTTTGAAATTAAATTGTGAATTAAATTTAGTTTTTCCAAAATAAAATATTAGTTGTTTATATATATATATATATATATACTAATTTTTAATTGAAATTTGTATTTGGAAAATCAAAAATAAATATATTAGAAATAAATTGGTTTTAAGATTTTATTTTTAAGATTAATAAGAATTTGTTTCTAATTTTATTAAATATGTATTATAATTTAAAAATGATATTTTGAATTTGATACAATAAATTTTTCAAAGGCTAATTAAGAATGAAACTCTAATATATTTATTCATGTGAAATTAAATTTTTAAACCATTTTGCTTTAAAGGATTATATAAATTATTAATGGAAAAAAATGTAAAACATATACTAATATAAAATTAATATATAAGAAGATAAAGACATAAACATTTAAACAAAAACATATGTTAAGATGTGAAAATATAAATGCATAAAGGGTTAAAACAAAATTTATAAAATAATTTGAATTAAGGATATAAACACAATTTAATTCACATAGGACATCTGTAAGAAGATTAAAATATGTAGATACAAGTGTTAATACAATATAGACAAGTGTTAGCCAAATTAAAACAAGTGGCAAATTTAACTTTTCTTTTAATTTGAATTTAGAAAACATACATAAGAGAAAAAAATAAGGCTATTCTTTTCAAAAAAAACTTCTCAAGCCTGAGAAAAAAATTTCAAAACAATCTTCAATCTCAAAACATGAAAACCCAAACCTGAAGCAAATCAGGTTATAAATCCAATTAAAAAAAACGTGAAATCAAAGAGAACTAATCTCTTCATCTCATTTCAAACCTGGAAATCATCTCAAAACATCAAAACATTAAGCAACTCAGCAGGCAACAACCTTGTACATTTTGAATCTGAAGCAACAAGCAAAAGCCTGGAAAATCAAGCTTTCAGGCCTGAAGATCCTCTGATTAAAAAAAGAAAAAAGAAAAGAAAAATCAAGCAAACCTAGACAGCGAGCAAGCCAGAATCAAGAAAAGTAATGATCAGGCAACTTGAAACTTCTACAATCAGGGATCATATCAAAAATAGAATCAAATATCGTGAACAAGTTCAAAACTTAAGCAAGCAACAAAATTCAACATTATCAAGCCTCTGTTTTTTCCCCACACAAGTGAGAAAACCCTTTTGAAACCTCTAGTATTTGATCTGTGGTTTGAATTTTTGCTTAAGATTTGTTTGAACGAGTACATATATGTGTATGAATGTAGGTCCTCTATGCATGTTAATATACAAAGATATTCATCCTTGTTGCAAGTTCTAGGTTTCCAGAAACCTGCCCAAAAAGGAAAAAAAATCCTAAAACACCGCTTCTAATTGTTGTTAGATTAGGATGTCAAAAGAAAATGTGTTCAAATTCATAAGAACTTAATTTTAAAAATATGTTTTCAAGATAATATGGAAGGTTGTTGTTTGGAAGAAGAGAAAACAGTATAAATTCAAATTTTATCAAATTTACAGCCTGCATGGATTCAAGATTCACTTATATCATCCAAATCCATATCGAAAATAATGATTTTTGAAACAAAAATCAGGATTTTTAATTTCAAATTAAGGTCGTTTTTGCTAAATGAACGGAATATGGTTATTTATGAAATTCTGGCGATCGGCGCATGATTGGGCATCGGGTTTGTTTTCAGAGGCGCTGGGATGATCGTCGAACTCGAGAAAAATGCGAGATGGTTTTTTAATTCATCGTGGAAGGTGAATGAAGTTGATTTTGGATTTAACCCTAGTTTTAGTTGAGGTGTGAAAACTGGTAGCCGGATCATCGTATTTGCATCGGACCGCACCAGAGGTGGTGGAATAAAAGGAGGGAAGCGAGGCAAGGGTTTGGGTAAGTCGGCGGTGGAGTTGATGGCCGGAGGTGATGGCAAGTGGCGGTCTTAGTCGACTGTGATGGGTTCCAAAATTGATCAGGTTTCTCGATGTTGTTCTACTGGTGATCATGTCAAACTGGGTAGTCGAATTTGTTGCCGTGGTCGTAGGTGACTTGCTGGGGGTCATAGCGACGATCAGATCGTCGTCGATCGGCTGTACATGTGCACAGCCTGTAGTTTGTGTCAGTGGAAAAGGAGATGGGGAAGAAGGGTTTAATCTCGAAGTAATTTTCGGGGAGATGATGGATTGGCTCGAGTGTTGACTCGAGTGTATTTGCGTTGTATCAGGTCTTTTCAAAAACTTAACGAAAATTTTAATGCTTGAAAGGCATACAGGTGAGATTGGTAGGAAACTCGAAGTGAAGGGAAGGTTAGCTCGGGGGTGGACTCGAGTGGGTTTCGGGTTCACTAAAAAAAACGGTTTTTAGTTTAAAAACCAGATTTAAATTTTAAAACATTTTTTAAACCTATGTTTTTTAAGAAAATAATTGCCTTGATTTAAATTTGAATAATTAAAGGTTTAATAAAGTTTTAAATTTTGTCTTAACAATAGTTTTGATTGACATAAATATTACCTTAAACAAAATCTTGTAAATTTTGTTCCTAAATGTTTTCAGATTAAAAAGGTAATTTAATGAAATTTAAATGTGGATTAAAGCAAAAGATTTTTACTTTAATAATCAAAGGATGATGATTTTAATAAATAAAATTCAAACTTTTAAAATTAGTTTATTTTAAAATGGAAATTAAGAGTTTAATGTAATATATCATTTATCTTAATTTAACCAGGTTTTATTAACAAAGCTAATTAAATTATAATTACTTAATTAACTAAAATGATTAATTTAGGTAATTAAATTAAGATAAATAAATTTGTGTAATTAATTAAGAATAGTTGATTACTTAATTAAGGATTGATTAATCAAGGTTAATCAATTAAGAAATAATTAATTAATAAATAATTAAGAGGTTAATTAGTTAATGTTAAGAAGGATTATTAAATAAGTGATTAGTTATTAATAAATTAACAATTAAGAATAATTTAATCAAGTAATTAGGGTTAATTAATTAAGATAAATTAATTTGTAATTTGAAATTAATTAGTTAAGTTATTAAGATTAATTGTTAATTAAGGATTAATTAATTAATGAAAGTGATTAAGGATAATCACTTATTGTAATTTAATTAATTAAATGGTAATTAATTAAGGATTAATTAATTAATTAATTAAGGGTTAATTAATTAATAAATAAATTAAAGGTAATTAATTTTGAAGGATAATTACATAATTAAAGATTAATTATTTAATGAATAAAGGTTGATTAATTTATTGATTAAGGTTGATTAATTAATAGTTAAAGGATTAATTAGTTTATTAATTGAGGTCAATTAATAAATAATTAAAGGGTAATTAATTAAATGATTTTTAATAAATTAATAATCAATTAACTGAAATTAGTAGTTTATTCATAAGTAATTATCCGATTTAAGTTAATCAGATGATTAATTAATCTGACTTATAGGTGTTTGAATTCAATTGAATGTTGAATTGTTGATATCTTTGATGTGTAATGCTTTGTGATATGAATTGTTTTGATTCAAGCTGTGATGAATGTAATTTATTTATCTGTGATGAACGTATATTATTTATCTATGGATCTGTGAATGGAAGATAAGCATTATAGAGATATACCACTTATCTATAATTATTGTGCTTAAATCTGTGATGATTGATGATGTTGCACTATTGTGTAAAACTCCTGAACTACACTATACACACACAAGTAAGGATTTCACGAGGAAATTGGTTAAGTCACATATTTTTGAAATGGTTTTAAAATTGAATTTTGAATCCAAATGGTTTTGAAAATGGTATTGGATTAAATATGAAAAACTTTTGAAAAGGGAATTTTCAAAGACTAAAGTTATTTTGAATAACTTTATTAAGTTTCGAAATTTAAATAATTTAATTTGAATTTGAATTCAAAATTTGAAATTGAACTCCTTGTTTAGACATTATGGTTTAAAAAGATTATACAAGTTAAAGATGTGTTTATATGGGTTTTAAACCATTTTAAAAGTGTTGTTTTGGGGAATTTGAATTTAAAACAAGCTTTATACTTGGAGGGATTTAACTTGTACAAATGAAATCGAATTTTTCCGAAACAAAAACTATTCATTTTCAAATAATAAAAGCTTTCATATAAGGAAAGAATTTCCAATTTGTGTTAAAGGGGTTTCAAGTTTGAAATGAAAATGGTTTTCCAAGTTATGAATGAATCTTTGGAAATAGTTTTGAAAGCTATAAATTGAGTCTTTGATTTAATGATTGGATGAGTTAATCCAATTTGAAAAGGAAATTATTTTGAAAGCCGTGAATGAATCTTTGTGAAAGATGGGTGACCTTTGTGAAGTGAATCTTTTTATTTTAAAGATTTGGAAATGGAAATTTGTTTAAACAGTTTGAAAAGAAAAGTTTTGGGTTCTAAAGTTGTGACTTAACTGAAATCCCAATATCCATATGTTTTTAAATATTGGGCTCATTATTCGGTTTAGTCGGGGGAGGACCTTATGTCATATAACCCATTCCAAATAGTGATACAACATTATGGATATCATTTGAAGACCGGTGGTGAAGATCGGGTATTTTCGAGAGCGAAAGGATAACCCGTCGAATGACTCTGCACTGAGTAGCTAAGGTATAGAGATCTCCATATGTGATGGGGAGTCCCATCGGGATTATGAATACCGGATTGCAAGGGATGCTTTGGAAGTGCCTTTGGTTCTGTTCGAACCTGGAACAGACTTGTATGGATGTGTGTCTAACGTTACACTTTGAGATGTAAAGATGGTTTCTATCAAATACATTTCTGTTTGGTAGCGAAGATTTATTCTCTTAGCATAACAACCTTCTCTGAGACGTACGAGCTCAGATGTTATGTTGTTAATGGTTACTAGTGATACATACATTATTTGGTAATTTGGCATGTGAAGTGCTGCTGATCGTTTGTTGATCGAAGCATGGCTTTTGTGAAAAGCGTAGCTTTGTGGACAAGAATGCATCAGGACCTCACACCCTGGAAATGGTCGAAACAGAAAAGATGCGGCAAGGTTGTAGGGCTCGTGCCCCTAAGGTATGTCCATTTCTTCTGGAAAAGGGTTGTATCATGGTATGAAGCCCAGATACTTAACTCATGTGAACACTGTAAATTTATTACTATGTGATGTTGCTTTGTGGTTGATGATCCTCGGATAAAGGTCGCAAACGATCGGGGATGGCATATCTTTAGGTGTTACTTCTGAAAAGGGGTAAACCGACCTTGTGTTAGTAGAGATCCGGGTAGGTTCTCGGGGCGTCCCTCCAAAGGCATACCCATGTGGCAATGGGAAGTTCCTTAGCCTGACCATTTGTTGGAAACCCAATCATCCAATACGCGCCTTGTACGGTTTTAGTTGTATAACCTTCCATTTATTTATGGTGGTCACCACTGTTTAGATGGTATCTATAGTAGGCATAGTTCGAAATGTCTATGCTGGCTAAGATTAATATTGTACTTCGAAATGTTTTCCACTATGTACTAATAATAATGTCAAAAAGGATTTTGCATAGTAAGCATTATTGACTATCATAAGGAGAAATCTCTTCTGATTCTACGTTTGCATGGTGTGTGCGGCGGGAGGCCTTATGGTAGTTTCATTTTCTAAAAAGCATTGCGGATTTCAATGTTTTAAATTCTTTTGTTGTTTGTTTTAACGAAAACTGTTTTTATTTGCTCATACCGGTCCCATGACTGACCTGGAGTTTATTGTTCCCTTCCTAAACTCTGGGTGCCCACAATTTTCCACACGAGCAGTCTAGAGTTGGGTTTTTCAGATAATCCAATAATAGGTGTAGATTCAATAGCTTTCGAAGTCTTTGGTTTGGTAGCGTTTGGAAATCTTCTTTAGTCTTTGGATCTTTGAATTTTTGGTTTGGCAACCGCATTCGGGATCGGGTTTGCTACAAGTCTAGCTTGATGGTGGTTCGAGCTTGAAGTTTAGAATTTTGGCTTTGGAGTTTTGGTTTGGAGTTGCAGTATTGGATTCTCTTGAAGACTTTGCTCATATCGATATATTTCCGCTGTGTTGTTGTGTAGTATACATTCTTTGATGGTGTTGGGTTGTTGTATCATGGTATATTTGACATTGTATTTATATTTTATGTCAATTCAATCACCTTTTGTTTCCGCTGTGATGTTTTTCATCTAATGTTGTTGCAAGCTTCGGAGATACAAATTTTGATGTCGTTTGTCGAGGATCGAGTTCGGGTCGTTACAATTGGTATCAGAGCTAAAGTTTGAGTAAGAACTTTAGCTACGGAATTTAACACATTAGATGGCTCATTAGAGATAGGATGAAATATACCCTAGAATGAGTACAACCTGTGAAACCGAGAACCAAAATTACTCAGTCTATTTTCTTTAACTGTTGTTATTCCCTAAGATATCTCGTCCGAATTCCTAAATCGGTTTTCTTACTGTTTACAGATAATAAGAATGAGTGGAAGAAGAGGACGAGGTAGGGGACGGGGAAGTACCACTTCAACTGGTCAAGTCCCTACAATAGCAGCTATTCCCACTCAACCTCAGCCAAATCTGGCCGATTTATATCGAAGTTTTTCTAGACTTGGTGGAAAGCCATTCATAGGCAAGGAGATCATTATCGAAGCACAAGCCTGGATTCGATCGTGCGAAAGGATTTTCAAAGGACTAAAATTGGAAGATGATCAAATGCGATTGATAGCATCCTGGCAACTCCAGGAAGAGGCTTTACCTTGGTAGGAGACAGTTACTGTGGATGAGTCGGCGGATGAGTTCACTTGGAGTCGATTCAAGGAAGTGCTCGAGTAGCGATATAAGCCATCTACTGGTATCTCCAGGATGTACCAGGATTTCACGGATTTGAAGCAGGGAAGTTTATCGTTTGAGGACTACTTGAACAAATTCAATGAATTATCTCGGTTTGGTACGGAGTTGGTGAATACACCTTTGAAAAAGAATGAAAAGTTTATTCGGGGGATGAACAAGAAATACCAGGAGAGGATGACTACTCACGTAAAGGAATCTTTTTCCGAATTGATCGATATGGGTTATAGATACGGTACTCTGGATAAGCAAGATGTTTTGGAGGAGAAAGGGAATACAATCAATCTGAATTGGAGGAAAAGGAAATTCGACGGAAAGAAACCGTGGAGAGGCAAAGGAAAGAAGAATAAACATAATAACAAGGTGAAAAATGTTACTTGTTTCAATTGCTTGGAGAAAAGCCATTACTCGAATAGTTGCAAGAAGCCCTGGAAGTAAGGAAAGAGAGAGCCATTTATGAAGCCAGAACAGGAATCTTGGGAATATTATTACTGCCACAAGCCGGGACATAGGATCAAGAATTGCCCGGCATGGAAGCAAGCTCAAGTAGGGAGGGTGTATACAATCAAAGATGATGCTTCAACTCCAAAGGCTGATAAAGGAAAAGGAATTTTAGTAGGTAACCTTTTCGTTTGCGATAAAAATTTTCGAGTTTTATTCAACACAGGAACTACACATATTTTATTTCTCAGTAAATCGTAAACGAGTTAAATCTTGAATCTGAGTTCGTAGTTGAACCTATTTTTGTCTTTTTTTGGGTTTCGATATATTATGTGAACGGTTAGTTATTCCTTCGAACTAACCAACACCCTTATAGACTGAATTACCCGAGTATTTCGTAAAGTGTTGAACGATTTGTTCTTATATCTATTATTGATATTCTGATTTGGTAAGCCAAATGCAGAATAGATCATCAGTTTGATCAGAAAAGATATTTCTCTATCTTTCGTCCGTTCTTCGTTGTCTCCCTAGCAAATTTCGAGGACGAAATTTTCTTAAGGGGGAACCTGTAAAATTCCCGAATTTTAGCCAAGTTTAATTTGATAATTAATTTAATTTTTGAAATTAAATTTTGAATTAAATTGAGTTTTTTCCAAAATAAAATGTTAGTTGTTTATATATATATATATATATATATATATATATTAATTTTTAATTGAAATTTGTATTTGGATACTCAAAAATAAATATATTGGAAATAAATTGGGTTTATGATTTTATTTTTAAGATTAATAAGAATTTGTTTCTAATTTTATTAAATATGTATTATAATTTGAAAATGATATTTTGAATTTCGTATAATAAATTTTTCAAAGGCTAATTAAGAATGCAACTCTAGTATATTTATTCATGTGAAATTAAATTTTCAAACCATTTTGCTTCAAAGGATTATATAAATGATTAATGAAAAAAATGTAAAACATATACTAATATAAAATTAATATATAAGAAGATAAAGACATAAACATTTAAACAAAAACATATGTTAAGAAGCGAAAATATAAATGCATAAAGGGTTAAAACAAAATTTATATAAAAAATTGAATTAAGGATATAAACACAATTTAATTCACATAGGACATTTGTAAGAAGATTAAAATACGTAGATACAAGTGTTAATACAATATGGACAAGTGTTAGCCAAATTAAAACAAATGGAAAATAACTTTTCTTTAATTTGAATTTAGAAAACATACGTAAAAATAAAAATAACCAAGCTATTCTTTTCAAAAAAAACTTCTCAAGCCTGAGACACAAAAAATAATAATTCAAAACTACCTTCAATCTCAAAACTAGAAAACCCAAACCTGAAGCAAATCAGGTTATAAATCCAATTCAAAAAAAAGCCTAGAATCAAAGAGAACTAATCTGTTCATCTCATTTCAAACCTGGAAATCATCTCAAAGCATCAAAGCATCAAGCAACTCAACAGGCAACAACCTTGTACATTTTGAATCAGAAACAACAAACAAAAGCCTGGAAAATCAAGCTTTCAGGCCTGAAGATCATCAGATTAAAAAAAAAGAAAAAAAAATCAACCAAACTGGACAGAAAGCAAAACAGGATCAAGCAAAGTAAAGATCAGGCAACTTGAAACTTCTACAATCAGGGATTAAATCAAAACAAGAATCAAATATCATGAACAATTTCAAAGCTTAAGCAAGCAACAAATTAACATTATCAGGCCTCTGTTTTTTTCCCTCACAGGTGAGAAAACCCTTTTGAAACCTCTAGCACTTGATCTGTGGTTTGAATTTGTGATTAAGATTTGTTTAAATAAGTACAGATATGTGTATGAATGTACGTCCTCTGTGCATGTTGATATACAGGGATATTCATCCCTATTGCAAGTTCCAGGTTTCCACAAACCTGTCGAAAAAGAAAAAAAAATCCTAAAAACTGCTTCTAATTGTTGTTAGATTAGGATGTCAAAAGAAAATGTGTTCAAATTCATAAAAACTTAATTTTAAAAACATGTTTTTGATATAATATGGAAGGTTGTTGTCTGGAAGAATAGAAAACAGTATAAATTCAAAATTTATCAAATTTTCAACCAGCATGGATTCAAGATTCATTTACATCATCCAAATCCATTACAAAAATAATGATTTTTAAAACAAAAATCAGTATTTTTAATTTCGAATTTAGGTCGTATTTGCTAAATGAATGGAACATATTTTTTTATGAAATTCTGGCGATCGGCGCATGATTGGGTGTTAGGTTTGTTTCCAGTGGCGCTAGGATGATTGTTGAACTCGAGAAAAATGCAAGATGATTTTTTAATTCATCGTGGAAGGTAAACGAAGTTGATTTTGGATTTAACCCTAGTTTTCAGTTGAGGTGTGAAAACTGGTCGCCGCATCATCGTATTTGCATCGGACCGCACCGGAGGTGGTGGAATAGAAGGAGGGAAGCAAGGTGAGGGTTTGGGTGAGTCGGCGGCGAAGCTGATGACCGGAGGTGATGGCAAGTGGTGGTCTTAGTCGGCTGTGATAGGTTCCAGAATTGACTAGGTTGCTCGATTTTGTTCTACTGGTGGACATGTCAAACTGGGTGGTCAAATTTACTGTCGTGGTCGTAGGTGACTTGCTGGATGTAACGACCTGATATTTTGGACCATTCAAATCGACAATAATCCACACATGTTAGACTTGAATTGCTCAAGATATCAGATTGTTAATTTAAAATTTGGCAAAGATCAGCATATACAGTAAATAAATCAATCACAGAATCGCAGACACAGAGTAATATAATGCAGCGGAATAGATAAATAGTAGTTCATGATGCTACTACATAAACATCAGAGTTAGAAATAAAATACAGCCAGATAACTCAAATACACTAAAGTCTCAAATACAAACAAATGACATCATTGAACCAATAAACTAGACAAACTGAAAGCTGAATCGATAGTTGGATCTCCAAATGAGCTCCAAACTCCAAATGTGAGTCTCAAATGTTGTATCGCTCAGTCTGACCCGAGCGTAAAACAAAACACAAAACACTCGAGTCAGAATTAGCATTATTATATCAATAAATCCAACTCAAGTGAAATATCGACTAAAATACAATTATCTTAAAGGATGTTTGGGATAACCATCCTCTAAGGATCCATGGAACTATCTACAGTGCAGAAAATATACACTATAACACCGTGGCCATTTCAATAAATTTATACTTCAAAACCAAATTGTCATTTCCATTAAATTTATATACATATTTCCTCAATTTCACAATTAGATTCCAATCTATTCGAGTTCCAAATTCACATTAAATTCAATTTAGATTTATCCATTTTAATTCAATTCAGTTTCTAAATAACAAATTCAAATTTTATTGATTTCAAATACAGATCTGGATCACAAATAAACCTTAAATTCCAGCATTTCAAAGCTTTAGTATTCAACATTTTAAAGTTCAATTTAATGGTTTCATATAGATCTCGATTTAACTCATTATTATTTAGTCTGGAAATATTCACTTAATAAATTCAGTACTATTCCAATAACTTAATAAATTCAGTATTATTTCAATAACCTAAATTTATCCTTAAACTTAATGTTCCTTTCGATTTGTTTAAACTTGAAATATCCATTTAGTCACTTTAAATCAAAAATCAAATTTTAAAATCAATCGTAAACTTCAACTTCAGTAGTTCAAATCGATTAAATTTAGTAGAATTCTTAATTAAATTTAATCTCAATTAATTCAGCTTTATCTTCTCAACCATAACTTATTCAAATTATTACAACAATCTATTCTGATATATAGATTTAAATAAGTATTTATCATATTATATGTATTAAAGAAATCTCAATAATATTATTATTAACTCTTTATATAAAATTACCATATATACATATATATAATATTTTAAGAACCAATATTTATTAAAAACCATATATTTCTTTTTAAGACCATAGAAATTATTTTTAAACATTTATATATGGACCAACGGTGTCTGTATATATATTCCTATCCTATAGTCAAGTGATACGGATATTTATCATTTCAATCTGTAATATATACGGGTAGATATCATTTCGACCCACAATCCCAAATTCAATTCAATGAAAATAGCTTGGGGTTATCATTTCAACCCATAACGATTTTCTCCTATTCTAAAGTCCATTCGAGTATGTATCATTTCAACCCATAGTGAATTCCATACTAATAGGGAACTTGCAGGGTGATAGCAGATAATATAAATAGAACAATAGGCATATATCATCAATAACAATATAATATAAACAACATGATATGGTGTCATATCCCAAATGTGAACGGTTACAAATAATAGCATATATAAAAATTTAAATAACTACAGCAACATATTTCAATTGTCGTTTCAATTGAAATCAAATTTAATAAATAAAAGAACGTTAATCGTTAGTGATTGCTCACCTTTCGAGGCTAGAGAGATAGACAATGAAGTTGGGTTACGAAATCCAGGCACGAATCCAAAACAACAAATTTGGCATGAATTTGACGGACAACTAATAAATAGAAATTGACGAGAACATATCAGAATCAACTTGATATATACAGAAAATATATATTTGTTTCAAAATTAATTTCAATACATATATAAATAGAATTTCTATATACATATATCCAAAACCAACGTGTTAACAAAATCATTATATAATATATAATAAAACACAAACAAATTATAAAACAAATATTATTACAAACCTCTATACATATATACTTTGAAATCAACCATATGCTTATACTATAAACTTATAAAATATATATATATATATATATATATATATATATATATAAACCAATATGCGGAGGTCTAAACACAAATATAAAGTACATTAAAAGTCTATACTTTAAAGCACGCAAGCATATATATAAAACTTACATCATTTCAAAATCTAATATATATACTTATCAACCATTATATACACCGGTATAAACAACACTTTAATATAACTTGTCCAAACTTTATACATATAACAACAGACTTTTCTCTTTCCAAAACGACAAACTGTATACATAACAGCTAATATAACACAGCCTATGTCTTAAAGTATGATATATATTGGTATAATACTTCTTTAATAAATTAATATATACTTTCTTCCAGAATATATATTATAAACCAACATTTGCTATGAAATAACACAACTCCAAAACTATGAATACTTGTATATACATATATATGATTAATGTACCAACTACAGACATATGCAAACCTTTATACTTTTTTCAACACCAGTGCTTATATCACATTATACTACTGTAAAGAAGATATTTATAACAAACATTGTAACTTACAGGTTATGTATAAACACATATATAACCGTATAATATAAACAGAATATATAACTTATATATATTTATTTAACTTATACATAACAGTTTATATTATAAACTAACATACTATATATATAAACAAAAAAACAATATATGTATATGTATGTGTGTGTACAATTTCATGAACTGAAGTTATATACAACTGTAAATTTTATATACACGTAAATAAACTAATACACATACTTACTGACATATATATATACACATATATACTTTTACAACATTGTAAACTATATAATACATACCACATAATATAATATAAATAATATAACATACCCATATATAAAAGAGGAGATAGGGGTGGTGGTCGGAGAAGATGGCGGTTGTTGAGGCTGAGCTAAACAAGAGGAAGCAAGGCAAAACAAATGGATAAAAATAAGAAAAGTAGAAAGGGAGAAGCCATTACTTACATATTTTTTTATGGCCGTGAGAAATGAAAGATGAGAAGTAAATTTTCACGTGAAAATGAGTTGGAGGTGGCTAGGATTAAGGATGCACGGCAAAAATTTGGAGAAGTTATGGTAGGAAATCAAAAGGGTGGAAAATATAAAGGCAAGAAATCAAATGAAACGTATGCCTATAATTAAAATAATTAACGTATCATAAATGATTCGTTTCCTATAAATTAAAGAAAGATGTATACAAAAGAAGCCTTCACAAAACAAATAAATACAAGAACATTTAATAAATAAATTTTAAAAGACATGCATTTAAGTCAATAACGTATATTTTTTGAAATTTCTTTCCAAGAAATAAATAAGGGATCTAAACACTTAACTATTCAATTAATAAATGAATGTCCAAATAAATAAAATAGAAAGATAAGGTAGAGATAGATATTATGAAAAATCAGTAAATAATTTTAGGATAAATAGAAAATAAATAAAGAAAACACTCTATTTAATTGAAACTAGAATTAAAGTTTGTAAATAAAATACAATTAACGTTGGAAAATTTCAACCACACTTATAAAATGTTTGAAAAATAAAATATATATACATTACATGTCATGTTACACATGTAAACGAGATGACAAACAAAAGCATTATTTATATAAATTAAAATAATCAATTTTGTGAAATAAAACAATTTACATACAATAGTTTAAAAAGCATAACTTTCACAATATTAATCTGATTTCAACGAAACAAAAAGCAGTATACTTAGAATTTATTCACTTTCGTAAAACAAAGATAAATTTTAAAAGTTAAAATTTTAAATTTTAATTTTTTTAAATTAAAGTCAAATTTTGACCACGTTGACAAAAATTCACATTTTTGGAAAATATTTTATTTATTCATGTTTGGAATTATAATTCACATAAAAATCAAAATTTATATTTAAAGATAACAAAAATATCCATTTTAATAAATAAAATAAAGTTTTTAAATCAGGAAAATTAGTTTAAAATAATAATTAAAACAAAAATAACAGGTTATTACACTCTCCCCCACTCAAAACTTTTCGTCCTCGAAAAGAAAAAAAATCGGAGAAACAACTAGAAAGAACAATAGGTTGTAAAACATCCCCAAAAAAAAGAGAAGGTAGGAGAATAGGAATAACTAGAAGGGAAAGTAGGAGAATAGGAATATCTAGGAAAGAAAATAGGTTGAAAGACAAGGATGAACCATTATTTAAAAATATATAGATTTCAATTAGAATTTTAATATTTATAACATTTAAACATTTTATAATATGATGAATAGTCATTTTCAAATTTGTTTGATTGAATTAGCCGATATAATACTTTATAAAAATACTTTTATGACTCGATGTCTTAACAAGTTTATCCTTATTCCTGTAGGCTCTGGTCATACGTTGATCAGGCGCAAAGCTAAAATTCTCCAGGTACTTAGTAGAATTGTTTCAACACCCAGTGAAGATACTGGAAAAACTTTTAAAAACAGATATGGAAAGTACGATCCTAACAAATCAACCAAATCATTGTCTAACCATGGATCGCAGATACACAATGGTTACGCCTAGATCCCCCAGGAAACATCTATATCCGTAAGCTTTCTTAGCCCTACGAATTACGCCATGATGACTAGTAGACCGCAGATACACAATGGTTACTCCTGGATCCCCCAGGAAACATCTGTATCCATAAGCTTTCTCAGCCCTGCAGATTTCGCTACTAAAAACGACCTACATAGATTGAAGATACACAATAGTTACGCCTGGATCCCCCAGGAAACATCGTACCCGTAGGCCATCTCAGCCAGGCGAATTGCGCTATATAGTCGCGCTCGTAAGACCATGGGTTACGCCATGTAGGACACTTGAGTATCACATCCGAAAAAAAAAATCAAAGAGAATAATTTCGATAGAATATATCCAAAATTGGCCACAGAGCAGATATCAAGCAGAAGGCACTTCCCATATCTTTACTTTGGAAATATATATCATATAGTACCTTTCAAATCAATTTCAAATACTGTACTTATATAAAATCCATTATATATAAGATTTCATTTTCAAATCGAGTACTTTCCAAAATTAATAGTATATCAAATCACTTCATACTTATACAATCACCTTAATATAAGTTCGATAACTTCCAAATCAAGTATTTAATAAAACAAGGTTCTCAATTTCAATTCCTTTCATTACCAGTACAGTTTTCAAAAGGGAAAACATACACGATTTCACCAAATCATTTCTTCCAAATCAATTATCTTCAATTTCAAGTTTCCAAAATAATAAGTTCGAAAAATAATCCAAATCAACATAATGTCAAACAAATCCGTTTCCCAAAAATCTTCATAAATATACTAGGTTTTAAATTTCAATCTATTTCTGAAACCTAATCTTTTCCTCAATAATCACTTATCCTCAAAACGATTACAATTCTATACCCTTGAAAATTATTATTATTATTATTATTATATATAGATTTTTATAAAAGATGTTACTAAGTTAAAACATTTAAACTAAATTTTATTCAAAATATTTTGAAAACTAAATTTTTCTTCAAAACGTTTCAAAATTAAATTTCTTATTAGTATAATTCAAAATAGTTTTATTCATGAACTTAACAAAACAGTTTCAAACTTATTTAAATCATATTATACAAAACTAAACTTAGATACTTTATTAAGTACTTTATACTTTTCAAAATTACTTAGCTTTGAAAAGCTAACATTGATTTGGAAGTGCTCGAACCTTCAAAATAGTCGAAGAAATCATATTTTCAATCCAAGAGTTGGAAATCACCAACAAATTAGTAAATCAATTTCAAAAGATAGGGTTATATCAATCAAATTCGAAACTCAATAACTGAACACTGGCTCATTTCAAAACAATGTCATATATATATATATATATATATATATATATATATATATATATATATATATATATATATATGTATGTATATCTTTTCGAAAATCAAATTATACTTCGGTATTTGAAATCAAAATTGTTTTCGCAAATCAATCGCATAGCAAAGCTACCGAAGTGGCCTCTCCCCCACTCAGAAATTCGAAAATCAATGTCGTTGATGCATGCATTCATCACCGAAATTATTTTCCTACGACATAAGTGGGTTCTAGACTTCTATTTTCTTGAAGACTTCTTTTGACATTTCTTCGAAATCATTGGAATTCATTGGAAGTCATTTGAAACATTTCTTATTTAGAAAATACTTTTAAATCGTATTATTATATATTTTCCAAAATCTTAAAACCAATTTCAAAACACCAGAATTCAATCTCTCGAATTTCAAATTAAAACCCTCCGGTTATAATAATTTTTATATAAATCCATTTCTTATACAAAATCTTTAAAATTTCAAGTCCTTTTGAAATATCAAATTCTCATTTTTAAATGGTATATAATCTTTGTCGAAAACATTTTCACTTTATATATAGAATAAAATCATACTTATTGAAATAATAATTCGATATATAAAACAATTTTAAAAATACAAACAAATCCGATTTTCAAAGGATTATTCAAGAATGGATTTCCAAAACAAAGATAGGATCATCTGAACCGAGGGTATAGAATTATCCGGTGAATCAATGCCAATTATAAAGGAGTTTCACCCCTTTACAAATCATTCAAAGATTAGTGGGATGGCCTATTCTTATAAAGATCATTCGAAGTGGAGTTGTGGGATACTCCAGAACCAGAAACACAATAGGGAGAGAAAATAATGGATTTTGGAACCACATGTCACATTCCAAAGTCCAAAGGAAAAAAACCAAATCAAGAGGAAGAAATTCAAGCTCGAACGAAAGTGATTCTGCAAATAAATTTACAATATATGCTAAGCTTGCCTAGAGCCAAAGCTCTGATACCAACTCCAACAACCCGATATTTTGGACCATTCAAATCGATAATAATCCACACATGTCAGACTTGAATTGCTCAAAATATCAAATTGTTAATTTAAAATTTGGCAAAGCTCAGCATATACAGTAAATAAATCAATCGCAGAATCACAGACACAGAGTAATATAATGCAGCGGAATGGATAAATAGTAGTTCATAAAGCTACTATATAAACATCAGAGTTAGAAATAAAATACAGCAGGATAACTAAAATACAATGAAGTTTCGAATACAAAAAATTGACATCATTGAACCAATCAACTGGAAAAACTGAAAGCTGAATCAATAGTTGGATCTCCAAATGAGCTCCAAACTCCAAAGCTGAGTCTCAAATAATGTATCACTCAGTCTGACCTGTGCGTAAAACAAAATACAAAACACTCGAGTCATGATTAACATTCTTATATCAATAAATCCAACTCAAGAGAAATATCAACTGAAATATAATTAACTTAAAGGATGTTTGGGATAACTATCCTCTAAGGATCCATGGAACAATCTACAATGTAGAAAATATACACTATAACACCGTGGACATTTCAATAAATTTATACTTCAAAACCAAATTGTCATTTCCATTATACATACATACATACATATATATACATATACATATATATATATATATATATATATATTTCCTCAATTTCACAAATAGATTCCAATCAATTCGAGTTCCAAATTCACATTTAATTCAATTTAGATTTATCCATTTTAATTCAGTTCAGTTTCTAAATAACCAATTCAAATTTTATTGATTTCAATCACAGATCTGGATCACAAATAAACCATTAAAATTCTAGCATTTCAAAGCTTTAGTATTCAACATTTTCAAAGTTCAATTTAACGTTTTCATATAGATCTCGATTTGACACATTATTATTTAGTCTAGAAATATTCACTTAATAAATTCAGTATTATTTCAATAACGTAATAAATTCCATATTATTTCAATAACCATAATTTACCCTTAAACTAAATGTTCCTTTCGATTTGTTTAAACTTGAAATATCCATTTAGTCACTTTAAATCAAAAATCAAATTTTAAAATCAATCTTGAACTTCAACTTCAATAGTTCAAATCGATTAAATTTAGTAGAATTCTTAATTAAATACAATCTCAATTAATTCAGCTTTCTCAACTTTAACTTGTTCAAATTATTACAACGATCTATTTTGACATATAGATTTAAATAAATACTTAATCATATTATATGTACTAAATCAATCCCAATAATATTATTATTAACTCTTTATGTAAAATTACGATATATATAATATTTTAAGAACCAATATTTATTAAAAGCCATATATTTCTTTTTAAAAGCATAGAAATTATTTTCAAACATTTATATATGGACCAACGGTGCATGTATATATTTTCCTATCCTATGATCAAGTGATATAGATATTTATCATTTCAATCCGTAATATATACGGGTAGATATCATTTCGACCCGCAATCCCAAATTCAATTCAATGAATATCGCTTGGGTTTACCATTTCAACCCATAACAATTTTCTCCTATTTTAAAATCCGTTCGGGTATGTATCATTTCAACCCGTAGTGAATTCTATACAAACAGTGAACTTGCAGAGTGATAACAAATAATATAAATATAACAACAGGCATATATCATCAATAACAATATAATATAAACAACATGATATGGTGTCATATCCCACGTGTGAACGGTTACAGATAATAGCATATATAACAATTTAAATAACTACAACCGCATATTTCAATTGTCGTTTCAATTGAAATCAAATTTAATAAATAAAGAACGTTAATCGTGAGTGATTACTCACCTTTCGAGGCTAGAGAGACAGACAATGAAGCCGAGTTACGAAATCTAGGCGTGAATCTAAAACAACAAATTCGGCACGAATTCGACGGACAACT
Source organism: Allium cepa (assembly GCA_030765085.1). Taxonomy (NCBI): domain Eukaryota; kingdom Viridiplantae; phylum Streptophyta; class Magnoliopsida; order Asparagales; family Amaryllidaceae; genus Allium; species Allium cepa. Next base: position 401,939,337 of record CM060946.1, read on the forward strand.
GATAAATAGAAATTGACGAGCACAAATCAGAATCAGCTTGATATATACAGAAAATATATATTTGTTTCAAAATCAATTTCAATACATATAAATAGAATTTCTATATACATATATTAAAAACCAACGTGTTAACAAAATCATTATATAATATGTAATAAAACACATACAAATTCTAAAATAAATATTATTACAAACCTCTATACATATATACTTTGAAATTAACCATATGCTTATACTATAAACTTATTAAAAATATATATAAAAACCAATATGCAGAGGTCTAAACATCTATATAAAGTACAGTAAAAGTTTATACTTTAAAGCACGCAAGAATATATATAAAACTTAAATCATTTCAAAATCTAATATATATATATATATATATACACACTTATCAATCATTATATACAGTAGTGTAAACAACACTTTAATATAACTTATCCAAACTTTATACATTCAACAACAGACTTTTCTCTTTCCAAAACAGCAAAATGTATATAACAGCTAATAGAACACAGCCTACGTCTTAAAGTATGATATATATATTGGTATAATACTTCTTCTATAAATAAATTTATGCTTTCTTCCAGAATATATATTATAAATCAACATTTGCTATGAAATAATACAACTGCAAAACTATGAATATTTATATACATATATATGATTAATGTACCAACTACAGACATATGAAAACCTTTACAATTTTTTTTTAACACCAGTGCTTATATCATATTATACTACTTTAAAGAAGATATTTATAACAAACATTGTAACTTACAGGTTGTGTAAACTCTTTGAAATATAAACACGTATATATAACTGTATAATATAAACAGAATATATAACTTATATATATTTACTTAACTTATATATAACAGTTTATATTATAAACTAACATACTATATATAAAAAAACAATATATGTATATGTATGTGTGTGTATAATTTCATAAACTGAAGTTATATACGACGATAAATTTTATATACACGTAAATAAACTAATACACATAATTACTAACATATATATATATATATATACACACACATACTTTTGCAACTTTGTAAACTGTATTAGTATATACCACATAATATAATATAAATAGTATAACATACCCATATGTAAAAGAGGAGATGATCGTGGTGGTCAGAGAAGATAGTGGTGGTTGAGGCCGAGATAGACAAGAGGAAGCAAGGCCAAACAAATGGTAAAAAAATAAAAGTAGAAAGAAAGAAGCCATTACTTATAGATTTTTTTTGTGCCAGTGAGAAATGAAAGATGAGAAGTAAATTTTCACGTGAAAATGAGTTGGAGGTGGCTAGGGTTAAGGATGCACGGCTAAAACTTCGGAGAAGTTATGGTAGGAAATCAAAAGGGTGGAAAATATAAAGGCAAGATATCAAATGAAACGTATGCCTAAAATTAAAACAAGCAACGTATCTTAATTGGTTCATTTCCTATAAATTAAAGAAAGATGTATACAAAAGAAGCCTTCACAAAACAAATAAATACAAGAACATTTAATAAATAAATTTTAAAAGATATGCATTTAAGTCAATAACGTATATCTATTTGAAATTTATTTCCAAGTAATAAATAAGGGATCTAAGCACATAACTATTCAATTAATAAATGAATGTCTAACTAAATAAAATAGAAACATAAGGTAGAGATAGATATTATGAAAAATAAGCAAATAATTTTAGGAAAAATAGAAAATAAACAAAGAAAATACTCTATTTAATTGAAAGTAGAATTAAAATTCGTAAACAAAATACAACTAACATTGGAAAATTTAAACTACACTTATAAAATGTTTTAAAAATAAAATATATATACATAACATTTCATGTTACACATGTAAACATAAATTAGAACATGACATGACAAACAAAACTATTATTTATGTAAATTAAAATAATCAATTTTGTTAAATAGAACAATTTTCATACAATAGATTAATATGCATAACTTTCACAATATTAATCAGATTTCAACGAACCAAAAAACAATATACTTAGAATTTTATTCACTTTCATAAAATAAAGATAAATTTCAAAAGTTCAAATTTTAAATTTTTTAAATTAAAGTCAAAGTTTGACCACATTGACAAAAATTCACATTTTTGGAAAATATTCTCTTTATTCATGTTTGGAATTATAGTTCACATAAAAATCAAAATTTATATTTAAAGATAACAAAATTATCCATTTTAATAAATAAAATAATGTTTTAAATCAGTAAATTCAGTTTAAAATAATTAAAATATACAATTAAAACAATCACAAAAATACTGGGTTATTACACTGGAGGTCTTAGCGACGATCAGATCAACGTCGATCGGTTGTACATGTGCACAGTTTGTAGTTTGTGTCAGTGGAAAAGGAGTTAGGGAAGAAGGGTTTGATCTCGAAGTAATTTTCAGGGAGATAATGGATTGACTCGAGTGTTGACTCGAGTGTATTTGCGTTGTATCGGGTCTTTTCAAAAACTTAACCAAAATTTTAAAGTTTGAAAGGCATACGGGTGAGATTGGGAGGAAACTCAAAGTGAAGGGTAGGTTAGCTCGGGGGTGGACTCAAGTGGGTCTCAGGGTACACTAAAAAAATAGTTTTTACTTTAAAAACTAGATTTAAATTTTAAAAAAAAATTTAAACCTAATTTTTTTTAAAAAAATTGTCTTGATTTAAATTTGAATAAATAAAGGGTTAATAAAGTTTAAAATTTTTCTTTAACAATAGTTTTGATTGATATAAATATCACCTTAAACAAAATCTTGTAAATTTTGTTCCTAAATGTTTTCAGATTAAAAAGGTAATTTGGTGAAATTTAAATGTGGATTAAAGTAAAAGTTTTTAACTTTGATAATCAAAGAATGATGATTTTAATAAATCAATTTCAAAATTTTAAATTTAATTAATTTTTAAATGGAAGTTATGAGTTTAATGTAATATATGATTTATCTTAGTTTAATCATGTTTTATTAACTAAGGTAATTAGAGTATAATTACTTAATTAACTAAAATGATTAATTTGGGTAACTAAATTAAGATAAATAAATTTGTGTAATTAATGAAGAGTAGTTGATTACTTAATTTAGGATTGATCAATCAAGGTTAATCAATTAAGAAATAATTAAGTAATAAATAATTAAGAGGTTAATTACTTAATGTTAAGAAGGATTATTAATTAAGTGATTAGTGATTAATTAATTAATAATTAAGAATAATTTAATCAAGTAATTAGGGTTAATTAAATAAGATAAATTAATTTATAATTTTAAATTAATTAGTTAAGTAATCAAGATTAATTAATTGTTAATTAAGGATTAATTAATTAACGAAAGTGATTAAGGATAATCACTTATTGTAATTTAATTAATTAAATGGTAATTAATTAAGGGTTAATTAATTAATTAATTAATTAAAGATAATTAATTTTAAAGGTTAATTACATAGTGAAAGATTAATTATTTAATGAATAAAGGTTAATTAATTTATTAATTAAGGTTGATTAATTAATAGTCAAGAATTAATTAGTTTATTAGTTGAGGTTAATAAATAAATAATTAAAGGGTAATTAATTAAATGATTTGTAATAATTTAATAATTAATTAATCAGAATATTAGTTTATTCATAAGTAATTATCTGATTTAAGTTAATCAGATGATTAATTAATCTGACTTGTAGGTGTTTGAATTCAATTGAATGTTGAATTGTTGATATCTCTGATGTGTAATGCTTTGTGATATGAATTATTTTGATTCAAGCTGTGATGAATGTAATTTATTTATCTGTGATGAATGTATATTATTTATCTATGGATCTGTGAATGGAAGATAAGCGTTATAGAGATATACCGCTTATCTATAATTACCGTGCTCGAATCTATGATGATTGATGATATTCCACCATTGTGTAAAACCCCTGGACTACACTATACACACACAAATCAGGATTGCACGAGGAAATTGGTCAAGTCACAGATTTTTGAAATGGTTTTAAAATTGAATTTTGAATCGCAATGGATTTGGAAATGGTATTGGGTTAAATGTGAAAAACTTTTAAAAAGGAAATTTTCAAAGACAAAAGTTATTTTGAAAACTTGATTAAGTTTTGAAATTTAAATAATTTAATTTGAATTCAAGATTTGAAATTGAACTCCATTTTTGGAAATTATGGTTTAAAAAGATTATAAAAGTTAAGGATGTGTTTATATGGGTTTTAAACCATTTTAAAAGTGTTGTTTTGGGGAATTTGAATTTAAAACAAGCTTTATACTTGGAGCGCTTTAACTTGTGCAAATGAAATCGAATTTTTCTGAAACAAAAACCATTTGTTTTCAAATAACAAAAGCTTTCATATAAGGAAAGAATTTCCAATTTGTGTTAAAGCGATTTCAAGTATGAAATGAAAATGGTTTTCCAAGTTATGAATGAATCTTTGGAAATAGTTTTGAAAGCTATGAATTGAGTCTTTGATTTAATGATTGGATGAGTTAATCCAATTTGAAAAGGAAATTGTTTTGAAAGCCATAAATGAATCTTTGTGAAAGATGGGTGAGCTTTGTGAAGTGAATCTTTTTATTTTAAAGATTTGGAAATGGTAATTTGTTTAAACCATTTGAAAAGAAAAGTTTTGGGTTTTAAAGTTGTGACTTAACTGAAATCCCAATATCCCTATGTTTTTAAATATTGCGCTCTTTATTCGGTTTAGCCGGAAGAGGACCTTGTGTCATATAACCCATTCGGAATAGTGATACGACGTTATGGATAGCTTTTGAAGACCGGTGTGAAGACCGGGTATTTTCGAGAGCGAAAGGATAACCCGTCGAATGACTCTTCACTGAGTAGTTACGGTATAGAGATCTCCATATGTGATGGAGAGTCCCATCGGGATTGTGAATACCCGGATTGCAAGGGCTTCTTTGGAAGTGCCTTTGGTTCTGTTCGAACCCGGTACATACTTCTATGGATGTGTGTCTAACGTTACACTTTGAGATGTAAAGCTGGTTTCTATCAAATACTTTTCTGTTTGGTGGCGGAGATTTATTCTCTTAGCTTAACACCCTTCTCTAAGACGTACGAGCTTAGAGGTTATGTTGTTAATGGTTACTAGTGATACATTCCCAATTTGGTAATGTGGCATACGAAGTGCTGCTGATCATTTTTTGATCGAAGCATGGCTTTTGTGAAAAGCGTAGCTTTGTGGATGAGGCAGCATCAGGACCTCACACTCCGGAAATGGTCGAAACCGGAAAGATGCGGCAAGGTTGCAGGGGTCGCGCCCCTAGGGTATGTCCATTTCCTTTGGAAAAGGGTGGTATCATGGTATGGAGCCTAAGTACTTAACTCATGTGGACACTGTAAATTTATTACTGTGTGATGTTGCTTTGTTGTCGAGGATCCTCGGATAAAGGTTGCAAACGACCGGGGATGGCATATCTTTAGGTGTTACTACCAGGAAGGGGTAAACCGGCTTTGTGTTGGCAGAGATCCGGGTAGGTTCTCGGGGTTTCCCACTAGAGGCGTACCCAGGTGGCAATGGGAAATTCCTTGGCCTGACCATTTGTCGGAAACCCAATCATCCAACATGCCCCTTGTACGGTTTTAGTTGTATAACCTGCCATTTACTTGTGGCAGTCACCACTGTTTAGATGGTAGCTATAGTAGGCATAGTTCGAAATGTCTATGCTGGCTAAGATTAATATTATGCTTTCGAAATGTTTTCCACTATGCACAAATAATAATATCAATAAGGATTTTGCGTAGTAAGCATGTTTGACTATCATAAGAAGAAATCTCCTCCAATTCTGCGTTTGTATAGGGTGTGTGTGTGGGAGGCCTTATGGTAGTTTCATTTTCTAAAAAGCATTGCGGATTTCAATGTTTTAAACTCTTTTGTTGTTTGTTTTAAAGTAAACTATTTTTGTTTGTTTATACCAGTACCATGACTGACCTGGAGTTTATTGTTCCCTTCCTAAATACTGGGTGCCCACAATTTTCCACACGGGCAGCCTAGAGTTGGGTTTTTCAGATAATCAAATAATAGGTGTAGATTCAATAGCCTTCAAAATATTTGGTTTGGTAGCATTTGGAAATCTTCTTCAGTCTTTGATCTTTGAAGTTTTTGGTTTGGCAATCACGTTCGAGATCGGGTTTGCTACAAGTCCAGCTTGATGGTGGTTCGAGCTTGAAGTTTAGAGTTTTGGCTTTGGAGTTGCAGTATTAGATTCTCTTGAAGACTTTGCTCATATCGATATATTTCCGCTGTGGTGTTGTGTTGTGTTGTATACATTCTCTAATGGTGTTGGGTTGTTGTATCATGGTGTATTTGACATTGTATCTATATTGTATGTCAATGCAATCACCTTTTGTTTCCGCTGTGTTGTTCTTCATCAAATGTTGTTGCAAGCTCCGGCGATACAGATTTCGACGTCGTTTGTCAGGCATCTCGGGTCGTCACAGGGAATAGCTAATGGGAGGTGCAGCAAGGCTAAGTGGTTTGTGCCTAAGTAAGACGATATTTTTCCCTGTCTAGAGGTCCCTTTTTATTTTGGCTTATTGTGTGGTTGGTCACACCAACTGCGGGGTTGTCTTGTTCGGGATTATCCAGTAAGGGATGGTTCCGACATTGTATTGCAGGGGATTTAGGGTGGATCCTCGGTACTTTGATCTAGACTAGGTACTGTGACGGGCGATACCCCATTTTCCCTTCCATTGATGGAAACCCGTTTTCTCTATGTGCCTTTATGGTTTTGATTGTATAACCCACTTTGTAGCTAGTATGCTGGAATTTAATCATGTAGTAATTTCAGCTATTTTCTATTTACTTGAAAACCCTAGATACTATTATAATATCACTGGATTTCCTATCAAATGTTTTGGTTATCGTAAGGTAAACACTTTTCCATGTTTATGTGTGGGAAGTCCTACGAGATACCTTTCTTTTCAAATGTTTTTCAAAGTAAAGCAACTTTAATCCGTTTACTCACACCAGACCCATGTCTGGCCCAGAGTTTATTTTCTATTTTATTAAACTCTTGGATATTCAAATTTTTACGAGTAGACAAGGGATTTAGGTTAGCCTTGATGACTTTTGGAGGAGATTTGGAGCAGAAAGTTTCAGTGTTTAGATTCTGTATTTCCGCTATGTTATATCTCCATGATGATGTCTGTATTTGTAGTGACCCAACTTTCTAACTCCAGAAAGTCGCATCACTAATTAAGAAAGAAAGGGATAGAAGAAGAAAAGATAAGAAAAGAAGAAACACAACAACAGATAACTCACAATGGAATGAATGAAATATAATATATCACATAAAATATTACATAGGATCATATTACATCAGAGTACACAACTTATACAACACATATTAGACAGTTATAAACATCTGTCTAACTATACAACTCAAGATCACTAGATACAGATACAACACAAACACAACGGAACCATAATATATCTACACGTGGAAGCCTTCTGCTCCATATCTCCTCCAGATACTCGTCAAGCTGACCTGAATCCCTCGACTACTCATACATAATATGAGTACCCAAGAGTTTAATAAAACATAAAATAAACACTCGGGTCAGACAGGGGTCTGGTGTGAGTAAACGGGTTAAAATTGGTTAACTTTAGAAAAACCTTTGAAAAGAAAAGGCATCACGTAAGACTTCCCACACACAAACATGGAAAAGTTTTACCTTACGCTAACCAAAACATTTGATAGGAAATCCAGTGATATTATAATAGTGTCTAGGGTTTTCAAAATAAAATACAGAAATAGCTGGAATGCTTACATCTCACGTTCCAACATAGTTGGGCACAATCAAAACCATACAAGCACTTATTGGACTTTGGATTCCATCAATGGCAGGGCTACCGGGGTGCCGCCCGTCACAGTACGTGGCCTCGATCACAGTACCGAGGATTACGCCCAATCCCCCGCATCATAAAGCCGGGACCATTCCTTACTGAATAGTCCCAAGTAAGATCACCCTGTGGTTGGCGCGACCAACCACCCACAAAGCCGAAATAAAGGGACGTCTAGACAGGAATGACCTCACCCTGAAATGGGTGCTACCCAACTAGCCTTGTTGCATCTCCCTTGTTTTAGCCATTCCCGGTTGATGAGGCTTGAGGTTGGGATTACCTTTATAGAACACATCTATCTTAGAATGCTCATCGTCCACCCGACGATGTTCTGAAAGCATTCAATCCATACAAGTTCGTTCCGGTTCGAACGAAACCGATGGCACTATCTCGTTGCACTCATATTGGAATCACCCTTAGAGTCAACGACCATAGCCCTTGTACTCTGAATCACCATCTCAAACCTATAAGTACTATCTCCGTCAAACTCATCACGGAATCACCCGTAGAGTTATACTAACGAGTTAGTTCTTACACCTCAAGTCTTCACTACGCTCCACTTGGATTTACGACCTAACATTTAATTTGGATCGATGTGGTTTTCGGATTATCCAAATATGGAAACCCGATCCCGGTCTCACCGAAATCCAAACGCCATTTTAATGTCCAAGTTGTTTTAAAGGGTTTAAACAATTAAACTTATATTCAGGATGATATAAACAAATAGATGAATCACATTATCACAATAGATAATTCATATCAAACATTCATCTCACAAAGCAGCATATCACATATCATAGATATCCAAATCATCCAGTATCAACCAATCAACTAATATCAATCATCCAATATCAATCAATCAATATTAACCAATCATCCAAAGCAAAATTGATTAACTCTTAATCAATTGGATTTACCTAAATCCTTCTTCATCAATTTATTCCAAATAAATTAATCATCTCTTAATGATCTTCTTTAATTAATCTTCCTTGATTAATCATCCTTTAATTACATTCAAGTAATTACATACAGTAATTAACCTTTAATTACTATCATTAATTACAATAATTAATGATCCTTCATTTGCTTCCATTAATTAATTAACTATAATTAATTACATTAAACCTCAATTAATTATAATTAATTAATCACAATTAAATTAATCATTTTCATTAATCAACCTTGATTAATTCATTAATTAATGATCCTTATTAATTAATTATTCCTTTAATTAATTAAATAATTAACTTGTAATCAATCATCTCATTAATCATAAACATTAATTAACAATTTGTAGTTACTTATCTTAATTAATTAACTTCTTATATTTCAAAATCCTTAATTAATTAAGAAAATCATAAATCTTATTAACAAATCATATTTTAATTAAGTATTCTTAAGTTCATATCCCGATAATTTAACCTTATTATCTTCATAAATTAATTATTCGAAATTAATCAAATTTTAATAACCTTAAAACAAATTATTCTATTTGGTTTTCAAAATTATAACATTAACCTTTATTCGAAAATAATGCATTTAGAAACAAATTTCAAAATTTAAAACACATTAATTATCTAAGTTAAACTTATTCATTTTAAATAAAATTTGAAAACTTAGTTTTTTAAACATTACTTAATAATTTACTTTAAAACTTTGATTTAATACTTAAATTCTAAACATTCCATCTTTAAATTAACATTCAAAATTAAATGAAGTTAATTACTTCAAAAAGAAATCATTTTAAACAAATTTAAATTTAAAGTATATTCAATTATCACCTTTTTTTAAAAAGTTTAACTTTATTTCAAAACAACAAATTTTTAACTTTGTAATTCTATTTCCTTTTATACAACTTGAACTTGTTTTTATTCAAATGACAAGTTTTAATTCAACAACTTATTTTAAGATTACACAGTATTAACCCGAAGCCCACAAACAAAAATACTCGAGTTACTTTGTAACTTATTATTTTACAGAACATAACTACAAAGCAAGATCCTAAATCCCACGGTAAACACGGTAGCTACACGAGTGCTACCCCGAGTAAATCCCTGCTCCAACAACTTCGAGTCGACCTACAAGAAAACACGAGAAGAACTTCGAGTAGTAACTCGTCTTCCCAAATCCAAATTTCCCAGTGTATGAAATGTACACGGTGCACATGCACCAACGCCGCTGTCCTCTGGCGAGTGTCGCAACCATCGCCGTCGATCTCACAAATGCGCACGAGCATGAAAATAAACCAAGATCCCAGAATATGAACGGGAATCCAAAATTCGACCTCTAGCTCGAATTACTACAGAGAGCTCGAACCACTAATCCTAATCCCCGCCGACCATCCCATCACCATTATATTCGCCGTCACTCACATCAACTCGCCACGACCTCTAGCCCAATATCCCACCATCGCGATTGCCTCCGGTCCAATAACCAAGTCACGAAAATCGCGATAGTCAAGCCCAGAACACAAACAAGCTAAACCCTAATTTGATCGATTTCAAACTCCTTGGCCACTTGAAAAATTCTTGAACATTTTTCCCATCATCCACAACATACAAACAAGCTTCGATCAAGATTCCAGCTCCAATCACCACGCCGATCAACGGCAATCCACTAAAACCCCAATTCGAACAAACCCCAAAATGCGCACGAAATACCAACTAAAATTATGAATTGCATATCAAAATTCATGATTTTCAATCATGATTTCATGCATGTAGTTCAATTTATAATTTAAGATGGTTGATTTTTAACAAAAATCTTAGTTTTACTGTTAATCCCTTATTTACAATCATTTGTTGCTTTTAAAATTATGAAACCATTTTTAAAATTACTAACAAGCATTAACATACATTTTTCATTCACATAACAAATTCAAATAAGTTATAGATTTGAAATATTTTTGCATCTTCTTTAAGAAGAACAACCTCTGTAATTATACAGAGATGAACGTAAACAGGCTTCATCTATACCCAACATTCCATACCCTCAATCATGTATATACAATAGTATTCATGTAAACCGTTATTTGAAACCATAGCCAGATTCATCACATGCAAAAATAAATTCAACTACAATATAAATTAAAATTGTTTTTAAGAGATTTACTCACCTCAAATATATAAGCAGAGAAGGTCCTATATGTTTCCAGGCTTGAATATTAAATCTGAAAAAAATGCTTTGATTGCTGATGAAATTGAATCCATGCATGCCTTAAATTTGGTGTTCTAAAAGGTTGAATTGCAGTTGCACTTGATTCTTCATTTTAGTTGCAGATTTTCAATTTGCAGGTTGAAGTTGCTGATTTAAATTTTGCTTTTGAACATCCATTTAATTCATATTTGATTTTTGCTTTTGGGTTTAAAATTTCAGGTTTGAAGAAAGATTTCCTCGTAGCCATTAATTTGAAAGAAGGAAGAAAAGAAAAGAAATGGGAAGAAAAAGATTTGGAAATTGAAAAAGAAAAAAAAAATTCTCTTATATTTAAATTTCAAATAAAAAGAAATGAAGACCACTTGTCACAAAAACTTACATTTGTCATTTAATTCACTTAATTACTTTACATGTGTTATTAAGATATGCTAACATGTTTACATATGTTTCTTAGTATTTTTATAAAATTTTATTTAGTCTAAAATGTAAATATAAACTTACATTTTTTTTTGGCAAGGCCGACGGGGTTAAATGGACCCCGACCATTTTATTGCTGCACCAATCCGAACAAACACATACAACAAAGAGCAGAGCTCATAGAAAACAGAGTGACACCTGGCGCAACAAGCACCGGGGAAACAAAGAACAGAAAAGCAAAAAAATAAAGAGAATAAACTACCTAGAACTACAAATGAAATGCTGCAAAAATCCCTGGGTCTATAACGTAGGAGAGAAGACTCAAAGAATTTTTAATCTCAAGAAATAACCAGTTCTTGAAATCAACATCAGATTTACCGTTATTGGCATCGAACAACCTCGTATTGTGCTCTCTCCATACAAAGCTTATGAAGCTCTTCAACACAGTAGTGAAAGTTCTCTTTCTTTCAGAATTAACTCCCGTTTTTTCATATATCTTTTCCCACTCCACCTGATTGTCAAGTGAGACATCATTACGTAGAAGCTTCGCCATTACGCTAATCCAGATTTGCTTAATAATAGAACATTCAAGGTAAAGGTGCTGTACAGTTTTCGGTTGCACACAACAGAACGTACAGTAAATATCAACATTCATACCCGTGCAAGAAAGTTTTGCTTTAGTCATTAATGCACGATTTAGAACTTTCCAAAGCAAGAAATTTTCTCTCATTCTACTGTCATTGCTCCATGTTCTCTTCCACCATCTCCAAGTTGGGCATGAACTGTTCTTCATCAAAAATTCATAAGCATCTCCAATCTTGAAATTAGCCTTTTTGTCACCCCAAACCAGACAACTAGAAGAAGAGGAAAACAAACGTATCTTAGATGAAGAATAACGTGAAGTTTGAAAATTTTAGAGAATGTCTCTAACCTTAGTTGCCATGTGTATACCCGTTTGCTGCAACTCACCGTATGTATGCCGACGTCAAAGAATGTAACCCTTATCTAACCATGGATCATCCCAAAAGTTCACCGTGTATGTAGGGTTAGTGTTCATTTGTATAAGAGGAAGAAACATCTCCTTTATCTTGAAAATACATTGCCAAGTCCAACTTAAGTTTTGAGGCTTAGTCATGTTCCACAAACTCCTCCCCTTAATCACATTCTTTTCAGACCAAATAGCCCAAAGGCTTTCACTACAGTTTTAGTATGTGTCTATATGTTTCGCAAAGGCTGCTATGTTCCAATGTCTTAAACTATGTCTACCAAGACCCCCCTTGTCCAGAGGCCTCTCTATTTTTCCAAAATTTATTGGGGCAATGTATCTTCCAGTTATTTTGCCATTCCATAGGAATCTCATAAAAGCACTTCTGATCATATTTATCAGTTTGAAGGGGAGAATGAAGGTTCTATCCCAATACACTTGCATTGAAAATATTACTGACTTAATTAGGGTTAATCTTCCTACTTGACTAAGAGACCTGGAGGTCCAACAACTAAGCCTTGCAGTTATCTTCTCAAAAAGAGGAAGACATTGATTAGTTGAGATCTTCGACGTAGCCAGCGGGAGCCCCAAGTATTAACAGTATTAGAGTTTAGAGTCAACCCAGTGATTTGTGATATTTGTTTACGCTGTTCAGTATTAACACCCGCAATGATGATGTCTGATTTGCCAAGATTAACTTTTAGACCCGTCATGGCATAGAATTGGTCAAGAGTGTGCATTATGTTCTTGACGGTGATGATATCAGGAGTACAAAACACAACTAAATCATCAGCAAACATTAAAGCAGAGATCTGAGGTTCTTTGCATGCTGGATGAAGCTTGAATCCTCCTTGGTATATTAGTTTATCAAATAACCTCGTCAGAACTTGCATGACCAGTATGAATATATAAGCAGATAGGGGATCACCCTGCATGATCCCTTGCTTACTAACAAAAAAACCTTCATTCATACCATTGATATTAACAGAAAAGGTCGGGGAGGAGATACTCTCATATATCCATGAAATAAAATGTGGAGGGAAGTTCATGTACCCCATGATTCTTACAATGCTATTCCATTGCAGCATGTCAAAAGCTTTCATGATGTCTAGCTTCATCATCGCTTTCGGAGTAGCGTTCTTGCGTTTGTATCCCTTAATGAGTTCGTGGGAGAGAAGAACGCGGTCCAGAATGTTCCTACCAAGTGAGAAAGAAGCTTGATTTTTGGAGACAATATTTGGAAGAACATATTTTAGTCTGTTTGCAATAACCTTAGAGATGCATTTATAAATTGTATTACAACACGAGATAGGACGGTATTCGTTGACACAGTAAGCATTCTTGTGTTTGGGAATAAGTGCTATGTTAGTATAGTTAAACGATCTTAATATTTTACATTTCTTGAAGAAAAGGAGTATGGCATTGGTAACATCAGCAGAGACAATCGACCAACAAGAAGTATAGAATAGCGCATTCATCCAATCAGGGCCTCCACACGAATTAGTGTTAAGTGAAAACATAGCTTGCCTTATTTATTTAGGGGTGACTTCATTGCATAGAAAGATATAATCACCAGGATTAAGTCTAGGCAGGATGTCGTTGGGAATCTGATCTATACTCGGTACGAAGTTGTTTAAGTTGTTGTACAGAGCAGAGAAATGATTAACAAAGGCCTCCTTAACTTCAGCAGGAGAAGAGTGAAGTTCACCATTCCTATCGTAGATAGTAGTTATGTTTTCTCTTCTTTGATTATTCTTGAGGCTAGCATGGAAGTAGGCACTGTTTCTATCTCCCTTTTCTCACCAATGTATTCTCGCCTTCTGCCTAATCATATCATTTTCTTTAGCTAATGCACTATAGTATTGCAGAGACAAAGAATTTTCAATAGCTGAGAGATTTGCATTATTTACATTAGCCATCATTGCAGTTTGGACCTCAATTAGCTTTTCTTTTATCAATGAGCTCATTTTGTCACCTTTGCAAAATCTTTTGAAAGCCCATTGCTTCATGACTTCCCTCATCTCTTTAATTTTTTCCTGCAAAATAAACATATGGTTACCATTTTTAGGCTTAATCCATGCAATTAACACCATAGTTTTAAAGTCAGGTTCAGAAACCCAAGAATTAAAAAATTTAAAATTAGTTTTTCCTCTCTTGTCTGCTTCACGAAGATGAAAATTTTGAGGGGAGTGATCTGAAAGGAGAGGAGGAGGGAGATGAGTGAAGAGAAGCGGCCATTTGGTTAGAGCACATTGATTAGAGAAGGAGTGATCAATCCTAGGAAAGGTTCTACATCCATGTCTCCTCTTATTGTTCCGTGAGTATTGCATACCTACATTCCTGACCGTAACAAGTTCCGCATCAATGAGAGTATCAGCAAGAGGTTTAATTTGATTAAGATAGAGTGGATTTCCACCAAGTCTATCAAAGAGAGAGAAAGTACAGTTGAAGTCCCCCAGAATAATCCATGGGTGAGTGGACTGTCTGAGAGAAGGAATGATCGATAGTAACGAAGTTCTAGATGCTACTGAGTTGTATGCGTAAACAAAGGAAACATAGAATGTTGTTTTATCAGAAAGATCAGTGGCATGACGGTGTATAAGCTGGGAAGTTGAAAGGATGGGAGTTAGTTGAACCTGACTGGGATTGAAAAGTATTAGTATCCTACCATACGGTGCTTCATTCAAATTGTGAATGCAATTCCAATTCGGATTAATATATGCTGCTGCCTTCATGGACAAGGAAAGATTCAACTTAGTTTCATGTATTGCTAAGATTGATAGGTGATGTGTTTTGATAAGCTCTTTACATTGATCTTGCTTGATAATTTGGTTACCACCACATAAGTTCCATGCTTCAATGCAAGACATCATTGGAGAACACGTGCATTGAGTAGTTCTATCTTCATTCTCCTAGTTACTGCCTGCTTCGAGGACAAGTAATTAGGGATCGTAGATGAAAGTGGGGTAACTTCATAGTTTATTGCTTCCACGGGCGAAGGGCTGGTCTGTGTAGCAAGTGATTGGGGGGTGGTTTGCAGGGAAATAGAAGAGGAGGGCATTCCTGAAGGGGAAGGAGCTTTATATGCTGGAGGAGGCTTGATTTTGGAGTAAATGTGTCGAGGAGAAAGGCTTTGGGTAATGACATTTTCTTGAGGTGGTGTATAAGCAGGAAGTATATCAAGCTGATACGTTGTGCATGTTTTATCTACTTTGTGCATTTTATCTTTCTTTTGAGCATTATTACTGAGCTTGGAGTTCTTGTTACTATTCTCTCTGTTTTTTCTACTACCTGAGTTAATTTCTTCTCCATTATCACTATCACTATTTTGTCCTTGATCCTTGTATCCAACATCTCTTGGTTCCGGACTTTGAATCTCCTTAATTTTTTACTTCACCATATTTTTCCCTTGTTTTGTATTGCTTCTACTGTCTTCTTTTTGGATAATATGGTATTCAGTTTCCCCTTGTATTTCTGTCTCAATGCATTCAAGAGCTGCTTGACCATGAGTATCATCATTCATACTATCTTCTAGCATTTCATTCATATCTTCCCCATCTTCCAGATTAAGCAGAGCAGCAAATTTATTGAAGGTTAAGAGTTTTCCATCTGTATCATTCTCTTCGTTTGTCCCCTCTTTTTCAATTCTTTTTTCCTTACTCACAGTGTTTATTGGTAGTTGAGTGTTGGCTGCATCACCTCCATTAATATCTTCATTACCAACTTTGTTAATACCACATTGTCCATTTACATGCCTCACACTTTTATCCTCTTCATCGTTCTCATTTTCCTTATTACTTCCTCTATTTTGAACCATTATGTTTTTCTTGTCAACTATCTCTGCCTTTTTTTTTGCTCACACGTTGCCATGTTCTGATATTTTGTTTCTGAAGTGGTCTGACATTTCTATTAACACGGGCTAATCCAGTTGTTTCAACCATGTTTACTTTAATTGCATTATTATTGGTTTCCTTTGTACTCTCTTTTTGGCTCTTTTCCTTATTTTCACAACAATTAGTTTTATGACCAAATTTCTTGCATAACACACAGACATCTGGCTTCCACAAATACTGTACATAGATTTTTTGATATCCTCCTTCCACCAACTTAACCATGAACTCTTCAGGAAGCTCCCTGTCTGGTTTAATTTCCACTAAGAATTTCGCATAGCTCAGTCTTTCCTGCTTTTCTGTCATTTCATCCATACATAACATCTTCCCCAAATGACTACTGAGCCAGTTAATCCCAAGAGGCGACCAAGCATATAATGGAAGGTTAGACAGTTGAACCCATACAGGAACCGCAGTGATAGTGCCAGAAACATTGCTTATAGCTGCATCGTAAGGTTTGACTATGAACAACTTATTATTCATAATTATAGGATAACTTTGAAGGATCTTTGCTCTGTCTTCAGAACACGTGAAATTAAATAAGAATATAATACCATCAGACTTAACTGTGACCGAGCCTTTTAATTTCCATATTTTCTTAAGCTTTATAATTACAGCTGTGTAAGACAAAGGCTTGTCTAAGAAGAATCCAACCAATGTTTCATTCCAAATCACTGCTCCAGCTTCTAGAACTTCTTGCGTTGGTACTAATACATCATCTTCATACTCTGGATTCAGGTCAACGGGGATGTACTTCCCAGCATTCTTTGGTTTGTGCTTGAACAACGAAGTCCATTTCCGTTCACCATGTTGGGGATAAGGCAGCTCGCTGGGATGAGAGAGAGTAGAAGAGAATGGTGGTGGAGGTGAGATAGGGTCAGGGGGAACAAGCGGGGGATCAGGGGAACAGAAAGAACTATGGGAAGAGAACTAGATGGATTATGGACAGAGTTGGTGTTCGATGGGACAGGGTTAGTGGGTACGGGGGCGATGGTTTAGAAGAGATTGGGGAAAGGACGGAGACGACGGTAGTGGAGAAGGAAGGTACTTCAGAGCTGTCAGAGGAGAGGTGGGTAGGTACAATCGAGTTGAGGAGAGGGATCAGGGTATGGTCTTCATGGGTAGACATGAGAGGACGAGAGGACGAGAGGACAAAACGATAATATTTTAAAACTTACATATTTAATTTACTTTATACATAAATACTTACATATGTAAATATAAATTTACCTTTTTAAAGAAAATATCCTAAAACTAATTAAAACACAAATAAATCTTTATACATATATTTTATAACCATTTTAAATTTAAATATTTTAAAGAAAACAAAATGAAAACTTTAATTAAATCCCTTTAAACCATCATATTTAAAATAAACAATTATCTTATATTTTAAAAAACAATTGAATTAATCCTAAATTAACTTTTGAAAAATATAAATTTTAAAACAAATCTTTAAATTACAATTCATACATATATAAATTGTAAATAGATTAAATTAAATTTCAAAACAGCTCCAAATTATAATATAAACATACATATATATTACAATTTGAAAATTCATCTTTTATTCAAAACAAAAGATCTTCTATTCACAATATATATCAAATATATATATATATATTATAAATAGAATAAAATTTTACTAGCTTTGAAAAATAAATCTTATCAATATTGCTAGATTAAAAATTTATTAATCTTAAAAAAAATTGAATTTACCAATTTAAATTAAAATTATAAAGAAAAATTATCAGATCAATTTAAATTATTAATTCAGATTATTAGATTGATATTGCCTAAAATTCTGGGTCGTTACATTCCTCCCCCCTAAAAGAATTTCGTCCCTGAAATTTAAAAGCAAAGATAATTTAATAACCCATCAAAGATTTTAATTTCAAACAGCAAAGCATACCTATTATCCAGTTACTAACAACCATAGCAATCAATCAAACAAACATACCTAACTAATTATCCTGACACAAATCAGAATAAATCTTCCTAACACTATCTAGAGTTTCCCAAGTATAAATCACTGGGAGACTCGCTCTACAGAAACTAAACAAACTACTACACCAAAATCCAGAGCTCCCCTCAACTCTAGATCCACCAATATGAACAGAACATCAGACTATACTCAAGTCCAGCTCAACTTCCAAATCTAACTGAATTGCAGATTCAACAACCAATAATGAATCATACACGTACTCCCTCAGAGATACGTGAAATACAATGAATTCCAGTTATCCAAACTGGCAATTCAATCTTATCTAATTACTGCTCTCTTAACCCGAAACGAAACAACTTGTAGACCTTAGTCTCATATTCCAAAACAGCCAACCTCCATGCTAAAGATCCAGACAACTTCTACACAGATGAGTCTTCCCTGCGGCAGGTAAAGACTGCTCCTCAACTACTTCTAAAATTGCTTCAAGAAAAACATCTTCGGAAATATCCATGGATACTGCATCTCATCACGCTGTTACCAGGATATCATTACTTACTTCTGCACTTCCGACAGATCCAAACTTACACTTCCAAGATAAACTCTGAATCTTTAAAAGATTTCCTTCGGATATCAGAAAATCCTTACTCCAAACTACAAATCTCACTCGAGACGGTATTAGGTCTACAGTCTCGACAAATATACAGTGATGCCCCACCTCTATTCCCATGCTAGCCAAGGACACTACGGGGTAATGTCGCCAACTAGCGCGGAGAATAAGGCTGTTGAGGAGCGACCATCTATATAATTACTTTGTGCGAGTACCGATATGCCAGATAACAATACAACTTTTCAGAAATCCGACATACCGATGCATACTCAAGGCTACTACACAGTGGCTATATATATATATATATTCTTCGAAAACAAACAGAGAAATAAACGTAACACAAATCAGTCACAGACATCCATATCACAAAGGCGGAAAAAGATATGAATATAACACATGAAAGTGTACATCAGAGTAGTGGTCAAACAAGATCCATAATATCACAAAAGAATGGTTACAAAGTGCTAGACAAAAGAATATGTATACACCAAGGAGTCCATATCTCAAAGGTATGCAACAAAAACTACTAATCAAAGAAGTTAGCCAAAAGTCAGGATGATAATCCCAAAAGCGAAGTCAAGGAGAAGCACCTGTAACATCTCGGTCTGACCCGAGTATTATTTATAAGAAAATAATAAACGGATCAGTCTAGCTATAAATATCAGATATAATGAGGTAGAATAAGAGATATGACATAACATATGATAACCATAAAGCCATACTGTGATAAGTATGTAATTGAAAATCAACAAGGGATTAATCAATATCACAAGAATCTTCTCAAAGATAAAAAGGAATGTCATACTCAATATCTTCATTCACAAAAAGTTAATGACACATAAACCCACCAATGCACAAATATTGATAACACATATCAATGAAAATCACGAAAATTGGTGAATCACAAATTCTAGAAATCGTCAATGGAAATCCAAAAATCACATAAATGGGGAGGCCTATCACAAAATGTGAGCATGAAAGCTCACCAACACGTGTATCACAAACGGGACGCTATCCCATGGTCGCTAACCATAGAGCCGGTGCAACGACGTAGTACAACGGTATGCCCGACGAACCAAAAACTCGATTAGTTCGGAACAACAACGTAGTACAACGGTACGCCCGAAGATCTGAACACCATAAAAAGTGGGTCGTTAGCCCACAAAAATTGGGTCGAAACCCCAAGAAATAAATAGGTCGTTAGCCTATAATAAAAATGAGATGAAACTCAATAAAACGAGGTACCGTCCCCTTCGTGGACGAAGAGACATCGCACATTGCTAGTCTAGATCACAAAAATGATCATCATCGATCATCAAGAAGTGTCAATTACACTAAGCTAGTAAATATATGAGCTTAGCTTCATGTCCCATAACCACTAGCTTAACTTAAATATCTACGAACAAATTGTAGATTTCCACTCAAAAATTGTCACAAGAGATTCAATCGAACAAGTCCAAGAATTAACTGACGAAGTAAACGCAAGTGTTTCATACCACTTGTTTTACTAAGTCGTTTAATTAGATTTCTCATACGAGTGAGGTAAAGGTTTGTATATACTAGTAGGTTGGAGAACGGTTTTATAAAAGAGTTTGATATTGAAAATAGAGTTTAAATAATCTTTGATGAAGAGTTTAAATAATTACTACTAGTATAGAAACCTTTATATTTTTAAAGCAACAAATCGCAAAAATGATTGTAGCAACAATCAATCATCAAAATTCACATACAAAGACGTGAATCAAATCCAAAGAAATCGATACCAAATCCATCAACGTGGATATACCCAAAATTCCAAAAATAAAAGTTATCAAAGTCGACAAAGGTGATAACAACTAATCGGAGAAGAAGAATCGATTAAAGATTGGAAAACAAAGCAAATTTATCATAAATAGGAAAAACAGGAAAAATAGGAGCAGGTCAGTCGACTAAATTCCCCGAGTCAGTCGACTGAACACATACCTGAGAAATTTTCGGGCTTCAGCTTAGTCGACTGACTCAGAGAATTCAGTCGACTGAACCTGATTTCCTGCATTTCCTATCCCATTTTAAATGGAGTGCAAACTCACTCAATTTACAATCGACAAGCACGAACGCTAGGGGTTTAAGCCAATCCGCAACCCAATCCTATTGGCTCCTCGATGCATCACCAAAACATGAATCAAAACATCAAAATTAGGATTTTTAAGGATTTGAACCCAAAAACACTAAAATTTGGAATATTCACCAATTCAATCCAAACCATAAGCAAATGCACATGAATAAGTGTTAGGAATTCATACCCAACAACCAAAGATAATTATAGGCATAGATGCGAGACAAAAATCTCACCTTTAAACCCAAAAAAACGAAGAAGAAGCTATAGAGCAATGGCAAGAACAATCACTCTTCAATTCCAACCCAAAGAGCTTGAATCTAAGCTTAAAAGAGAAACATTTCCTAAATTAGGTTTAGGAATTTATGAAATTGGTAAGAGAATGAGTTGGAGAAGAAGAAGATGAGGCTTACCAAAGCTTCTTCTATAAATTTGGAGCTAGAACTTGATTTGCAAAAGAAAACTAGGGCTTAGGATTTTAATTCTTTTTCTTTTCCCCCATTATTCTCTTTGGAACTGAAAAGACAAGGAAGAGGGAATGAATGTAGAGAAGTGGTTCAGTTTGGGGTATTAAGTTGGCTAGTGGGCTGAACCCAAACCCAAACCCAAAGTGAAAAAGATCAAATTTTTAGCTAGCTCCAAACATATCAATGTTTATACTCAAAAAAGTTGAAAACGTCATTTGAACTCAATGGAAGGGGTCTCGAGTCCCAATTCGACTGTTATCTAAAAGTAGGTTTTCAGACTAAAATCCGACGAATGATGTAATATTTAAATAAAATATTTAAATATACAATCGATAAATATGCAGGTTATTACAGACTCCCCTCCTTAAAGAAATTGCGTCCTCGCAATACTTAAGAAGAAAATAAAGAGTAACAACCATAAAAGCATATCAACACAAATGATATTTGGAATAGGAAGTTCACCATAAAGAGCATGAAAGAGTAAGCCTGAACGTGATAGCTCGATGAATTCCCAGGATTCCCAAGAGCAATTCTTAGGATCTGAGAACCATTGAACTTTCACAAGAAGAACATCTTTATTCCAAAGGTGCTCAACCTCTGAAGCAATGATGCGAATGGAATGTTGCTCATAAGTCAAATTCGGTGAAAATTCAATTTCCTCAATAACACCGGGCTCAAGAATAAAAATGGGAATCCCTAAGGCATTTCCGTTGTAGAAAGACGTGAGAAAACGTCATAAATAACAGAAAATTGAGCCGGTGCAACGATGTAGTATAATAACAGTACGCTCGAGAAACTAGAAACTTGAATAATTTGGAACAAAGGCGCAGTACAATGATGGTACACCAGATGAACCAAAGCTCAAATAATTCAGAACATCGACGCAGTACAAAAACGGTATGTCTAATGAACCGAAC
Source organism: Allium cepa (assembly GCA_030765085.1). Classification (NCBI taxonomy): domain Eukaryota; kingdom Viridiplantae; phylum Streptophyta; class Magnoliopsida; order Asparagales; family Amaryllidaceae; genus Allium; species Allium cepa. The sequence continues at coordinate 401,961,688 of CM060946.1, forward strand.
ACCATAAAAGAACATCGGACGCAAGCCCATAAAAGAAATGAGACGAAGCTCAATAAAACAAGGTACATCGAAACGTCCGATGAACTTGGTAAAAGATCATTCCATTCGGACATCATCAAAAAGATAACCACTTGTTGCTTACGACTAAGGGCATTGGCAACATGATTTCCCTTCCCGGAGTATACAAAGAATATTAAGATCATAAGTTGCAAGAAACTCTAGCCAACATTAAGTTCCTTATGAGAAAATAAATATTCCAAAGATTTATGATCGGGGTAGAGAACAAATTTATCATCCGAAAATGATGATGCCAAATTCTAAAAGTGAAATCAATAGCCGTGAGCACTAGATCATGAATGGCATATCTAGTCTCGATAGGCTTTAATGATTTAGAAACATAAATGATAGCACGTTCTCTTTTGCAAGAGAACGACATTCAAACCAATACGGTAAGCATCGGTACAAAAGATAAAGTCCTGGTTCCCTTCGGGAATCACAAGAATAAGAGTATCGAAAAGAAAGAATTTCTTTTAAATAATCTTCTTTCCCGAAAAGTTAAAACTTCCAAAAATTATAATTAACTTTATGTAATCTCTTTCTAGAAAAATTTACATCTTTACAAGTCAATTTATTATGTCTAACTGTCTCATCAAAGCGTTTAGGAAATTCCTATCGATAACGTTGATCAAGCGCATCGACTAGAATTCTTAAAACACTAAATGGACAATACAATCACAAAATCATCTTCTATATGATAAAAATATCTCTAAAAAAAACTTTATGAATATTCTTTGTTCGTTTCAAGAACAAAAATCCAATTATTCTTATAAATAAATCTTATGAAAAAGATTTGCAAAATTTTTAAATTGTTGTTCATCCAAAATCAATAAATACAAGAACGGTCTCGTCGAATTATTCATAGAATACTCGATTTATAAAATGGATGAAATAAGCTGGGCCAACTGAATGACATAATAAGTCATTCATAAAAACTATAACGAGTGTGGAATGCGGTAAGTGGAATGCTAACTTCCGCAACTCGTAGCAAATAAAAATCGGTAGCAAGGTCGAACTAAAAAGACCCTAACTCCTCTTAAAAGATTGCTTAGGAGATAATCCTAGAACAAACTCAAAAATACCGGAAAGATTCACAAACTATTTAAATGAGAGAAATAACACTTTCCTCGTGATGAGGGCTTAAAGAATAAAATGATGCCATCAAATTGGAATCAAAATCACAAAGAAAAGTAGAAATCTGCTTAACAGATTGAAAATGTCGAAGATGGATAGTCCACACGTGACAAAGGATATGGCTTCATAATAATTAAGCCAACCCTTACAAAAGTCAACTCCGAATCATAGGTAAAAATCGGCTGGGAAAGAAAAATCACATAAAATAATTTCAACATCAATACAAGAAACCAACTGAGCGTTGCTGATCCACCAACAGGATTCGCAATTCTCAAAGAAGTCATCAAGCCCAAAATATTCAAAGAAAAAGAATCGACAAGTTCTTTTGATATAAAAATAATGAGATGAACCCATATCAAAAGGAATTCAAATAGAAAGATCATGAAATAAAACAATAGCATCAAGGATTGAATGTAAAATACCTTGACCAAGAGAAGAGTTGCTAGGAGCTTGCACTACATTGAGCTTTCCCTCATTCCTACTTTGAAGTATGGGATATGCAGTTATATGGTGACCCGAATTTTGGCAATAACGACAATAAAGAGGTTTCGAACACTCTCATGCATAGTGGTCCATGGAACCACAATTGTAGCATTGTCCACGACTAGAGGTAGGGGCTTTTGCTACCGGGGTTTCTTGCCTCCCTTTCTTGTTGGGAATGGGGCCTTTGAATTTAATAGGCCTCTTCATGTTGTCGTTGAAGTTCTGTTTGGCAAACACAACTTCAACATTACTCTCTCTATCGGCCTCTTCAAGACGAAGAGCGATTCAATAAGCTGATCAAATAAAACCTCAAGTTTCAGGAGTAATGGCTTCTTAAGATTCTTATTCAAGCCATAGACAAATCTATGATTTTTCTTCAATGGGGTATTAATGTATTCAACCCCGTATTTGGAAAGAGATTCGAAAGATGCAACATAGTCTGTCACAGAAGATTCACCTTGAACAAGGTCAATAAAACGCCGTGCTAAAGTTACTTTTTCAGCCTCTGGCACAAACTTTAATTCAAATCGTTCCTAGAATTTCTTCCAAGTAAGATCCGCTTCATTTATTTCAGAAATCAGAAGCTCATACCAATCTAATGCTCTTTCTTGGAGCATACTAGAGGCCACCTGAACTCGGTGAAGATCAATAAGGTTCATGCAAGAAAAGATTCAATCGCATGTTTTGAGCCGAGCTTGAATTTCTATAACACTCACGGATCACTTGAATGGCCTTCCACCCAAATCGGTATAGTCTCTGCACAAGCGTGCAAAACCGGATCTAGGATGAGTAGGCTTTGGAATGGGTCCGGCTGCTTGAGTGTTCTTTACTAGATCAAGAAGCTACTGGGAAGACATAAATACTCCATCCTAGGAGTAGCATTAGATTGTCCGGCACTGGGACGGTTTGATCTAACCATTTCTCTTCTTTAAGAAAGAAAGAAGGAGAAAAGTTATTCTCAAAATAAATATCAAGCAATCTTGATAGATAAAACAAGGAATCATAAAGAAAAATAGGATGAATCGGTACGAAGACTCGAATAAAATCCTAAAGCACGACTCCTAAGAAAGACTTAGGATATGATCCTTGCTAGATTATTCTATATTGTTCCGAAGTTTGGCTTTGATACCAAGCTGTGACACCCCACCTCTATACCCATGCTAGCCAAGGACACTACGGGGTAATTCCGTCAACTAGCACGGAGAATAAGGCTGTTGAGGAGTGACCATCTGTATAATTACTTTGTGCGAGTACCGATATGCCAGATATACCGATGAAAACTCAAGGTTACTACATATTGGCAATATATATATTCTTTGGAAACAAACATAGAAATAAACATAACACATATCAGTCACAGACATCCATATCACAAAGGCGGAAAAAGATATGAATATAACACATGAAAGTGTACATCAGAGTAGTGGTCAAACAAGATCCACAATATCCCAAAAGAATGGTTACAAGTGCTAAACAAAAGAATATGTATACACCAAGGAGTCTATATCTCAAAGGTATATAACAAAAACTACTAATCTAAGTAGTTAGCCAAAAGTCAGGATGATAATCCCAGAAGTGAAGTCAGGCAGAAGCACCTGTAACATCTCGGTCTGACCCGAGTATTATTTATAAGAAAATAATAAACGGATCAGTCTAGCTATAAATATCAGATATAATGAGGTAGAATAAGAGATATGACATAACATATGATAACCATAAAGCCATACTGTGATAAGTAAGTAAATGAAAATCAACAAGGGATTTTAATCAATATCACAAGAATCTTCCCAAAGATAAAAAGGAATGTCCTACTCAATATCTTCATTCACAAAAAGTTAATGACACACAAACCCACCAATGCACAAATATTGATAACACATATCAATGAAAATCACGAAAATTGGTGAATCAAAAAATCTAGAAATCGTCAATGGAAATCCAGAAATCACATAAAGGGGGAGGCCTATCACAAAACAGGAGCATGAAAGCTCACCAACACGTGTATCACAAACAGGACGTTGTCCCATGGTCACTAACCATAGAGCCGGTGCAACGACGTAGTACAACGGTACGCCCGAGGAACCAGAAACTCGAATAGTTTGGAACAACAACGTAGTACAATGGTACGCCCGAAGATCCGAACACCATAAAAACATGGGTCGCTAGCCCACTCGAAACCCCAAGAAATAAATAGGTCGTTAGCCTATAATAAAAATGAGACTAAACTCAATAAAACGAGGTACCGTCCCCTTCGTGGACGAAGAGACATCGCACATTGCTGGTCTAAATCACAAAAATGATCATCATCGATCATCAAGAAGTGTCAATTACACTAAGCTAGTAAATATATGAGCTTAGCTTCATGTCCCAAAACCACTAGCTTAACTTAAATATTTACGAACAAATTGTAGATTTCCACTCAAAAATTGTCATAAGAGATTCAATCGAACAAGTCCAAGAATTAACCGACGAAGTAAACACAAGTGTTTCATGCCACTTGTTTTACTAAGTCGTTTAATTAGATTTCTCATACGAGTGAGTAAAGGTTTGTATATACTAGTAGGTTGGAAAACGGTTTTATAAACGAGTTTGTTATTGAAAATAGAGTTTAAATAATCTTTGATGAAGAGTTTGAATAATTACTACTAGTATAGAAACCTTTATATTTTTAAAGTGACAAATCACAAAAATGATTGTAGCAACAATCAATCATCAAAATTCACATACGAAGACGTGAATCAAATCCAAAGAAATCGATACCAAATCCATCAAAGTGGATATACCCAAAAATTCCAAAAATAAAAGTTATCAAAGTCGAAAAAGGTGATAACAACTAATCGGAGAAGAAGAATCGATTAAAGATTGGAAAACAAAGCAAATTTAGCATAAATAGGCAAAACAGGCAAAATAGGAGCAGGTCAGTCGACTGAATTACCTGAGTCAGTCGACTGAACACATACCTGAGAAATTTTTGGGCTTCAGCTCAGTAGACAGACTCAGAGAATTCAGTCGACTGAACTTGATTTCCTACATTTCCTATCCCATTTTAAATGGAGTGCAAACTCACTCAGTATGCAATCGGACAAGCACGGACACTAGGGGTTTACGCCAATCGGCAACCCGGTTCTATTGGCTCCTCGATGCATCACCAAAACATGAATCAAAACATCAAAGTTGGGATTTTTAAAGATTTGAACCTAAAAACACTAAAAATTGGAATATTCACCAATTCAATCCAAACCATAAGCAAATTGACGCAGCGGATTATTCGAAACAAAACTTCAATCAATGAAATGTAGCAATCGGTGAGTTGAAGATACCAAAATGCCCAAGTTCGTTGATCCAAAGATACCGAACTCTAGCTATCTCAAACACGTTGATAGCGCACTATACCGTGTTCTAAGATCTACGATTCTTCGCACGTTGATCTAGCGCACTAGATTCCGTGAATCGGCTTCTACGATCGTTGAATCGAGCGCACTCGATTAACCGAAAGAGGAGATAGGAGATTACACTCAACTACCAATTGGTATGAAAGCACAAAGCTAACAAAAGAGAATTTTATTCAAAATCAACAACCTCAAAAATGTACAACACACGCGTATTTATAGGAGTTACAACCCAGCCTTAAGTCGTACACGACTCATCCCCCACGACTCACGACTTAAGGCTCTCGACTCAACAATACAACACAACGCTGTACAACTCATAGGTCGGCACCGGCTCAACGCAAGCGACTCAAACTCGACCGACTCATCATAAGTCGTTACCGACTTAACTACACAACACAGTTGACACGACTCACACATATCCGACTTAACACAAGCGACCTTCATACAACTCCCCTTAAGTCGGTAGCGACTTAAATCACACGACTCAACATAGTAACACACATGACCGACTCAAAAGTAAACGACTCAACAAGCCAAGCGACTCAGCCGACTCAACTCCTTGCCGCCTTAACTTCCTCCGACTCAAGGCCTTCAATAGATGGAGCTTTCCCTTGCTTCATGGTAAGTCGTAGACGACTTATGAAAGTATCATTAGGTCGGAACATCTTCTCCTGAGCTTGGTTAAGTCGCAAACGACTCAAGCCCTCGTCATTAACTCGTATACGACTCAAATCTGTTTCCTTTATACGGTTTAAAGTGTGGTTAACTCGAGACTTGCTATCCCGTGATCTATTAAGTCGGAAACGACTTAATCCTACCCTCCTAAGTCGTGAACGACTTAACCTCTCCATGAGTCGTGTACGACTCATCTTTGGTAGAATTTTTGGTTGCGTTCCTTCTCTGTTCTGAGCTGCATCATCCTCCCCTGGTTGAAAAAAATTCGTCCTCGAATTTGTAAATTCTTCCCTCTCAGATTGTCCATCTCCATAGTATGGCACCAGATGCTTAACATTGAATACGTCAGAAGTGTATACATCCTCCGGCAACATCAACTTATAAGCATTCTCATTGATCCGTTTCACAACTTCTACAGGTCCAATTTTCCTGGCTTTCAACTTATTATAAGTGCCCACTGGAAAACGATCCTTCGTTAACACAGCATACACCAAATCGCCTTCGTTAAATTCAACATTTCGTCGCTTCAAATCTGCAGTCTTCTTATATTTCTCATTCGACTTTTCCAATCGTTCCTGAACGATTTTATGACATTCAGTCAGCTCATCAACAAATTCAACAGCCCGTTTAACTGTTCCTTTTGACTGTGGTACTATTGCCAAATCTAACGGTCCCCTGGGTAAAATTGAATAAACAATCTGAAATGGACTGAATCCTGTGCTACGATTCACTGCATGATTATGAGCAAATTCTGCCTGGCATAGCTTCATGTCCCAACTTCTCAAATTATCCTGTACAAGACAACGCAACAAATTTCCCAATGACCTGTTAACAACTTCCGTCTGTCCATCAGTTTGCGGATGATAAGCACTGCTAAATTTCAGTTTCGTTCCCACCATCTTCCACAAACTTAACCAAAAGTGACTCAGAAAACAAGTATCTCGATCAGAAACAATAGATTCTGGTAAACCATGAAGTCGATAGATCTCCTTGAAAAATAATTGCGCCACTCGAACTGCGTCCGCTGTCTTTTTGCAAGCAACAAAATGTGCCATCTTCGAAAACCTGTCCACCACAACAAATATCGAATCATTTCCCCTTTGAGCTCTAGGTAAACCCAAAACGAAATCCATGCTAATATCAACCCATGGCTTAGACGGTACTGGTAATGGCATATACAACCCTGCATTCGTTGCTGTTCCCTTTGACACCTGGCAAATATGGCATCTCTCCACGAATCTTTCAACCTCTTTTCTCATCGACGGCCAAAAGTAAGATTGTGAAATCAATTGCAAAGTACGATCACGGCCCACATGCCCTTCCTCGTGTAACTCTTTGACAATTTTCAACCTCAAGCTACAGTCTGGAATACACAAACGATTCCCTTTAAACAGAAAACCATCAACCAACGTAAATTCATCGGTACTCTCACCCTTCACTTTCTCAACATATTTCACAAAGTAAGGATCTTCTTTAATCATCTCCGGCAACATCTCAAAACCCGTCACTTCAACTTTCATTGTTGTTAATAAATGACTCCTCCTACTCAAAGCATCAGCTACTCGATTTGTCACCCCTGATTTGTGCTTAACGACAAAAGTAAACTGCTGTAAATATGCAATCCAAGATGCATGTCTCGCTGAAATCTTATCCTGCCCCTGTAAATGCTTCAATGCCTCATGATCAGTGTACAGAACAAATTCTTTCTGAAATAGATAATGTCTCCAATGTTTAATCGTTTGCACCACAGCATAGAATTCAAAGTCATATGTGTTGTATCTCATCTTCGCCCCTGACAACTTTTCACTGAAATATGCAATAGGTCTCCCCTGCTGACTCAACACTCCTCCAATTCCAACCTTCGAAGCATCAGTATGCAATTCAAACAATAACTGAAAATTAGGTAGAACAAGAATTGGTGCAGACGTCAACAATTCCTTGATCTTCTCAAAAGCAACTCCCGCTTCCTCTGACCATACAAACTGTTTCCCCTTCATGCAATCAGTAACTGGAGCCATCACGCTACTGAAGTGTGGAATGAACCTTCGGTAGAATGATGCCAATCCATGAAAACTTCTAACTTCAGTGATAGTTCTCGGCTGTGGCCAATTTCTAATAGCTTCAACTTTACTCTGGTCAACTTGAATACCTTCTCTTGAAACAACATAACCCAGAAATAAAACACTGTGCGTCATAAACACACATTTCTTCGTAGCAGCATAAAATTGTTCCTCACGAAGAATAATCAATACTTCCCTCAAATGTTGAACATGCTCCTCCGTACTCCTGCTGTATATCAGAATATCATCGAAATAAACCACCACGAACTTCCCAATGAATGGTCTAAAGATTTGATTCATCACCCGCATGAATGTACTAGGTGCATTTGACAAACCAAATGGCATAACCAACCATTCGTATAACCCCTCTCTCGTCTTGAAAGCTGTCTTCCATTCGTCTCCAGGTCTGATTCGAATTTGATGATAACCACTCTTCAAATCAATCTTCGAAAAGATAGTTGCCCCACTCAACTGATCCAGTAAGTCATCCAACCTTGGCATAGGAAATCTATAACGAACAGTAATCTTGTTCAAAGCTCGACTGTCAGTACACATCCTCCAAGTTCCGTCCTTCTTTGGTATTAACAATGCTGGCACGGCACAAGGACTCAAGCTTTCCTGAACACGTCCCTGTTCCAACAACTCTTCCACCTGCCTTCGTAACTCCTCATGTTCCTTCGGACTCATTCGGTAAGGTGGTCGATGTGGTAACACTGCTCCCGGAACAAGATCAATTTGATGTTGAATGTCCCTAAGTGGCGGTAACTCCTTAGGCAACTCCTCTGGAAAGACATCTTCAAATTCTTTCAAAATTGGCTTTGCTGCTTCTGGTATTTCAACTTCTTCACTACTCTCTCTCCCAATCAACAAAAACACTTCAGTCTCTTCCTCAACTTCCTTGACAAACTCCTTCAAAGTCAACAGAGTTTTCAATTCCTCAATCTCTTCTAGCTTGCTCTCCTTCTGCTGTTGCTTCTTAGGAATCAAAGTGATTTTAGTACCCTCGAACATGAAACTGTAACTGTTGGCACGACCATCATGTTGTACTGCCCTATCAAACTGCCACGGTCTGCCCAACAACAAGTGACAAACATCCATGTCCACTACATCACACCAAATTTCATCTTTGTACTTCTTCCCAATAGAAAAATTAACACAAGCCCTTCGACACACTTTCACTTCACCACCCTTCCTTAACCATGCTAGCTTGTACGGTTTAGGATGTTTCTCAGTCTTCAAGTTCAACTTCCTTACTGCTTCTGTAGAAATAATATTATCACAACTTCCCGCATCTATGACGAACTTGCAAACTTTCCCCAGAATAGTGCATGTCGACTGAAAAATATTGCTTCTCAACCAACTACAATCCTCTTCTTGCTTTGGTGTAAGACATGACCTCCTCATCATAAGATTACAACCTTCATCTCCAAACAATTCTTCTTCCTCCTCAACATAAGGTATATTTGAACATTCTGCCTCCTCACCATCATCCTCCTCAACTTCTGCAACCATGGTTCTCTTCTTCGGCTTCGGACATTCATTGCTTTTGTGACCCAACTCCTGACAATTATAACACTTGAACCCACTGCTAACCTTCACCTTCTCAGCCTCCTTCACCACTGGCTTTGAAACAGGTTTAGGAACATTAGAACTTCCACCAACACCCCTTGCTTGATTATTGGAATTAGTAAACACACCACCTCCACGTCTTCCTTGTTTCTCCCAAGCTAACGCTTTCTGATGTGCTTCTGCAACGGATCTAGGATCGAACATATTAACCATATCCTGGATCTGTATTCTCAATCCCCCAATAAATCTAGCAGTTAGCTGTTCTTCTGTCTCCATAATATCATTTCTGGCAATGAGTTGGTAAAATTCATCAGCATAATCACTAACAGACTTTGTCCCTTGCCTCAGATTCTGCAACCTCTGGTACATAAGTGATTGGTAGTTGTAAGGTAAGAAAGTAGATCTCATCAACTTCTTCATCTTATCCCACGATTCTATCTTTGACTTTCCCATTCTCTCCCTGGTAAGTTTAGTTTGCTGCCACCACGCCAAAGCTCTCCCCCTCAACCTAGTAGCAACTAACTTCACTCTTCTATGCTCAGGAACTTCCTTGAAATCAAAGATCTCTTCAACATTTGAAACCCAATCTAAGAACTCTTCAGCAACCATCCTGCCTTTAAACTCCGGAATCTCCATTTTCATACCCGATTCCCATCGACGATCATCTTCAACATCCCGATAAGAATTTCGAACTTGGTCTCGATCTCGATAATGAATACTAGTTCTATCACCTTCTTCAACAAAATCAAAAGTACGTCTACATCGATCTCGACCATTATCATCTCTTCGCTCATGCATGCTTCTTTGACTATGTCTCTCTTCATCTCTATATGCTTCATGTTCAAATTCACGTCGACTTCTTCCCTCTTCATGTGCATAGTCATGATGATCTCTTCGTGATGAAATTGACGTTTCTCTTCTATCTCTACAAGAATGTGGTGATACCCTCCTCGCTTCCGTAACCGATGGCGAAACTCGGTTTCCTCCATGGTTCGAGTTTGGTGATCTCCTCCTTTGATTCAAATCATTCATCAATTTCTCCAATTTACCAATGCCTTCATCAAACTTCTCATTAATACGTTGTTCCATAAGCTCGGCTTCTTCTCGACGATACAAAGCTTCAACGTTTTGATGACGATTAGCTCTCCTTGGTGGCATGATTGAAAACTTCACAAACTTCTACAATTCAAACACAAAAATTCAAATCTTCAACAATGCAATAAGTCACGGCTCAACAATGACTCGGCTACAATTTGTTTCGGCCTCCACTTGTCTCGGTTTGCTTTGTACGACTCAAAGTAACTCTGTCCAACACTTCAAACCTTGGCGCGCAAAACCCAAGACCAAATTCAAACAATGTCCATCACTTCAATCCAAAATGAAATGAATCAAACACTCTAATGTTGTTACAAATTCAACAAGAACACAATGAACTCCTTCAAACTTCAAAAACTTCAAAAACTTCAAAAACTTGGCTCCAAGAATCAACTTAGCTATGATTGGCTAAGTATGGCTCTGATACCAATAAATGACGCAGCGGATTATTCGAAACAAAACTTCAATCAATGAAATGTAGCAATCGGTGAGTTGAAGATACCAAAATGCCCAAGTTTGTTGATCCAAAGATACCGAACTCTAGCTATCTCAAACACGTTGATAGCGCACTATACCGTGTTCTAAGATCTACGATTCTTCGCACGTTGATCTAGCGCACTAGATTCCGTGAATCGGCTTCTACGATCGTTGAATCGAGCGCACTCGATTAACCGAAAGAGGAGATAGGAGATTACACTCAACTACCAATTGGTATGAAAGCACAAAGCTAACAAAAGAGAATTTTATTCAAAATCAACAACCTCAAAAATGTACAACACACGCGTATTTATAGGAGTTACAACCCAGCCTTAAGTCGTACACGACTCATCCCCCACGACTCACGACTTAAGGCTCTCGACTCAACAATACAACACAACGCTGTACAACTCATAGGTCGGCACCGACTCAACGCAAGCGACTCAAACTCGACCGACTCATCATAAGTCGTTACCGACTTAACTACACAACACAGTTGACACGACTCACACATATCCGACTTAACACAAGCGACCTTCATACAACTCCCCTTAAGTCGGTAGCGACTTAAATCACACGACTCAACATAGTAACACACATGACCGACTCAAAAGTAAACGACTCAACAAGCCAAGCGACTCAGCCGACTCAACTCCTTGCCGCCTTAACTTCCTCCGACTGAAGGCCTTCAATAGATGGAGCTTTCCCTTGCTTCATGGTAAGTCGTAGACGACTTATGAAAGTATCATTAGGTCGGAACATCTTCTCCTGAGCTTGGTTAAGTCGCAAACGACTCAAGCCCTCGTCATTAACTCGTATACGACTCAAATCTGTTTCCTTTATACGGTTTAAAGTGTGGTTAACTCGAGACTTGCTATCCCGTGATCTATTAAGTCGGAAACGACTTAATCCTACCCTCCTAAGTCGTGAACGACTTAACCTCTCCATGAGTCGTGTACGACTCATCTTTGGTAGAATTTTTGGTTGCGTTCCTTCTCTGTTCTGAGCTGCATCACAAATGCACATGAATAAGTGTTAGGAATTCATACCCAACAACCAAAGATAATTATAGGCATAGATGTGAGACAAAAATCTCACCTTTAAACCCAAAAAAAACGAAGAAGAAGCTGTAGAGCAATGGAAAGAACGATCACTCTTCAATTCCAACCCAAAGAGCTTAAATCTAAGCTTAAAAGAGAAACATTTGCTAAATTAGATTTAGGAATTTATGAAATTGGTAATAGAATGAGTCGGAGAAGAAGAAGATGAGGCTTACCAAAGCTTCTTCTATAAATTTGGAGTTAGAACTTGATTTGCAAAAGAAAACTAGGGCTTAGGATTTTAATTCTTTTTCTTTTCCCCCATTATTCTCTTTGGAACTGAAAAGACAAGGAAGAGGGAATGAATGTAGAGAAGTGGTTCAGTTTGGTGTATTAAGTTGGCTAGTGGGCTGAACCCAAACCCAAACCCAAAGTAAAAAAGATCAAATTTTTAGCTAGCTCCAAACATATCAATGTTTATACTCAAAAAGGTTGCAAAAGGCATTTTGAACTCAATGGAAGGGGTCTCGAGTCCCAATTCGACTGTTTGCTAAAAGTAGGTTTTCGGACTAAAATCCGACAAACGATGAAATATTTAAATAAAATATTTAAATATACAATCGATAAATATGCGGGTTGTTACATATACTTCCAATCTCAACTTATGGACCTCTTCCATTAGTGGTGGTGAGTATTACACACACACCACTACTCCATCTACTTTAAAACTTATGTTGGGAAAATCCAAACAGATAACCCAATAGATCAGGTAGATATAGATATATATGGATATATAGTTATATATAAAAATTACAAGCACGCTCTCTTAAGAAAGACACCATTCCAGAGCCTAGGTACTCACTCAACCTAATGCGTTGATACCACCTATAGAGACCGAACTTTCTAACTCCAAAAGGTCGCATCACTAATTAAGAAACAAAGGGATAGAAGAAGATAAGATAAGAAAAGAAGAAACACAATAACAGATAACTCACAGCGGAATGAATGAAATATAATATATCTCATAAAATATTACATAGTATCATATTACATTAGAGTACACAACTTATACAACACATATTAGACAGTTATAAACATTTATCTAACTATATAACTCAAGATCACTAGATACAGATACAACACAAACACAGCGGAACCATAATATATCTACACGTGGAAGCCTCCTGCTCCATATCTCCTCCAAATACTCGTCAAGCTAACCTAAATCCCTCGACTACTCATATATAATATGAGTACCCAAGAGTTTAATAAAACAGAAAATAAACACTTGGGTCAGACAGGTGTCTGGTGTGAGTAAACGGGTTAAAATTGCTTAACTTTAGAAAAACCTTTGAAAAGAAAAGGTATCACGTAAGACTTCCCACACATAAACATGGAAAAAAATTTACCTTACGCTAATCAAAACATTTGATAGAAAATCTAGTGATATTATAATAGTGTCTAGGGTTTTCAAAATAAAACACAGAAATAGCTGGAATGCTTACATGTCACGTTCCAACATAGTTGGGCACAATCAAAACCGTACAGGAACTTATTGGATTTTGGATTCCATCAATGGCAGGGCTACTGGGGTACCACCCGTCACAGTACGTGGCCTAGATCACAGTACCGAGGATTATGCCCAAACCCCTGCATCACAAAGCCGGGACCATTCCTTACTGAACAATCCCGAGTAAGGTCACCCTGTGGTTGGTGCGACCAACCACCTACAAAGCCAAAATAAAGGGACATCTAGACAGGAATGACCTCACCATGAAATGGGTGCTACCCACCTAGCCTTGCTACACCTCCCCTATTTTAGCCATTCCCGATTGATGAGGCTTGAGGCTACGATTACCTTTATAGTACACATCTATCTTAGAATGCTCATCGTCCACCTGACGATGTTCTGAAAGCATTCAATCCATACAAGTTCGTTCCGGGTTCGAACGAAACCGAAGCCACTATCTCGTTGCACTCATATCGGAATCACCCTTAGAGTCAACGACCATAGCCCATGCACTTTGAATCACCATCTCGAACCTATAAGTACTATCTCCGTCAAACTCATCACAGAATCACCCCCAGAGTTATACTGATGAATTAGTTCTTATACCTCGAGTCTTCACTAAGCTCCACTTGGATTTACGACCTAACGCTTAATTTGGATCGATGTGGTTTTCGGATTATCCAAATATGGAAACCCGATCTTGGTCTCACCGAAATCCAAATGCCATTTTAATATCCAAGTTGTTTTAAAGGGTTTAAACAATTAAAATTATATTCAGGATGATATAAACAAATAGATGAATCACATTATCACAATAGATAATTCATATCAAACATTCATATCACAAAGCAGCATATCACATATCATAGATATCCAAATCATCCAGCATCAACCAATCAACCAGTATCAATCATCCTATATCAATAAATCAATATTAACCAATCATCCAAAGCAGAATTGATTAACTCTTAATCAGTTGGATTTACCTAAATCCTTCTTCATTAATTTATTCCAATTAAATTAATCATCTCTTAATGATCTTCTTTAATTAATCTTCCTTAATTAATCATCCTTTAATTACATTCAAGTAATTAACCTTAACCATATACATCAATTAACATTTAATTACTATCATTATTTACAATAATTAATGATCCTTCATTTGCTTCCATTAATTAATTAACTATAATTAATTACATTAAACCTCTAATCACACTTAAATTAATCATTTTCATTAATCAACCTTGATTAATTTATTGATTAATGATCCTTATTAATTAATAATTCCTTTAATTAATTAAATAATTAACTTGTAATTAATCATCTCATTAATCATAAACAGTAATTAACAAATTGTAATTACTTATCTTAATTAATTAACGTCTTATATTTCAAAATCCTTAATTAATTAAGGAAATCATAAATCTTATTAACAAATCATATTTTAATTAAGTGTTCTTAAGTTCATATTCCAATAATTTAACCTTATTATCTTCATAAATTAATTATTTGAAAGTAATCAAATTTTAATAACCTTAAAACAAATTATTCTATTTGATTTTCAAAATTATAACATTAACCTTTATTTGAAAATAACGCATTTAGAAACAAATTTGAAAATTTAAAACACATTAATTATCTAAGTTAAACTTATTCATTTTAAATAAAATTTGAAAACTTAGTTTTTTAAACATTACTTAATAATTTACTTTAAAACTTTGATTTAATACTTAAATTCAAAACATTCCCTTTTTAAATTAACATTCACAATTAAATGAAGTTAATTACTTCAAAAAGAAATCATTCTAAACAAATTTAAATTTAAAATAAATTCAATTATCACCTTTTTTTTAAAGTTTAACTTTATTTCAAAACAACAAACTTTTTAACTTTGTAATTCTATTTCCTTTTATACAACTTGAACTTGTTTTTATTCAAACGAAAAGTTTTAATTCAGCAACTAATCTTAAGATTACACAGTATTAACCCGAAGCCCACAAACAAAAATACTCGAATTACTTTTCAACTTATTTTTTTACAGAACATAACTACAAAGCAAGATCCTAAAACCCGAGGTAAACATGGCAGCTACACGAGTGCTACCCGAGTAAATCCCAGCTCCAACAAATTCGAGTCGACCTATAGAAAAACATGAGAAGAACTTCGAGGAGTAACTCGTCTTCCCAAATCAAAACTTCCCAGTGTATGAAATGTACATGGTGCACATGCACCAACGCCGCCGTCCTATGGCGAGCGTCGTGACATTCGCCGTCGATCTCACAAACGCGCACGAGCATGAAAATAAACCCAGATCCAAGAATATGAATGCGAATCCAAAATTCGACCTCTAGCTCGAATTACTGCAGAGAGCTCAAACCACTAATCCTAATCCCCACCGACCATCCCATCACCGTTATCTTCGCTGTCACTCACATCAACTTGCCACGACCTCTAGCCTATTATCCCACCATCGCGATTGCCTCGGTCCAATAACCAAGTCATGAAAATCGCGACATTCAAGCTTAGGACACAAACAAGCTAAACCCTAATTTGATCGATTTCAAACTCCTCGGCCACTTGAAAAATTCTTGAACATTTTTCCCATCATCCACAACACACAACCAAGCTTCGATCAAGATTCCAGCTCCAATCACCACGCCGATCAATGGCAATTCACCGAAACCCCAATTCGAACAAACCCCAAAACACACACGAAATACCCAACTAAAAATTATGAATTGCATATCAAAATTCATGATTTTCAATCATGATTTCATGCATGTAGTACAATTTATAATTTAAGATAGTTGATTTTTAACCAAAATCTTAGTTTTACTGTTAATCCCTTATTTATAATCATTTGTTGCTTTTAAAATTATGAAACCATTTTTAAAATTACTAATAAGAATTAACATACATTTTTCATTCACATAACAAGTTCAAATATGTTATAGATTTGAAAGATTTTTGCATCTCTTTAAGAAGAACAACCTATGTAATTATACAGAGATGAACATAAACCCAACATTCCATACCCTCAATTATGGATATACAATAGTATTCATGTAAACCATTATTCAAAACCATTGCTAGATTCATCACATGCAAAAATAAATTCAACTACAATATAAATTTAAAATTTTTTTTAAGAGATTTACTCACCTCAAATATATAAGCAGAGCAGGTCCTATATTTTTCCAGGCTTGAATATTAAATCTGAAAAAAAATGCCTTGATTGTTGATGAAATTTAGTCCATGCATGCCTTCAATTTGGTGTTCTAAAAGGTTGAAATTGCAGTTGCACTTGATTCTTCATTTTAGTTGCATATTTTCAATTTGCAGGTTGAAGTTGTTGATTTAAATTTTTCTTTCGAACATGCATTTGAATTCATATTTGATTTTTGCTTTTGGGCTTAAAATTTCAGGTTTGAAGAAAGATTTTCTAGTAGCCATTAATTTGAAAGAAGGGAGAAAAGAAAAGAAATGAGAAGAAAAAGATGGGAAATTGAAAAAGAAAAACAAATTTTCTCTTATATTTAAATTTCAAATAAAAGGAAATGAAGACCACTTGTCACAAAAACTTACATTTGTCATTTAATTCACTTAATTACTTTACATGTGTTATTAAGATATGCTAACATGTTTACACATGTTTCTTAGTATTTTTAAAAAAAATATTTAATTTAAAATGTAAATATAAACTTACATATTTAATTTACTTTATACATAAATACTTACATATGTAAATATAAATTTATCTTTTTAAAGAAAATACCCTAAATCTAATTAAAACACAAATAAA
Source organism: Allium cepa (assembly GCA_030765085.1). Taxonomy (NCBI): domain Eukaryota; kingdom Viridiplantae; phylum Streptophyta; class Magnoliopsida; order Asparagales; family Amaryllidaceae; genus Allium; species Allium cepa. The sequence goes on from CM060946.1 coordinate 401,978,982, forward strand.
TCTTTATACATATATTTTATAACCATTTTAAGTTTAAACATTTTAAAGAAAACAAAAGGAAAACTTTGATTAAATCCTTTTAAACCATCATATTTAAAATAAACAATTATCTTATATTTTAAAAAACAATTGAATTAATCCTAAATTAACCTTTGAAAAATATAAATTTTAAAACGAAGCTTTAAATTACAATTCATACATATATAAATTGTAAATAGATTAAATTAAATTTCAAAACAGCTCCAAATTATAACATATACATACATATATATTACAATTTGAAAATTCATCTTTTATTCAAAACAAAAGATCTTCTATTCACAATATATATCAAATATATATATATTATAAATAGAATAAAATTTTATTAGCTTTGAAAAATAAATCTTATCAATATTGCCAGATTAAATATTAATCTTTAAAAAAAATTAAATTTACCAATTTAAAATAAAATTATAAAGAAAAATTATCATATCAATATAAATTATAAATTCAGATTATTAAATTGATATTGCCTAAAATTCCGGGTCGTTACATTCCTCCCCCCTAAAAGAATTTCGTCCCCGAAATTTAAAAGCAAAGATAATTTAATAACCCAGCAAAGATTTTAATTTCAATCAGCAAAGCATACCTATTATCCAGTTACTAACAACATAGCAATCAATCAAACAAACATACGTAACTAATTATCCTGACACAAATCAGAATAAATCTTCCTAACACTATCTAGAGTATCCCAAGTATAAATCACTGGGAGACTCGCTCTACAGAAACTAAACAAACTACAGCACCAAAATCAAGAGCTCCCCTCAACTCTAGATCCACCAATCTGAACAGAACATCAGACTATACTCAAGTCCAGCTCAACTTCCAAATCCAACTGAATTACAGATTCAACAACCAACAATGAATCATACACGTACTCCCTCAGAGATACGTGAAATACAATGAATTCCAGTTATCCAAACTGGCAATTCAATCTTATCTAATTGCTGCTCTCTTAACCCGAGAAATCTTAACAACAATGAAGTCTCCAACTTTCAATTCCAAACTCCTTATCTCATATCTGCATAACCCAACATACAATCCTGGGCTGCTCATTCTCTTCCTTGATCAGCTCAACCTATGCTGATGCATCCAAAAACAACTAGACCAAAGCAAACCAGTTTCTGGATCCTATTCAACAGAAAAGCCTTCCAAGATCCGTCAAAATCAAGAACACAAGCTCTAATCCTCAAGCAATAGCAAACCGAACTTGCTTCCTTCCTTGTGCAGCTGCTACCTCGCTTCCGTTGCACAACTCTGATTCTGGAATAGATGAGAATATTGTTGATGAATACGAATACAAATTTATCCAATATATCCGAAAAACTTTGTTCATCAGATCCATATAATCTTAGTTACACATCTGACTCGGTCACACTACCTTACAACAGAAATCCAAACTCAAAAATTAGATCCGACTAATCCAAACTCCAAAAATTTCCGAGCTGCTGCACCAACTCTTCTACTAGGCTAACCATCCTACAACCAGGCTAACTACCAATATCTCTTCTGGAACCAAAACAATACGGAACTCAACTCCAGATGCAGAAAAACTTCTAATTACATCAGTAGCTCCTACTTCCACATGAGAACCCTCAGTCTCAAATAAAAGATTGCCCAAGAAAATTCCCAAACTAATCTCAAGTCACTTTTGCAATCCTACCTAGTTCGGATTCCAAAGAAACTGTCCTCTCTTTTCCAATTAGAACAGCCTTAAGCTTCTTCAAACAAGGTTAACCATTCAAGAAAACATCCACCATCTACCTGGACTGCTGATAGAAGAACCACAAAAATTCCTCAACTATCGGAGAAACGAGCCACACTGCTGCTTCCAAACTCTACCTTGATGATACTGCGAAGCTAAAAGATCTTCTCGTCAGCACACCGAACACTTCGAACTGAACTGCTACCAAGGCTAACCAAGGACTTCTAATCCAAAAGCTTCTCAAAATCCAAAACCATCAACAAACCACACAACAGACCTCCGAGATGGCAGACATCTTCTCAAGAAATTTGGGCTCCAAACCAAGCATCAACATCTCGCTCTCCTTAAGGAATGACAAATGAGACCATGCTGAAGCGAAACAACTTGTAGACCTTAGTCTCATATTCCAAAATAGCCAACCTCCATGCTAAAGATCCAGACAACTTCTACACAGACGAGTCTTCCCTGCGGCAGGTAAAGACTGCTCCTCAACTACTTCTAAAACTGCTTCAAGAGAAAACATCTTCGGAAATATCCATGGATACTGTATTCATCACGCAGTTATCAAGATATCATTACTTACTTCTGCACTTCCGACAGATCCAAACTTACACTTCTAAAATAAACTCCGAATCTTTAAAAGATTTCCTTCGGATATCAAAGAAATCCTTACTCCAAACTACAAATCTCACTCGAGATGGCATAAGGTCTACAGTCTCGACAAATATACTTCCAACCTCAACATATGGACCTCTTCCATTAGTGGTAGTCGTGTTACACACACACCACTACTCCATCTACCTTTAAAACTTATGTTGGAAAAATCCGAACAGATAACCCAACAGATCAGGCAGATATAGATATATATAGATATATAGTTATATATAAAAATTACAAGCACACTCTCTCAAGAAAGACACCACTCTAGAGCCTAGGTATTCACTCAACTTAATGCGCTGATACCACCTGTAGCGACCCAACTTTCTAACTCCAGAAAGTTGCATCACTAATTAAGAAAGAAAGGGATAGAAGAAGAAAAGATAAGAAAAGAAGAAACACAACAACATATAACTCACAGCGGAACGAATGAAATATAATATATCACATAAAATATTATATAGTACCATATTACATCAGAGTACCCAACTTATACAACACATATTAGACAGTTATAAACATCTGTCTAACTATACAACTCAAGATCACTAGATATAGATACAACACAAACACAGCGGAACCATAATATATCTACACGTGGAAGCCTCCTACTCCATATCTCCTCCAGATACTCGTCATGCTAACCTGAATCCCTCAACTACTCATACATAATATGAGTACCCAAGAGTTCAATAAAATAGAAAATAAACACTCGGGTCAGACAGGGGTCCGGTATGAGTAAACGGGTTAAAATTTCTTAACTTTTGCAAAACCTTTGAAAAGAAATGGTATCACGTAAGACTTCCCACACATAAACATGGAAAAGTTTTTACCTTACGCAAACCAAAACATTTGATAGGAAATCCAGTGATATTATAATAGTGTCTAGGGTATTCAAAATAAAATACAGAAATAGTTGGAATGCTTACATCTCACGTTCCAAACATAGTTGGGCACAATCAAAACCGTAAAGGCACTAATTGGATTTTGGATTCCATCAATGGCAGGGCTACCAGGGTACCGCCCGTCACAGTGCGTGGCCTAGATCATAGTACCGAGGATTATGCCCAATCACTTGCATCACAAAGCCGAGACCATTACTTACTGAACAGTCCCGAGTAAGATCACCCCGTGGTTGGCGCGACCAACCACCCACAAAGTCGAAATAAAGGGACATCTAGACAGGAATGACCTCACCCTGAAATGGGTGCTACCCTCCTAGCCTTGCTGCACCTCCCCTGTTTTAGCCATTCCAGGTTGATGAGGCTTAAGGCTGCGATTACCTTTATAGAACACATCTATCTTGGAATGCTCATCGTCCACCTGACGATGTTCTGAAAGCATTCAATCCATACAAGTTCGTTCCGTGTTCGAACGAAACCGAAGGCACTATCTCGTTGCACTCATATTGGAATCACCCTTAGAGTCAACGATCATAGCCCTTGCACTCTGAATCACCATCTCGAACCTTTAAGTACTATCTCCGTCAAACTCATCACGGAATCACCCCCAGAGTCATAGTGATGAATTAGTTCTTATACCTCGAGTCTTCACTAAGCTCCACTTGGATTTACGACCTAACGTTTAACTTGGATCGACGTGGTTTTCGGATTATCCAAATATGGAAACCCGATCCTAGTCTCACCGAAATCCAAACGCCATTTTAATGTCCAAGTTGTTTTAAAGGGTTTAAACAATTAAACTTATATTCAGGATGATATAAACAAATAGATGAATCACATTATCACAATAGATAATTCATATCAAACATTCATCTCACAAAGCAGCATATCACATATCATAGATATCCAAATCATCCAGCATCAACCAATCAACCAATATCAATCATTCAATATCAATCAATCAATATTAACCAATCATCCAAAGAAGAATTGATTAACTCTTAATCAATTGAATTTACCTAAATCCTTCTTCATTAATTTATTCCAAATAAATTAATCATCTCTTATTGATCTTCTTAATTAATCTTCCTTGATTAATCATCCATTAATTACATTCAAGTAATTAGCCTTAACCATATACAGTAATTAACCTTTAATTACTATCATTAATTACAATAATTAATGATCCTTCATTTGCCTCCATTAATTAATTAACTATAATTAATTACATTAAACCTCTATTAATTACAATTAATTAATCACAATTAAATTAATCATTTTCATTAATCAACCATGATTAATTCATTAATTAATGATCCTTATTAATTAATAATTCCTTTAATTAATTAAATAATTAACTTGTAATTAATCATCTTATTAATGATAAACAGTAATTAACAATTTGTAATTACTTATCTTAATTAATTAACTTCTTATATTTCAAAATCCTTAATTAAATAAGAAAATCATAAATCTTATTAACAAATCATATTTTAATTATGTATTCTTAAGTTCATATCCAAATAATTTAACCTTATTATGTTCATAAATTAATTATTTAAAACTAATCAAATTTTAATAACCTTAAAACAAATTATTCTATTTGGTTTTCAAAATTATAACATTAACCTTTATTTGAAAATAATGCATTTAGAAACAAATTTCAAAATTTAAAACACATTAATTATCTACGTTAAACTTATTCATTTTAAATTAAATTTGAAAACTTAGTTTTTTAAACATTACTTAATAATTTACTTTAAAACTTTGATTTAATACTTAAATTCAAAACATTCCCTTTTTAAATTAACATTCAAAATTAAATGAAGTTAATTACTTCAAAAAGAAATCATTCTAAACAAATTTAAATTTAAAATAAATTCAATTATCACCTTTTTTTTAAAGTTTAACTTTATTTCAAAACAACAAACTTTTTAACTTTGTAATTCTATTTCCTTTTATACAACTTGAACTTGTTTTTATTCAAACGAAAAGTTTTAATTCAGCAACTAATCTTAAGATTACACAGTATTAACCCGAAGCCCACAAACAAAAATACTCGAGTTACTTTGCAACTTATTTTTTTTACAGAACATAACTACAAAGCAAGATCCTAAAACCCGAGGTAAACACGGCAGCTACACGAGTGCTACCCCGAGTAAATCCCAGCTCCAACAACTTCGAGTCGACCTACAGGAAAACACGAGAAGAACTTCGAGTAGTAACTCGTCTTCCTAAATCAAAACTTCCCAGTGTACGAAACGTACATGGTGCACATGCACCAACACCCCCGTCCTCTGGCGAGCGTCGCGACAATCGCCGTCGATCTCACAAAAGTGCACGAGCATGAAAATAAACCCAGATCCAAGAATATGCACGCGAAACCAAAATTCGACCTCTAGCTCGAATTATTGCAGAGAGCTCGAACCACTAATCCCAATCCCGGTCGACCATCCCATCTGTTAACTCCGTTTAGGCAACGAGTCAAGGTCAGGGCCGACTCACGACTTAAAGTTCTTAACGGTTCAGAAGGGATCCACTACTCAAGAAGCCTCACGACTTAAAGGGTGAACCGACTCAACAAGCAACCGACTCAACAAGCAACCGACTCAACAAGCAACCGACTCAACAAGCAACCGACTCAACAAGCTACCGACTCAACAAGCTAACGAGTTAAAGCTTAAGGCGACTTAGAGGAGTGGAGCGACTCAAGGGATTAACAGTGTATGGGATAGACCGACTCAAGTTCTCTAACGACTCAACGACCTAAGGTGTCAAATGACCTAACTGACTAAAATCCCAAAACAACAAAGGACTGACCTACGACCTATGGTAGGTCGTTCACGACCTAAGCAAAAGAATTCGGCACCGCTTCATTTTACATCGTGGCCCATTGACTCGTACACGACTCGGTAAGCAAGCTAACCGGTTAGGCCACGACTCACGACCTAGCTTGAGTCGTCCACGACTTAAAGCTACTAAGTAGAAATCCAATGCCTCCTCATTTTGGACCACGACCTTTTAACTCGCGGACGAGTTAGGACTTGTGCTATATACAGAGGACCGGAGACGCTCTGATACGAAGTCTGGGCTCAACCAGTTGAGTCGCCCACGACTTACGACTCATCCTGAGTCGGTCATGACTTACGACTCATCTTGAGTCGGTCACGACTCATGACTTAACAATTCCAGCCTAGAAATTTGCCTATAAATACATGGCCACATCCAGCATTCAAGGGACTTTTGGCTCATTCATTTCAAGCGTCGTTACTCTGCTGCATTGTAACTACTTCAACACCTTCAAGGAACTTCACGAAGAAATCAAACATGTCTAACACGTGTTCAAAGATTCGGATCGACATTGAAGTTTAGACTACTTGTTCTAAGTCACTTGAAACTCAAAGTGTGTTGTAATCAAAGTGTAATTGCATTGATTTGTAATCGAATCGTCAATAAAGATATTCAAAGTGGACGTAGGCTCTCTCTTAAGCCGAACCACTATAAAATTGCTGTCGTTTACTACTTTTTCACTGTTATCTGCTTATAATCTGTTCCCGAGCTATCGGGTGGTGCTTTCACAATCTCACTTCATACACCGGGGTGTTAGCGTTCAAATTTTAGCGTTAACATTTTTGGTGCTTTCACTGAGAAATCGAACTCAGGCGAGTTATCATCATTGCTTCACAGAGGTTTGTAGAGAGAATTTCCTTGAAAACCAGAAGTCTATCCGAGATTATGGCTCTTGGAAGGAAGAGTAGATCTGTCAGATCTGGGAATATTCAAGAGGGAACCTCCGCTTCCCCTATATTGAATCAAGCCACTCCAGCTGTCGGAGTTACAAAGGCAGAGCTGGATGCTGCAATTTTAGGGCTGAACCAACAGATCAATGCCCAAAATGCACAACTCGAGGCTCAAAATGCCCAGAATGCCCTAATTCTAAATAGGTTGAACGATTGGCTTGGGGCAAACCGTCAACCAGCAGGTAATGAGAGGAATTTTGCTGGCAACCTTCATGATGCTGAAGAAAGAAATGCTCCTGAAAGGGCTGCTAGCCCCTTTGAACAAACACTTCCAGAGGTTGGTGGATCTAGAACTCGACATGATGAGGAGTATCTTTCTGGAATGGTCCGACAAATCATGAAAGAGAGTATGCAGAGGGTTGAAGACGAGAAAGAATGGGGTTTCGCCCCAAGTAAGACTCCATTTACTGAGAAAATCTTAAAGGCTGAATTCCCAAGGAAGTTTGTCCCTCCAACCATTCCAGCTTACAAGGGGACAAGTGATCCGAACGAATTCCTATACAAATATGATTGGCACATGACAAGTGCCAGAGCCTCTGATGAAATAAAGTGCCGATATTTCCCTGTGTATCTCGAAGGCGTAGCTCTGCTATGGTTCACCAAGCTGCCAGTCCGATCTATCGATCAGTTTTCTGACTTAACCCGGAAGTTCAAGGAGCAGTTCAGACTATATGACTCAAAAGCCAAGGATATCATGTCACTGTCAAGTTTGGAGCAGAATCCAGGAGAGACTATCAGATCTTTCTTGAACCGCTTTAATATAGCATTAGCTGAGGTGGACAATGCAGAACCGCGAATGATATTGACTTATCTGATGAAGGGTATTGACAAGTCGAGCGAATTTGGGAAATGGCTAAACGTGAAGGAACCAAATTCCCTTGAAAAATTCTATAAAAAAGCAGATGAATTCATATGCTTAGAAAGCCGTCCCGTACCGGTAAAGGCAGTGTTGGAAAAAGCTGAAGATAACACTGTTGCTCCACGCAAGAATGAATTTGTAGGGCAAAAAAGGGAAAATAAAAATGGGAAGAAGCAGAGTAATCTGAAGAAGCCCAGATCCTTCAAGCCATCAGAGTATACTCCTTTATCAGATACGCCGGAGCGTATCTACCTTGCCATTAAAGATTCTGTTGACTTTCCTAAACCTCCTCCTCTAAGGACCGGGAAAAAAGCTATACAGAGTGGGAAGTTCTGCCGCTTCCATAATCAACCCGGTCACGAGACCGACGAATGCCGCCAGTTGAAAAATCTGATTGAAGAGTTGCTAAGGGAAAACAAACTGCAGCAATTTGTGAAAAAGAATAGCAACAATCCTGCTTCATCTAGTCAGGGGCAACAGGCTCCTACTCAACAGCCTAGGACGATTGAGAAGGCTGCAGGGCATGAATCTGGAAGGCCCATTATTAATGTCATTACAGGAGGACCTCACCCAGCAGGCAGAAGCTGGGGCGAGATGGAAAGGTATACCCGAGCTTTAAAGTATGTACCGACCGAGGAAGATGTATTTGTTTTGGAAGGTGCTACGCCCTTGAAGCAACAAAGAACTTTCGATGATGATATTGTGTTCAGAGCTAGGGATTCCGCAGGTATTGATGCTCCTACTTTGGATCCTCTAGTCATCTCGGCTGGTATCGAACCAGCTATTGTCAGAAGATTTCTCATTGATTGTGGCGCATCCTGCAATATTCTCTTTAAGAAAACATTCGACCAAATGAAGATCCCTATGGCTGATGTGCAAGCCTCATCGCAGAAAATTGCTGGTTTCACTGGGGAGCCAAAGCAGCCGGTAGGGACCATTGATTTGTTTGTGGAACTTGGAGAAGGAGAGAGAAAAGTGGTCCGCAAGCAATCTTTTGTGATTGTCGACGAATTTTCTGCTTACAATGCTTTCCTTGGTCGTCCAACTCTAGCAGCGTTCAAAGCTGTTCTTGCCCCGTGGTGCCTCACTATTAAATTCCCTACAAACAATGGAGTAGGAGTTATAAAAGGTGATCAAAATGCTGGGCGAGAGTGCTATCTGACAGAGCTACGAGAAACCAGAAAAAGAGAAATGGGAAAGAATGCGGCAGCCCCAGTCCGCATCAAAGAACCAGCCTTGTAGCAATTACAGGGCAGACCCTGCACTGGCGAGCACAGCGGAGCAAGGAAAGAGATGGACCCTAGAAAAGTCAGTATAGGGGAAAATAAAGTGGTACCGGTGGAAACGACAATACCAATACCTGTTAACCCAAAGGAACCAAACAAAGTGTTGAATGTGGGTTCACAACTTAATGCGTCAATTCAGAATATCTTAATATCTTTTTTAAAGGCGAATCTGGATGTTTTTGCTTGGACTCATGCCGATATGTGCGGAATATCCCCAGAAGTTGCAGTGCATGCTCTAAATATTGATCCAAAATTTACGCCTGTGAAGCAGAAAAGGAGAACTCAAGGTCCAGAAAGGTCGGCGGCATTAAAAGAAGAAGTTGATCGGCTCATGGAGAATAATTTTATCAAAGAATCTACTTATCCGAATTGGGTTTCAAATCCAGTGCTGGTTAAGAAAGCCAACGGAAAATGGAGAGTATGCATCGATTTTTCAGATCTAAGCAAGGCCTGCCCCAAAGACTGCTTCCCATTACCCAGAATCGACCAACTGGTAGATGGAACAGCGGGACACGAATTGTTATCTTTTATGGATGCTTACTCCGGATATAACCAGATCATGATGCATGAGCCAGATCAGGAGGACACGAGCTTTATCACCGACACTGGTCTTTACTGCTACAGAGTTATGCCCTTCGGGTTGAAGAATGCAGGGGCAACATACCAAAGACTCGTTAATGCTATGTTCAAACCGCAACTGGGCAAGACTATGGAAGTCTACGTCGATGACATGTTAGTAAAGTCTAAGAAAGCAGTGGATCACATAGAACACTTAGCAGACATGTTCGTAGTCCTCCGAAAATATGGAATGAAGCTCAATCCTTTAAAATGTTCATTTGGAGTGGAATCCGGCAAGTTTTTAGGTTTCATCGTGAGCGCTAGGGGCATTGAGGCCAGTCCATCTCAAATTACTGCATTGAAAGAAGTCAAAGCTCCTAGAACAAAGAAGGAATTGCAAAGTATCAATGGAAAAGTCGCCGCCTTGAGTCGGTTCATTTCCAAAGCCACAGATAAATGCATCCCATTCTTTGACGCCCTAAAGAAAGGAAAGAAAAACTTCGATTGGACTCCCGAATGCCAAAAAGCCTTTGATGAATTGATTCGCCATATGGAGACGCCTCTAATACTTTCTAGGCCTGGCGATGGCGAGGATCTTCTTATATTCTTGGCAGTATCATCTCATGCTTTAAGTGCAGCGCTGATACGGGAAGACAAAAGGATTCAACATCCAGTTTACTATATCAGCAAAAGACTCACTGGGGCAGAGATGAATTACTCTAAGTTGGAAAAACTCGCCTATTGCTTACTAATTGCGTCTAGGAAGTTGAGGCAATATTTTCAAGCTCATCCTATCAGAGTCCTCACTGATCAACCTTTAAAGCAAGTCCTGTTTCGCCCTGAAACTTCGGGTCGTCTTCTAAAGTGGAATATTGAACTCAGTCAGTATGACATCACTTATCATCCCCGGAAAGCAATCAATGGACAAGCTTTAGCGGATTTCATTGCAGAGTTCACAGATAAGGGTAACAGTGAGGAAGAAATGGTCGACAATTCCCCGATCCAGTGGAAGTTATATGTTGATGGTGCGAGAAACGACTGCTGTTCTGGAGCGGAGTTGTACTTGAGACCCCTGAAGGTCGATCATTATGCTATGCACTAAGGTTGGAATTTCCTTCAACAAACAATGAAGCAGAATACGAAGCCCTTATCGCTGGCTTAAGGATTGCTAAAGAATTAAACATTCGAGCGTTACAGATATTCAGTGATTCTCAGCTTATTGTATGCCAAGTCAAAAAGGAATTCCAAGCAAAAGGGGGGAATCTGCCCGCCTACTTGTCAAAGGCTTGGGAACTCCTGGGTGATTTCGATCATTACATGATAAGTCACATTCCTCGAGAAGAAAATATGAAAGCAGATTCTCTCGCAAAGTATTCGAGCACAGGCGAAGCTCAATTTCTGGGGCTAACTCCAGTGGAGGTCCTGTCGACTCCTAGCATTGATGAGATGGACATTGATTGGATCATGAGCATGTCTCAAGAGCAAGAATCATGGATGACTCCGATAATAGAATATCTGCTCAATGGATCCTTACCAGGGAACTCAAAAGAACGACAAAAGCTACTGAGAAAAACCTCTCGATACATAATCCAGGATGGCCAGTTATACAGACAGGGATTCTCAATGCCTTTACTTCGATGTGTATCCAGGGAAGAGTCTAAAGCAATCCTAGCAGAGGTACACGGAGGGGAATGTGGTGATCATTCAGGTGGCCAAACATTAGCAAAGAAAATTCTCCGATACGGATATTTATGGCCAGAAATTAATCGAGATGCAGCAAAGTATTCCCGAAAATGTGACAGATGTCAAAGATTCGCCAAAATTCCCAGAGCTCCTTCCACTGAACTCACACAGATGGTCAGTCCATGGCCGTTTGCAATATAGGGGATAGACCTTGTAGGACCGTTACCAACTGCCAAATCTGGAATTAAATATGCCATTGTTGCTGTAGATTATTTTACTAAGTGGGCAGAAGCTGAACCACTGGCTACTATCACCTCAAAGAAGATGATAAGTTTTGTGACTAAAAACATCATTTTACCGATACGGTGTGCCTCAAAAAATAATTACAGACAATGGAACTCAGTTTGAAAGTGAAGAATTCCAAGATTTTTGCAAGCGATTCAAAATCCGGAAAAGCTTCTCAGCAGTAGCTCATCCGCAGGCAAACGGGCAAGTGGAAGCCGTGAACAAAATTATTAAGTCAACCATCAAGAAGCAACTTGAAAGAGAAAAAGGTGGTTGGGTCGATAAGCTACCACTGGCACTATGGGCATACAGAACCACTCACAAAACTGCGACTGGGCACACCCCGTTTTCATTGGCATACGGGTCAGAGGCAATGATTCCGGTAGAAATAGAAGTCCCTTCACACAGAAGAATCCATTTCAATCAAGCAGAAAACGAAAAGCTACATCTTGAAGCGCTAGATCTCCTTGATGAAAAAAGAGATGAGGCTAATCTCAGAATTGCAGCTCATCAGCAAAGAATAGCCAGACATTTCAATTCCAAAGTTCGCCAACGCAGCTTTGAGATTGGAGACCTAGTCCTGAAGAGAATTATGACAGCGACAGGTGTGTTTGGGCCAAATTGGGAAGGACCATATGTCATAGGTCAGAAGCTTCTTGACGGCACATTCAAACTCACCACTGTTGAAGGAGATCAAATTCCAAGGGCATGGAACAGCAACCATTTGCGTCCATACTTTACTTGAAAATTTTGTTGAAATATTGTAAAAAGAATTATGAATGTATGATTCTTGTAATTGAAGGCAATTGTAAAACTGATGCAAGTAAATAATGAAAGAATATAAAGTGGATGTAGGCCCGATTTCCTGGCCGAACCACTATAAATCTTGTGTTCCTTATTATTATTACATGTTTGCTTTATTTTTGATATAAAAAGTACATAGAATGTATTGCTGAAATGTCGATTTAAATTTTTGCAGACAATGGAAGTGAAACTTGCACATAAAAAGACCAAGTGGTTCTCGCCAAATTTCAAGTCACAAAAGCCCCGAATTCAAATCCTAGATAGGAAGTACTTCAATTGAACGGCCTATGATTTCGACAGAAACGAGTCTTTGCTAATAAATTGAGATCGTTTGAACAAACAAACATCCAATTAAGAAGCTAATGCTCGTTCTCACGAAATTGCCTGACAATGAAGCACACTTCCTTGGATTAAACAAGTTACTTGTAAAAAAAAAAAAAAAAGAGGGCAGAGGATCATTGAAAAGGCATAAGCAAGTGGACAGAGGAACAACCAAAGCCATCATCGGCAGCACAAGTCATCTTCGGAGGCACAACTCTTCGGAGGATAAAGACCTCTAATGGGTCATACGCCACAAAAAAGAAAGTTCTCTACTCAACAAAAAAGATTGGAGGAGTCATGACCCTCCAACCATGAGAGAGTAACTTCCAGGCGATGAAAACCCTCTCCGAGGCACATTTCACCAGGAGTTGAAGTGTAACGACCGCTCTTCGGAATTTCACTTCACCAGAGTTGAATTGCAAACAAAATAAAGACCTCTTCGGAGGCATATTTCGCCAGGAGTTGAAGTGTAACAACCGCTCTTCGGAATTTCACTTCACCAGAGTTGAAATGCAAACAAAATAAAGACCTCTTCGGAGGCACATTTCGCCAGGAGTTGAAGTGTAACAACCGCTCTTCGGAATTTCACTTCACCAAAGTTGAAATGCAAAACAAAATAAAGACCTTCCTGGAAGCCCACGTTTCACCGAGATTGAAATAAAACTTCCAAGTGTTGAAACGTGAAAAGGCTTTCTTCGAAGGCACAACTCTTTGGAGGTACACGTTTCACCGAGATTGAAATAAAACTTCCAAGTGTTGAAACATGAAAAATCCCTCCTTAGAGGTACAACCCCCTCCCGAGGACACAATTAAAAGGAAAGACCTCTTCAGAAGCCCACGTTTCACCAAGATTGAAATAAAACTTCCAAGTGTTGAAACGTGAAAAGGCTTTCTTCAAAGGCACAACTCTTTGGAGGAACACGTTTCACCAAGATTGAAATAAAACTTCCAAGTGTTGAAACGTAAAAAAAAAAATCCCTCCTCAGAGGCACAAATTTCTATTTAAAAAAAAAAATCCTCATCAAGGGCATACTTTAACTTTCAAAGGAAGAATTAAAGTTAAAGTACCCTTCAGAGGCCCGCTTCACTACATAGAAGAATTCACTTGGCAAAATGTATACATACGCAAAAGGAAAAAGTGATTTCTTCGAAGGACAAAGCGTAAAAACTTATATGAAGGAAGTTGCACTCTACGAAAATTCTCTTCGAGAATGAAGTAATTATTCTTCAGAAAATGAGAGTGCAAGTCCCCTCAAAGTATACGATATTGCAGTAAGCTCATGGTATGGGGGCAACATGGTATAGTTACATACAAAATGGTATGGCTACATCGGTAAAGTACGCTCAAACAACATACCACAAGCTCACCGCAATATCATATAAATAAACTTGTGCAAAAATGAATAATAAATGCATTCTCAAATTCAAACAAAAGTCTGTACAAATAAAGGATCATTTTATTCAGTTGCAGATACAGGTTTCAAAATAAAAAAAGCAGGGGCCGGTGCCTGCACAACATCCGACCATTACACAAAAAAGGAATCAAAAAGCCCAACTCTTCATTTCTTCTTGCCACCTTTAGACCCTTTACCCGGCCGAATGGTTAGCTTTTCAGGTCTTTCAGGTTGGTCTGAAGGCATAAGGGAAGAAGGGGAGGGAGGTGCAACTGGTGCAATTTCCGGTTCCTCTTCAGTAGTGATAATTTTCTTCCCCCTCCTCTTCGATGTCCCGTGCTTCTTTCTTCTCTTCGAAGAAGACTCACTTCCTGGAGTAACAAGAGCGGAAAAAACTACGTCGTCAGAAGGAGTCCGCTCCGGAGAGATCTCGCCTCCTTCAAGTCCCTCATCTTTTTGCTCCTGCGAAGCAATAGGGTCATCCAAGCCATGAAGAGCCTCAATTTTCTCCTCTTGTGACCCGGGTTATGAAGCAGAAGGAGGAGTCACCTGAAGAGATGGAGGAGGAATAACCAGAGGAGGCGAAGTCTGCACAGCACTTGTTGTTTCAACTGCAGAAGAAGAGAAATTGAAAATGTTAGTATCTTCCCAAAAGAATGGAGATATGGGTTCATCAAGATTCAAGAAGTAATCGAGAAGCTCATCAAATTTTTGAGGAATAAGCAGGCAATCCACCTGAATCGGACCAATGTCGAAATTACCTGAAGATGTTGGCTTCGTTAGTTCAATCTCATAATTTTGAGCCCCAATGTCTTCCAAAGCCTCATCATCAGTAGGGGTAATTACCCCAGTTCTTGTAGGAGGAAGTGAATGAGCACTGGAACCTGCGATGTCAACTTCAGAAGAAACTAGAGGACGTTCAGAGGTAGTAGGCGGTACTTCTTTTCCAGAACGCTCCTCTTCCGCCATCCCAGTCCGCGCTTTGGCAAGTTGCTCTTTTCCCTTGGCAAGAGCGGCGCGGGCTTCATCGTCAAGATAATGCTCTTCAAGGGCTGACTCAGCATATCCAGCACCTTTACCACCGAGCATATCAAGTGCTGCCTCCCAAACTTCAGCCAGTGTGATTTCATACTTGGGGCCTAGAAAGGCAAGGCTGCCACGCCCCAAAATGCTGTGCAGATAAAAATCAAATAATGTGGAGCTAATGTCAGCTTTGGTTGCTTGATGGGCCTCTTCGGCCGCAAGTTTACCAGCAACAGCCTCATCACGCTCCTTTTCGGCCATAGCAAGTCGAGTTTTTAACAACTCTATCTCCAAGCTTTGAGAGCCGGTCTGTTCTCGCAGCTGTACAGTTTCAGCACGATATTCTTCTATGACCTTCTCCTTGTGTGCAAGCTTATCTTCGACTGCCCTTTGACTGGCATGCGCATCTCGTACTTGTTGCTGAAGCATGCTCTCCTTTTGAGAATAGGAAGTTGATGAAGTAACTAATTCTTCCTTAAGCTTTTCCATTTCCGCTTCCAGCTTTTCGTTATAGGAAGCAATACTTCTCATTTCAGCGTCTTGCTGTTCGAGAGTCTTCTGCCACTCAGCCTTATCGTTCTCCATTGTGAGCATGGCCTCGAGATTGGCTCGGTTAACCCTTTGAAGCTCATCGACAAGTTTTTGCCAGTTCGACATTCTTTCAATATCGGTCCTGACAGTATCAAGATTTCGCAGCATAGCCGATTTGTCGAGAGGAACCAAGTCGAGATCAAACCAAACCCCTCTCAGGCACCACCGAGGGAATCGACTTTGAAGAGTGGGAGGACCTTGCCCAACTTGGTATTCGGGCTGGTTGATGATTGCTTGAATGTTAGAACGAACAGGGGCAGGAGATTGAGCAGGAACATGTTCAGAAACTGTCGGCATTGTTTCTTCAGTAAGTCTAGCCCGCTTGCTAGAAGAATCGTCCATGTGACCTTTACCTCTCTCATCGTGAGTCTTTCTTTTTTGAGTATCATCATCTCTGTGAGGAGGGTCATGTCTTTCTTGTTCCCTTCGGTGACGTTCTTCGTATGCCCGTCTCTCGTCTGCTTTCCTGATGGCCCTCTCTTCATCGGATTCTCTGTAAGCAGGGAGGTAACGCCTATAATCATACTGGCTGCGCCTCCCGTAACGATGGAAATCATCGTAGTATGAGCTGCTGCACCCCATTGGAGAATCTGGAATAAAAGCAATAAGCTTTAGAAATCTTTAAAGTATAAGAAGATAAGTGCGTAGAAGTGATGAAAAAATCCTAAGTGTTGTGTAACGTGTAAACTACACGCATCGAGTTACAAACCACTCTGTGGAATAGAGGTAGTGATAATTTGAGTAGGAGGAGTTGACATCTGTTGTAGAGAAGATGTCGCCTCGATTACAGAAGAGATGGTTTTGGAAACATCATCTTTGAAAAGTTCTTGAGAAGTCACAATTAAATCGCTCAACCCCTCAAAAACATCATCGCCATCATGTTTTTTGGGACTTGCTTTCTTAACTCCTTCGCTAGTAGATTTTCCATAAAATCGTGGAGGTTCTTCCTCTTCGGTAACTGGGGCAAGTACAGACTTGTCAGACGGCCCCACAACATCCTTCGGAATTGAACACTTTACTAGTGAAGTTTCTATAGAAGTTCCTCCCTGCATGTGCTCTTTAATAGGGACCGGGGCATCAGGAGTTTCCGTCGGAGAATCAGGAATTTCAGTTGGGACTTCACGAGGCTGAGTGAAGCGAGAAGAATGAAGAAGCCCATATTGATGTAAAAATCCATCATTTAACAAGAACTTTATACTCCTCTCTTCTGCCGCCACGGCGTTCAATCTCTCAAAAATTTGTTTATAGCATGGATCTCTAGAGGGAGGAGGAAGTGCTAAAACAGGGAAAAGAAGCAAAGTTAGCATTCAGCAACTCAAATTTTGAAAAGTCCAAGATTGGAGAAATAAAAACAGGAAAATCTTATTTCCTACTCTCCAGATGGCATAAAACCCTGGAGGGCAACGAACAAAGAAATACTGATTTAGAAATCCATGAACGCTTTCAGAAGGATCGGTGATGAGTTTTCGGTTTCGAGCACTCCTTATGATTACGATAGAGGGATGATCTTTAATCTTTGTGAATGAGCAGAGGTAGCAGATTTTCTCAAAGCTCGGTAATCGGTCCAGAACTTTACTAAAAAGCACACATAACCCCATCAGAATGGCATGGCCATTGGGGTGCAATTGGAATGGAGAGATAGATAATCGAAGCAGGAACTGCCGAAGGAAGTCATTAAAAGGTGGTATGGCACCGCTCAAGCACATTTGGCGGTTGACAGCAATAAAGCCAGAAGGGGGCCTATCTGCAGTATCATTTGGCCCCGGCAGTAAGGCATCAGCTTCGGCAATGCCAAACTGGGTGAGCAGTTGAGTAAACACCCGCTGATTCAGAGTAGTGGGAGTTCTCTCCGGAGGATTATCCAACAAGTTGGCTACTGGGAAGACATCTTCAGCCTGGCCCATCGGTTCTTCTTGTTGAGATGTCATTCTACACAAGCAACTGGGTGTTCAAATGCGAAGGTGCACGTTTCCTAAAAGGGTGAAGTGTTGTGCAGAACTAATGAAAATAACAAGTAAATATAACTGGAATTAAACTGGTTGACGATTGATCGACTATGGTAATTTCAGAACTTGTTAATTTAGAGTTCAAGCATAATATTAGTGCAGGCTGGTCAGTTTCAATTGATTGTTTCAATGTTGCTTTAATATTCTACTTGAAATCGATAGCACTTCGTTCACACGATTTGTTTAAGTTAATTATCTGTTATTAACTAATCTGTCATTTGATATGGGAAATCAATGACAGTATATTCGTCCCAGTTTTCTGTGAATGTTGTATTGAACAGGTTGTTAGCCTGCAAGTCAAAATAACCTGTGAATGAATGCAATAAAATTCAACAGTTCAAAGTTAATGCAATGGTCCAAAGTTCAAACAGAATTTACACAAGTCATAACTCGTCAACGGTTCAAAAGTTCTGAGTCGGCGGTGCCCTAAGTCATGAGTCGTAGAAATAAGGAGATTATCTCCAAGTCTTATCTCGGCCACGACTCAAGGGTTTTATCTCGGCCACGACTCAAGGGTTTTATCTCGGCCACGACTCAAGGCTTAGGTCGTGGAGCATGTTGAGTCGTATCATGGTTAAATCGCAAAGGTCGCTGGATCATACAAAAATAGCCGAGTCAAACCTACGGCAATGTTCGAATCAATCTGACCCATTAACCATCTAACTCCTAACCCATTAACCATCTAATCCATAACCCGATAACCCAATAACCTCGCAATGGTTAACCCCAGTTCCATCACACTACTAGGTCGCCTCAAATCTCGAATCGTTACAAGTAAGATCAAACCGCCTGCCTTTAATCCATCAATGTCCGATGTAATAGTATTCGCAAGGATCAAGGGGGAAAAAACAGAGGCGGAGATCGGCAATCATCAGCAATTGAAAAAAGATGCAAAATCTCTTACACGGTGTGATGCTAAAGGTGATCGAAAATAAATCAGGTTGGAATCGCCTTTGAGAGCTCGAAGATGCGTTAATGGCAGACACGGTTCAAAGGATAAGAAATGAGAAGAAGGAAGTAAGGGGAACGACTCAAGTCTTTTATAGCTTTGAGCAGTGGCAGTTGAATCGGCACACGAGTTAAGATGAGTCGAAGCACACGACCTACGACTTAGGCGTGAACTTCGAGGGGCAAATGTTAACTCCGTTTAGGCAACGAGTCAAGGTCTGGGCCGACTCACGACTTAAGGTTCTTAACGGTTCAGAAGGGATCCACTACTCAAGAAGCCTCACGACTTAAAGGGTGAACCGACTCAACAAGCAACCGACTCAACAAGCAACCGACTCAACAAGCAACCGACTCAACAAGCAACCGACTCAACAAGCTACCGACTCAACAAGCTAACGAGTTAAAGCTTAAGGCGACTTAGAGGAGTGGAGCGACTCAAGGGATTAACGGTGTATGGGATAGACCGACTCAAGTTCTCTAACGACTCAACGACCTAAGGTGTCAAATGACCTAACTGACTAAAATCCCAAAACAACAAAGGACTGACCTACGACCTATGGTAGGTCGTTCACGACCTAAGCAAAAGAATTCGGCACCGCTTCATTTTACATCGTGGCCCATTGACTCGTACACGACTCGGTAAGAAAGCTAACCGGTTAGGCCACGACTCACGACCTAGCTTGAGTCGTCCACGACTTAAAGCTTCTAAGTAGAAATCCAATGCCGCCTCATTTTGGACCACGACCTTTTAACTCGCGGACGAGTTAGGACTTGTGCTATATACAGAGGACCGGAGACGCTCTGATACGAAGTCTGGGCTCAACCAGTTGAGTCGCCCACGACTTACGACTCATCCTGAGTCGGTCACGACTTACGACTCATCTTGAGTCGGTCACGACTCATGACTTAACAATTCCAGCCTAGAAATTTGCCTATAAATACATGGCCACATCCAGCATTCAAGGGACTTTTGGCTCATTCATTTCAAGTGCCGTTACTCTGCTACATTGTAAACTACTTCAACACCTTCAAGGAACTTCACGAAGAAATCAAACATGTCTAACACGTGTTCAAAGATTCGGATCGACATTGAAGTTTAGACTACTTGTTCTAAGTCACTTGAAACTCGAAGTGTGTTGTAATCAAAGTGTAATTGCATTGATTTGTAATCGAATCGTCAATAAAGATATTCAAAGTGGACGTAGGCTCTCTCTTAAGCCGAACCACTATAAAATTGCTGTCGTTTACTACTTTTTCACTGTTATCTGCTTATAATCTGTTCCCGAGCTATCGGGTGGTGCTTTCACAATCTCACTTCATACACCGGGGTGTTAGCGTTCAAATTTTAACGTTAACACCATCATTGTTACCTTTGTCGTCACTCACATCAACTCGCCACGACCTCTAGCCCAATTTCCCACCATCGCGATTGCCTCCGGTCCAATAACCAAGTCACGAAAATCGCGACAGTCAAGCCCAGAACACAAACAAGCTAAACCCTAATTTGATCGATTTCAAACTCCTCGGCCACTTGAAAAATTCTTGAACATTTTTCCCATTATCCACAACATACAAACAAGTTTCGATCAAGATTCTAGCTCCAATCACCACGCCGATCAACGGCAATCCACCAAAAAACCACTTCGAACAAACCCCAAAATACACACGAAATACCCAACTAAAAATTATGAATTGTATATCAAAATTCATGATTTTCAATCATGATTTCATGCATGTAGTTCAATTTGTAATTTAAGATAGTTGATTTTTAACAAAAATCTTAGTTTTACTATTAATCCCTTATTTATAATCATTTGTTGCTTTTAAAATTATGAAAACATTTTTAAAATTACTTACAAGGATTAACATACATTTTTCATTCACATAACAAGTTCAGATAAGTTATAGATTTGAAAGATTTTTGCATCTTCTTTAAGAAGAACAACCCCTGTAATTATACAGAAATGAACATAAAAAGGTTTCATCTATACCCAACATTCCATACCCTTAATCATGGATATACAGCAGTATTCATGTAAACCATTATTCAAAACCATAGCCAGATTCATCACATACAAAAATAAATTCAACTACAATATAAATTAAAACTGTATTTAAGAGATTTACTCACCTCAAATATATAAGCAGAGCAGGTCCTATATTTTTCCAGGCTTGAATATTAAATCTTAAAAAATGCTTTGATTGCTGATGAAATTGAATCCATGCATGCCTTCAATTTGGTGTTCTAAAAGGTTGAAATTGCAGTTGCACTTTATTCTTCATTTTAGTTGCAGATTTTCAATTTGCAGGTTGAAGTTGCTGATTTACATTTTGCTTTTGAACATCCATTTGAATTCTTATTTGATTTTTGCTTTTGAATTTAAAATTTCAGGTTTAAAGAAAGATTTTCTGGTAGCCATTAATTTGAAAGAAGAGAGAAAAGAAAAGAAATGGGTATAAAAAGATTGGAAATTGAAAAATAAAAACAAATTTTCTCTTATATTTAAATTTCAAATAAAAGGAAATGAAGACCACTTGTCACAAAAACTTACATTTGTCATTTAATTCACTTAATTACTTTACACGTGCTATTAAGATATGCTAACATGTTTACACATGTTTCTTAGTATTTGAATAAATTTTTATTTAATTTAAAATGTAAATATAAACTTACATATTTAATTTACTTTATACATAAATACTTACATATGTAAATATAAATGTACCTTTTCAAAGAAAATATCCTAAAACTAATTAAAACACAAATAAATCTTTATACATATATTTTATAACCACTTTAAATTTAAACATTTTAAAGAAAACAAAAAGAAAACTTCGATTAAATCCTTTAAACCATCATATTTAAAATAAACAATTATCTTATATTTTATAAAAACAATTGAATTAATCCTAAATTAACTTTTGAAAAATATAAATTTTAAAACAAAGCTTTAAATTACAATTCATACATATATAAATTGTAAATAGATATTACCTCAAGTCTATTACTTGTATAATATCTATTATAGTTTCTTATTAACATTTCAAATAAAAAATGGCAGCCACATCTCCAGCCGCCGCCGCCGATGACGAAGATCGGGAGGGCTGGCAGGAAGTTCGCCGTCGCGGGAAGAAGAAAATTGCAGCCTCTAATCCATGGTCTAACCCTAAATCTACTGCTTCTCTTTTTAAATTTAATAAGACTCAGGGTATAAGATCCTGGTCAGATCTGTTTGATAAACAGGTTTCTATCAAAGAAGATGTTATCTTCCATCAACCAGCAAGTGATGATACAGGTAATTTCGCTAGTATAGATGACTTGGATTATCAGTTATCTGATGAGATGTGGAATAATTCTATTTTCATCTATCTTACGGGTAAACGACCTTATTATGTGCATTTTAATGCTTATATTAAAAGAGTTTGGAAGCCAGAAGGTTCATGGGAAATCTATTCTAGGGATAATGGTTTCTTCTTGTAAAATTTGAAAATCATGCAGATTTTGATAAAGTTTTAAATGGGGGTCCCTGGTTTATGGATAGCAGGCTTGTATTTATGAAAAAATGGGATGCTAACTTTCAATTCGAAAGAGATATGTTAGACTCATTCCCTATTTGGGTGAGATTAAATAACCTACACCTATCTTTGTGGAATGCTAGGGGCATTAGTAAACTTGCTAGCCTTATTGGTAAACCTTTGGACATTGATGAGTTCACTATAAAAGTTAAACGACTTAAATTTGCAAGAGTATTAATAGAGGTGACAGCTGATGCCACTTTTCCCAAAATAATTAGAGCAAAAGATAACAAAGGTAGAATTTATGAGCAAGAGGTGGAATATGAGTTTATTCCACCGCTGTGTAAGTTATGCAGTTGTTTTGGACATAGTGATAAACAATGCCCAAACACAACTACACAAAAGTGGATCCCCAAAGCATCAGCACCAGATCATAATACTTCTACCACTAAACTGCCTGAGCATACTGAAAACCAGGGTACAGTCTCTTACCCCAGCAGCTCAGTGCCAAAAAATACCCTAGATCATAATAATTACAAAGATTTACAACGACATAATTTTGAAGCTTGCTTTAGTACTGGTAGTCCCACCCCTGAGGGAAGTCAGTCCAATCTGGAAGAACAGAATTGTTTGACAAAGCAGAATAATTGTTCTCCACTTCAAAATCTTGCACAAATGAATGAGTCTTCACCACTGGAAAAGCATACCCTTCAGAATACTGTTGAGCAGAGAAATTCTTGTTCGGCTGAAGCTCTTGTTGCCATATATTCCCCTGAGCGTTCAGCAGCTGCTGATATTGAGCCTCCAGCTGAACAATCTGATCAGTCCCCATCAAAGTCTTCTGCTGTTCATTCTGCTGATCACACAAAGGCCTCATCACAGGTGGATAATGATGATACACCTAATAACATTCAGGAAATAAATCAGTTGGGAATTGAATTGGAAGTTGAGTCCATAAATTCAGAAGAGGAGCTTTATTTTTCTGACCAATATACTAAAGATAACCCAAAATATAAGGAGCAATTTATTACCAAAAATAGGAAAAAAGTGAAAGGAAGAAATACTTTGGCTCGGGTGACAAGGAGCCAATCTCGACACTCTTAATGTCTATTATTTGCTGGAATGTTAGGGGTCTAAATGGTGATGCTAGAAGATTAGACCTCTTTAAACTTAGGAATAAATTTAATCCTACTATAATTGCTTTTCTTGAGAATAAGATGGGAGATCAAAATATTAAGCTATTTGCTACTATGTTTGGTGATTATTGGGGATGGATAGACAATAATTCAGCATCTTCTAAAGGTCGTATACTTATCACTTGGCATAAATCCATATGGTACCTTTCTATTAAAGATAAATCTGAACAATTTATCACTGTTACTTGTACTAATGTGGGTGGCTTGAGCTTCATATGCACTTTTGTCTATGCTCATAATTGGGCTTCTCTTCGTAGACAGTTATGGTCCTACTTAATTCATACATCCAAGCATATTAATCATAACTGGATGGTCATGGGGGACTTTAATGCTGTTCTTAAAACAAATGAGAGAAGAGGTGGAAGTACCCTTAGATTATCTCAAACAGAGGAATTCAACAAATGTATTATAGCAGCTGGCCTCTCTGAAGCAACCCACTCTGGCCTGAAATTTACTTGGTTTAGTGGTGTAGTAAAAAAAATTGCTTGCAGACTTGATAGAGTACTTATTAATGACAAAATCATGTCCAATATCCCTAATTTGAAAATTTTTGTACTTCCTAGTTCAACCAGTGACCACTCTCCATTACATATTCAATTTAATCAACATATTAACATTACTAAAGGAAGGCCTTTCAGATATGGTAACCACTGGCATTTAATTGAAGGTTATGCTGATGTTGTAGATTTCAATTCTATCCCTAAAACAGATGGAAATGTTTGGTTTTCCATGGTCATGATGTTAAAAGAGCTAAAACATAGGTTGAAAATTTGGAACAGAGAAAGATCAAAAACTCAGGACACTATAAATCAATTACAACAGGAATGTGAACAGCTGCAGACTCTTCTTGATGCAGACCCACTTAATGATATTTTAATTTCTAATTATTTCTCTACTCAGGAGAAACTTAAAGAGGCCATTCATTTACAAGCTATACAAGCAAAACAAATGGCTAAAGAGAAATGGCTCACTCAAGGGGATGACTGTACCAAATTTTTCTATGCTAAGATGTCTTTCAGGAGGAACTGCAATGCTCTTATTAACTCTATGAATGATTATGGGGATTTAGCTACTGATATTTCTCAATTTGAACAGGGAGCCATTTCTTATTTCACTAATTTATATAATAGTGAAAATAAGATAACATTACCTCATATCACTTGCAGGGCACTTATAACAGATGTGGGCAGGCAGATGCTGCAAGACACTGTTACTGAGGAGGAAGTAAGAGCTGCTGTTTTCTCTATTCACCCCGATTCTTCCCCAGGGCCTGATGGGTGGAACTCTAAGTTCTATCAACTCCATTGGCAACACCTGAAAAATCAACTGTTAGAAGCTATACAGGAATCTTTCAACACTGGTAAAATTCTTCATGAATTAAACCACACATTTATCACTCTTATTCCAAAGGTGGAAAGTCCTACTAGGATTGAAGAATTTAGACCCATTGCATGTTGTAATGTGTTATATCAGATTCTCAGTAAGGTGATATGTAATAGACTTACAAAAGTTCTTCCTGATCTTATTTATGAATGTCAATCTGCTTTCATAAAAGGAAGACACATATCTGAGAATTCTTTACTAGCTCATGAACTGATTAGAAAATTCAATAAACCTGGAGCTGACAAGATGTGTCTAAAGATTGATTTACATAAGGCTTATGATAAAATCAACAGACAGTTTATCATTCATGTATTACACTGTATGGATTTTCTTACTTCCTTGATTAATCTCATTGAGGAATGCATCTCCACCCCCACATTTTCCATTATCATTAATGGTACTCCTAAAGGTTACATTACTAGTAATAGGGGCGTGAGACAAGGTGATCCCCTCTCCCCCTACTTATTTGCAGTTGCCATGGAATTTTTTTCACTTCAAATGGAACTAGCTTGTTATAATTCTTTGTTTCAGCCTCTGTTTAAAAATGATACTAATGTCAATCATTTATTATATGCTGATGATTTGATTATTGCTGTTAGAGCTTCCTCATCTGCTGCTCAGGGTTTACTTCATATTTTTAATCAATTGCATCTATTTGTGGGTCTTGAGCCAAATACTACTAAGTCCAAATGCTATTTTAGCAAATATTGCACATCTAAAACAGCCATTTTAGACATTTTGCAAATTAAGGAAGGTCTGCTTCCTGTCAAGTATCTTGGGGTTCCTCTCTCAACTAATGTCATTACTGACCGTGAATGTGGTGAACTTGTTGGAAAGATCAGAGACAAACTTAATGGTTGGAGTTCTAAATTACTCTCTTTTGCTGGTAGAATTGAATTGGTGCATACAGTTATTACTGCTAAAGTTAGATTTTGGCTTCAAACATTTCACATTCCTGACAGTTCAATTGAGAAGATTAATTCAGCATGTGCTAACTTCATCTGGAGGGGGGGATTACATAAAGTTAGTTATGATATTCTTTCCAGACCTAAATCTGAAGGTGGTGTTGGGCTCGTCAACCTGAAAGACCTTAGAAGGACTTATCAAATTAAACATGGATGGAAAATTCTAACTTCTAACACTCTCTGGGCTAGGTGGATGAGAAGCAGATATCTAAAGGGGAATTTCTGGACTATGCATGAGGATATTAACTCTTCTGGGGTCTGGAAATGCATTTTAAGGAGCAGGGATGTTTTGAAAACATGTATCTCAAGGAGAATTGCTAATGGTAGGGATACTTATCTTTGGAGGGACCCATGGATTAATGGACACTCAATTTCCGACAAATATGGCTGGGGTATGATCTCATATATTGGAGATTATGATGATCTAGTTGCTTCCATTATCCAACATGGTGATTGGATACCTGACCAAAAAGGGCTTCATGTTATTGCTGAGGATGTCAAATATGTACCTATCTACCCCTCTGAACCTAATGATACTTGGACTTGAAACTATACTAAAGATGGTATCTTTACTACCAATAGTGCTTGGGTAGCTCTACGAACTAAACATAATAATAAATTTTGGGCAGCTCCTATCGGTCCAGATCAAACAACCCTAAGATGGCATTCACGACTTTCAAAGCCATTAATTTAAGACTTCCTACATCTGACAGACTAGCTAGAAGGGGTATGGAGGTCAATCTAAACTGCAAATTATGTAACTCCCACCCAGAATCACACAATCATCTATTTTTTGAATGTGAATACTCTACTCGTGTGTTAAGTCATGTTAAGAGTAAAAATCAAGACATGCAATCAATTTCTACCCTAGAAGATGAATTACTGTACCTGAGTTCCCGCAAGAAAGAAGATTTGCTGACCCAATTGCAGCTTATTTGCCTCACCACAACAGTTTTCCATCTCTGGAAAGAGAGGAATCGAAGAGTTTTCAAGAATACTGCAAAGAATCATCACCAAATTCAAATCGCAATTGAACAAGATGTCAGGATCCTAATGAAAAGAATTAAAAGCAAGATCTTTACCTGTGCGTCAGAACTGGAGAACAAAATCCTTCGAGAATGGAAAGTGGATCCGCCATGACTTTTAGCTTCAGTGTTTTAGCTTCGTGAATAGAAAGTAGGAGACAATAATTATGTGCTTTGCTGAGGAATATATGTTTAATATTCCAGTTTGGTTTTCGTGTTCTTTTTGTCGCATTCATTTCATTAAAGCTGTATGAGACTTTGTGAATCCTTGTATTGGTCTCTGTGAGGCATCAATAAAATTTACCATTCTTCAAAAAAAAAATTGTAAATAGATTAAATTAAATTTCAAAACAGCTCCAAATTATAACATATACATACATATATATTACAATTTGAAAATTCATCTTTTATTCAAAACAAAAGATCTTCTATTCACAATGTATATCAAATATATATATTATAAATAGAATAAAATTTTATTAGCTTTGAAAAATAAATCTTATCAATATTTCTAGATTAAAAATTTATTAATCTTTAAAAAAAATTACCAATTTAAATTAAAATTATAAAGAAAAATTATCGGATCAATTTAAATTATTAATTCAAATTATTAAATTGATATTGCCTAAAATTCTGGGTCGTTACAGTATTGTACTAGAGTTGTATGACTGACATATCTTTATAACTGCCTAATTTGTGTAAAGTTGTGTAACTCTGATATATATGATACTATGTAATGTCTTATGTGATGTAATATATTTTATTCGTTCCGCTGTGAGATTCTGATGTTGTCTAGTTTCTTTCTTCTCTATCTTTTCTCTTCTCTATACCTTTCTTTCTTAATCATGATGCATCTTTCTATGGATCGAAATACAGGTCGTGACAATATATGAGGTATTTCTTTTCAAAGAAAATGAAATTTTGTGTTGGGTTTTCCGTCTAGTGCTTTAAGAATTTCGGTCGATGCGTTTGACCAACGTTACTAATAGGAATTTCCTAAACACTGTGGTAAGATAGCCAGACATGGTAAATTGATTTTTAATACGAAAAGTTTGAAAATAATTGATATGGTGGAGTATTAATTTTATTTTAAATGTTTAATGAAACCATTGAACCATAGTGAATGTTAGAGGAGTGGTAAGGTAGTTTTGATCATTTGATCAACTCTGCAGCCAATCGATGGGGTCATGCACTATAAATCAATGGCGAGGCAATACCCTTATGTTATTTAAAATTTGAGAAATTAAATATGGTAATTTTGGTAATTAATGTGAATAATTCTAATTAAGGGGATGTCTTAATTAGAAGAAAATATCATTTGATGCTTTGATTAATTGTCACGACCCGAAGTTCAGCGTTCAAAAATCGACATCAAATACCTCACTTGTATTCGACTGCCAAAGATTCGAACATCGAATTCCATTTCGGATGGAGCTTATAACAACATTAGATGAATATAAACAGAGGAAACAAATAAAACTGCCAACATCAATATCCCAGATATAACATCACAAAATCATTACAACAACATCACCAACATCAGAGTATTTTTATATATATACAACATTACTCCGAAATAGACCATCACAAAAGAACAACATGTGATTGCATTCCAATAAAGTCTTCAAAGAAATGAAATGATAGTGAACATCCAACAAAGAACGTAGAAGTCCAAAAGTTTTCAAAATATCTCTAAATCAAAGGCCTTCAAAAACCGATAGCTTCCAAACCATAAGACTTCAAAATCCAGCTTGCTCCAAAAAAACGGAAGACCTGCTACTAGGCTGCCCGTGTGGAAATTATGGGCACCAGAGTTTAGAAAGGAAACAATAAACTCCGGGTTAGTCATGGGACTGGTATGAGTAAACAAAAATAGTTGCTTTGAAATAATTTTTTTTTTTAAAAGAAAACCGTTCATGCTTTTGGTAAATGAAACTACCATAAGGCCTCCCGGCACACACACAATGAAATCGCACACTTGGGGAAGATTTCTCCTTATGATAGTCAAATATGCTTTATACGAGAAAATTCTTTGATATTATTATTAGTTCATAGCGAAGAAAACATTTTCGAAAGTATAATATTAATCTTAGCCGGCATACATACCATTATAGTATGCCTACTATAGCTACCATATTAGATCGCAGGTTCTACAACTAAAACCGTGCTAGGTTCATATTGGTAATTGGGTTTCCAACAAATGGTCAGGTTAAGGAACGTCCTGGGCCACATTGGTAAGCCTCCGGCGGGACGTCCCAAGAACCTAACCGGATCTCCGCCAACACAAGGCCGGGTTACCTCTATAACTAGGTAACTACTACACGAGTATGCCATCCCCCGGTTGTAACCAACCTTTATCCGAGGCCCCAACAACAATCACAAAGTAATATATATATTTGCGATATCCACATAAGTTAAATATCTGGGCTCCATACCATGATACCACTTCTATCCAAAAGGAAATGCATATACCTTAAGGGGCGCTACCTCCAATAACCTTGCCGCATCTTTCCTGTTTCGACCATTACCGGGTTGTGAGGTTCGACGAAGTCTCATCCACAGAGCTACGCTTTTCACAAAAGCCATGCTTTGATCAACAACTGATCAACAGCACTCAGCATGCCACATTACCAAGTTGGAAATATATTACTGATAACCTTCAACTACATAACCTCTGAGTTCGTACATCTCAAAGAAGGGTGTTAAGCTAGGAGAATAAATTCTCCGCCACCAACAGAAATGTATTTGAAAGAAATCTGTTTTATATCTCAAAATGTAATATCAGACATACAATCCATACAAGTCTGTTCCAGGTTCAAATAGAACCGAAGGCACTTCCAAGGAAGTCCTTGTAATCCGGGCATCCACAATCCAGATCGGACCCCCATCACATATGAAGAATTCTATACCGGAGCAACTAAGTGCAGAGTCATTCGATAGGTCATCCTATCGTTCTCGAAGACGTCCGATCTTCACCACCGTCTGTAATTGCTATGCATTTCATCATATCACTATTCGGAATGGGTTATATGACACAAAGGTCCTTTCCCGGCTAATCTGAATAGCGAGCGTCAATTTTAAAAACATGTGGATACGTCATTCACCAAGATTCATAGGTTCGATGTGGGTTTCGGATAACCAACTGGAATCCAACTCCCTGCCGCATCGAAATTTAAGTGTCGTTTTACGGGCCAAAGGGTTTTCATATTCACATAGAAAATATAGGATCACAGCTCAGCACAAAGCAATTCATATCGCATAGCATCATAATTACAATAAGCGATATCAATCAATACCCATCATACAATAGTTATCAATCACATACAACTACGATGAATCAATCGTGTGAATTAAACTAATTAATCACAAAATTAATTAATTCTTTAACCATCTTCATTAAAATTAATTAAATCTTTAATCATCTTCATAATTTAATCATTCCTTAATTAATTACCTTAATTAATTTATCCTTAATTGTTCATTAATTACATCTTAATTACTCTTATTAATTAATTATTTCCTTAATTAATTATCTTAATAAATTAATCCTTAATTTATCACTTAATATTAAGTAATTAATTTAAACAGTTATTTTAATTAAATCATTTATTACATAAGTAAATCATAAATTACCTATTAAATTCAAAAGATAACCTTCTTATCTTTGTTAACCATTTTAATTTTCCCTGTAGATCTAATTTAAATTTATTATGTGATTTTTCTTTGGAAATCAAAAGTTATTTTGGAAAACATTTCATCTTAAAACATTTTTAATTACATTATAACTGATTTTATAAGTAATGTGATAAAATTTATACAAAATTAAATTACTTACTAAAAAAAGTCTTACTTAACTTTAATTTGTTTAAAAATCCAAATCAAAATTTCCTTTAAAACATGAATTTTAAAAATTTATAAAGTTTTGAAATTTATTGTTTTATTTGAGAAAACAGCCCTGTATGCTGACTTCCCCGAGCTCCTTCGAGTCTTCCTTGAGGCTTCGTCTCGCTTGCTTCGAGTTTCTTCAAAATTCGACCTGACCTGTTATTTTTTTTCTTTCCAAAATTTTTCTAAGTACAACTCGAACAACCCCTAAACCACTTCGAGTTCATACCCGAGTTCAAAGCCCTATTACCCGATAGCTGCTTCGGGTTCTCCTTTTCTTCCCCAAATTTGTTTCCCCTTACACAACCTAACTGTTTGCACCTGCACAACTTTGCCGGCCACCTTTGGTCAAACTGCTGGTCGTCAACACATCATCGATGATGTGCTCGAGCCTCTCAAACACTCAAAAGTTCGAACAAACCACAATTTCAAAATTTCGTTTCCAAACCCAAAACTGGAATGAATAGTGCCTCAAAACAAACATCACGCACCGACGCCAAAGATCACCAGAAAACTTGAGCCTCCGGCCACGACTCCATCATCCAACCAGCTATCTCCTCCCAAAGCCACATGCAACTCGATGCATGCACGAAGCCCCAGTGAACCACAATGAACTAGGACACCTCCAAGCATTTTTCCCCGACTCACCGTAGACCCTTCCACCTTCACGCGAAACCACGACCGTCATCATAACCTCGATGATCAAAATTTTGCAAAAGCCCCAAATTTGGTTATCTCGGCTTATCCCAGTGATCACTAACTTAAAAGTTTTGATTTTATTTTCAAAAATCATAATTTTTGATAAACTTTCAGATGGCATATTTGAAATTAAAATCTACTAGATTTGAAATTAAACATGACTTGAATTTTAACTGTGTTTTCTTGTTCCAGGTTCTAAATCCTGAGTATTAGCCTTTTAAATGTTTTAACTTTCAATCTTAAATGAATTTAAACATTTTTTTGTTCTGATACTTAAATCTAACAAAACCAGAATCAAGAAACTTGAGTTTTTGACAGGTTTTCATAAAAAAAAGAAACCTGTAGCTAGAACAGGATTATCGACTTGCACAGGAGAATGCATAATTCATTTGCAGATTTTGTTGCATGCAAACCATATTCAACTTTCATACATCATGTATTCAATTAATCAGATAAAAATCAAGCTTCTAGAAAGATTTACTCACTATTTTGGGACTGAAAACAGAAGCAGGAACAGAGGAAGCTCTGGAAATTTGAACTGCAGTTTTTTTTTCTTTTTTTTTCAACTTGATACTGGATTTCAATTCACCTGCAACTAATTGATTAAAGTTGCTTAGTTTGTGATGTAATTACTTGATTAGTTCTTTAACATAATTAAATTTTAAATTCCAAAGAAGGATTTCACTTACAGTTTTTTTCTTCTGATAACAGAGAATGAAGATTGTTGTAGGGCTTGCCACTGGAAAATATTTTGAGTTGCTGATTGATAATCTGATGATAAAACTGGATTATTAGCTGAAGCCTTGATTTGTTTAAGCTGAACTTGTGTTGTCTACAGCCTTGTAAACTTTACAATGCTTGATTTTGAGTTTACTGATTTAAAAGTTTAAAAGAAGAAGCCTTTTTATATTTTGTTTTGTTTTCTGGTATGTGAGTTGAAGATTTGAAGAAAAAAAATTCTTTCTCTTCTCAGACATGTTCTTTTTTAGATGAGATAAAAGAATAAAAGTAGAAGATGAATTACCTATAAAAAATTTATTTTCTATTTTATAAATTTCTAGGGAAAATAGAATTGGTAACATGACACTTGTTAATTTTTTTTCTTCCCTTGAATTACACTTGTCACCTTAGTCATTATTAGTTTAACACTTGTAATTAATTAATTAATTTTTTTCTTTATTTACATTATATAAATTGTATTTAGACTTATATTTCTATTAAAAATGTTAGCTTTATATTAACGCATATTATTAAAAGAGAATGTTTTTGAAATTAATTACATATTACATAGATATATATGCATATAAACCCCAATTATTTTACTAAAACATTTATTTTAAAATTTAAATTCAAATTAAAAATCAAATTCAATATATGAATTCAAATTTACCAACATATGCACTCATACTATATATGCACATATATGAATCAAAATTTATATTCAAATTGTTTTAAAAAAAATTAGTACTTTCAAATTCTTAAACTCAAAAGAAATTAGAAATTCTTATTCATTTAAATTATCACTTATTGTTCATTTACTTTGTAACTTTTTAAATTATATTATAAAAGTTCAACAATAACCAAATTTAAATTGATAAAATTTTGGTAAGTTACAGATTTCCCCCCTTAAGAAAATTTCGTCCTCAAAATTTGAAAGAGAGAGAAAAGAAAACAAAGAATATACGAATTCAAAAAAGGATAGAGAAATGACTTACCGGTTTAAGCTGAGATATCCACTCTGCAATTGGGATAAGACTTTTGCATACTGTCTTTTGTCTCCCAAGTACAATCCTTTGGATCTCCGCTCCACTGCACTTTAACCAGTTTCATAATTTTGTTTCTTAATTGCTTTTCATCCTGATCCACAATCTTAATTGGTTCTCTTTTAACTGTTGAATTTGGTGTGATTTCTAGATCCTGCTGCGCTGCCTCTTCGATAATACTGTCTGGATCGTGACGTACTTTCGAAGATGTGAAACGTGAAATACATCGTGTACGCCGGATAACCAGTTAGGTAGCTGCACTCGATATGCTTGAGGACCAATCCTTTCCAAAATAGGAAAAGGACCAATGTATGGCGGTGACAACTTACCAGTTTTCCCAAATCTTAACACACCCCGCGTTGGAGATACTTTCAAGAAAACGAAATCTCAAACTTGAAATTCCAAAGCTCTTCTTCTACGGTCGTAATAATTCTTCTTGCGACTCTGAGCAGTTATTAACTTCTTTCGAATAAAATCAACCTTTTCAGTGGCTTCCTTAATCATATCTGGTCCAAGAACGAGTCTATCACCGGATTGAATCCAGCATGCCGGTGATCGACACGGACGACCAAATAAAGCCTCAAAAGGAGCCATTTCGATACTGGCTTGATAGCTATTATTATATGAAAATTCGACAAAATGTAAATAGTCTTCCCAAGAACCACCAAAGTCGAGAATACAAGCTCGCAAAAGATCCTGTAATATTCGATTTATCCTTTCAGTCTGCCCAACAGATTGTGGGTGATAAGCAGTGCTGAAATTTAGCTTTGTTCCCAACGTGGCCTGAAACGCTTCCCAAAATCTACTAGTGAAGATCGGGTCACGATCACTCGCTATACTGCTTGGTATACCATGGAGACGGACAATCTCTTTGATATATAGCTCAGCTAAACTTGCTGCTGCCCGGGTGGATTTCCCTGGGATAAAATGGGTTGTTTTAGTCATACGATCCACAATAACACAGATTGCTTCATTTCCCTTTTGAGTGCGAGGCAACCCATCAATGAAATCCATCGACGCCTGATCCCATTTTCATTTTGGTACCTCCAAAGGTTGAAGTAAACCCGCCACCTTTTCTTAATTTGCTGACAAGTAGCACAGCGACTCACATATATACATATATCTCTTTTCATTGTCTTCCACCAGAAGGTTCTTTTGATATCTCTATACATTTTATTAACTCCTGGATGGATACTGAGTTTGGATTTATGAAATTCATCTAAAACCTCACGCTTTATTTCAGGGATATCTGGCACACATAACCTGCCTTTCAGCCTAATTACTCCACTA
The DNA here is from genome assembly GCA_030765085.1 of Allium cepa. NCBI lineage: Eukaryota > Viridiplantae > Streptophyta > Magnoliopsida > Asparagales > Amaryllidaceae > Allium > Allium cepa. Next base: position 402,013,571 of record CM060946.1, read on the forward strand.
TGATTGGTTTCAAACTAGTATCTTCGCCTCCAAGAATTCTCCCATAAATACCTCGAAGAAATTTGTCTTCATTTTGCTTGCTGGCGATTTTCTTAAGGAGAGTAGGAGTGATAACAAGAGGTGCAAGAATAGTATGCTTCCTACTTAAAGCATCAGCAACAACATTGGCTTTACCGAGTGTATACAGAATATCTAGGTCATATGACGCTAGAAATTCTAACAATCGTTGTTGTCGTAGATTTAAATCTTTCTGGGTGAAGAAATATTTCAAAGATTTGTGGTCGGTGAATAATTCAAATTTTTCACCTAAAACAAAGAGAGTTTATTAAGTATATTTATTTAGTTAAGTTAAATTTCTTATATCGTTAAGAAAGCTGAAAAAGTTCTTACCCAGAAGATAGTATCGCCAGATTTTCAAAGCGAAAATAATAGCTAAAAGCTCCAAATCGTGTGTTGGGTAATTTCTCTCATGCGGGCGTAATTGTCTACTCGCGTAGACAATTGCTTTCCCACTTTGCATTAGCACTGCACCCAAGCCATCTCCACAAGCATCAGTATAGACAGATAACCCTTGATTCCCGTTAATGATAGCGAGAACGTGAGCAGTGGTTAATCTCCTTTTCAATTCCTAGAAAGCTTCATCACACTTTGGAGTCCAATTGAATTTAGCATTCTTCATTGTCAGCTTAGTCGGTGGATTGGCCAACATAGAAAAATCCTAGACAAACTTTCTATAATATCCCGCTATACCCAGAAAACTTCAAACTTCACTAGCAGTAGTGGGTCGCTTCCAGTCTAGAGTTCCAGAAATCTTGCTTGGATCAATAGAAATCCCTTCTTCATTAACAATACAACCGTGAAATCTGACTTCTTTGACCCAAAAGTGACATTTAGAGAATTTAGCGAATAGGATATTCCTCCTCAATATCTCCAAAACAATTCTGAGATGTTCAACATGCTCCTTTTCAGTTTTGGAGTAAATCAAGATATCATCAATAAATTCAAGGGCAAATTTGTTCAATACTTCTCGAAACACTCGGGTCATTGAATCTACGAAATACACAGGAGCGTTGGTTAGTCCGAAGGGCATGACTAACCATTCGTAGAACATGTTAGGACCCTTAAAGGCAGTCAAATGAACACAATCCTCGGCTATTCGCAGTTGATGGAATCCCTAAGCTAAATCCATCTTAGAAAAGAATCGAGCTCCATGAAGTTGATCGAATAGATCATCGATTCTAGGTAAAGGGAATTTGTTCTTGAGAGTTTGTTTATTGAGATCGCGGTAATCTACACACAATCTCAAAGATCCATCTGATTTAGCAACAAACACGACAGTTGAACCCCATTCGGAAACACTAGGGCGAATCAATCCTTTTCCTAGCAAATCTCGAGTTTGATTGACTAATTCAATTCTTTCCCTTGGCGTCATCCTACGACTTGCATGGACGACAGGACGGGCATTGGGTACTAAGTCAATTCGGAATTCTATTTCTCTATATGGGGGTAGAGATTTCACTTCTTTAAATACGTCGAAAAATTCTCGAACAACAGGTATAGACTCCAGGCTGGGTTTAGGATATCCCAAAGTATACATCAATTTATCTCTCTTTGGACTCGGATCCTCACAAAAGATTTCAATAAAATTTCCAAGGTTTGTTTTGATCGAGATCGTTCAATTATTACAATCTAATTTGGCTTCGTATTTTGTTAGCCAATCCATTTCGAGTAAAATTTCGAATTCACTAAAATCAAGAACAAAGAGACTGATAGGGAATCGGTAACAAGAATACGAGATAGGGATGTCTCTACATCGTAGACAAAGGTTTGCAGGACCACCAACCAGGTTTTTCACACAAATGGGCTCGTCGACAAAATTGGGTTTAAGTTTTAATTCATTTACGGTTTGTTGGGAGATAAAACTATGTGTAGCTCTCGTGTCAAATAAAACTCTATCTTTATCATATATAGTAAGGTTACCTTCCAGAACACCTTTTCCTTTATCTGCTTTCGAAGTTGAAAGGTCTTCCTTTATCACATAAACATTTGCCACTTGTGCTTGCTTCATCGCCGGGCAATTCTTAACAACATGTCCAGGCTTGTGACAATTATAGCATTCTCTATCTCCATGGACAGTCTTCACAGGCTGTTCCTTCTTAACTTGCTTTTTCGGGTTCTTGCAGTTGATTGAATAATGCCCCTTTTCTTGGCAATTGTAACAAGTTACATTTCTAGCCGAATTTCCTTGACTGCTCCTCTTATCTTTGCCTTGATGTGGCTTTTGCCCCCAAACTTTCTTTTTTTCCAATTCTGATTACTTGAATTTCCGCTTTCCCTTGGAATCTCCTGCATATCCAGAGTGGCATACCTATATCCCATATAAATAAGATCCGAAAAAGATTCTTTGACATGTGCTGTCATCCTTTCAGGATACTTCTTGTTCATCCCACGAATGAATCTTTCATTTTTCTTTAGAGGCATGTTCACCAACTCCGGACCGAAACGGGATAGTTCGTTGAACTTGTTTAAGTACTCCTGAAACGACAAGCCTCCTTGCTTTAAGTCCAAAAATTCTTGATACATTTAGGAAATTCCTGCCGACGGCATATAGCGCTTTTCAAACACCTCCTTAAATCGACTCAAAGTAAATTCTTCTTCTGGTTCATCTATTGTGATTGTTTCCCACCAGGCTGAGCTTCATCTTGGAGTTGGCAAGAAGCAATGAGACGCATCTGATCATCTTGCAGCTTAAGCCCTTTAAAGATCTTTTCACATGATCTTATCCATGCCTGGGCCTCAATAATCGACTCTTTGCTGGTGAACGGCCTACCACCAAGCCTTGAAAAGCTCTTATACAAATCAGCCAGATTCAGCTGATACTGAGTAGGCATAACAGCTTCTGCTGAAGGGGAAACTTGACTAGCTGTTGTAGCATTCCCTTGACCCCTAGCTCTACCTCTTCGCCCACTCATTCTTACTATCTGTAATTAGTAAGAAACTTGATTTATATATTCGGACGAGATATCTTGAGGAATATTAGCAGTTAAAGGAAATAGATTAAGAAAATTTGAGATTCCAGTCTTGGTTTATACTCATTCTAGGGTATACTTCACCCTATCTCTAATGAGCCATCTAATGTGTTATACTCCGTAGCTAAAGTTCTTACTCAACCTTTAGCTCTAATACGACTTGTCACGACCCGAAGTTCAGCGTTCAAAAATCGACATCAAATACCTCACTTGTATTCGACTGCCAGAGATTCGAACATCGAATTATAGTTCGGATGGAGCTTATTGTTGGATCATAGGTTTTGATTGCTGACAAGACACAACAGTTCACGAATCTACGACTACGATAACATCCAGACTCATCGGCCCAATATATGGTTTGTATAGTTATATATATTTTAATATGAGCCATCAAATATGTATATAGAGTCTAGTTTAGTGCTTTTTTAAAATCTTTACTCAAGAATCATCATTCACATTCAAATAAACTTGCATGCATATTTTAATCAAAATCAAGTTTTCAAAAGATGAATGGAGCGGGGCTCGAATCCGGGTCACTAGTTTAGAAGGCAAGTGCTCTAACCAAATGAGCTGTGGTGATTTTTGATTATCAATAGAATTCAGTCGATTGAACAAAATCGACCAGTCGACTGAATATCTATAAAACGGCCTATTGTACACAGACATGCACTGTTTTTTACTATCTTTAAATATTCAGTCGACTGACCGTTTTCCCCAGTCGACTGAATTCTGCAACAATCATTTTTTATGAAAAGACACTTCCTTTTTTGAATAGCCTTCTTCCTCCCCAAGGGTTGCAACCATTGCTATTCGCAGAGATCTCTTCACCAGCAGTTGCAACTCCTTAACTACTATATATATATACACATGAATTTCAAGATCAAATCACTTGACTAACTTCACTTACTTGCACATACTTGAATCATATTTTCTAAATCAACTACTCTCTTGAATTCACACATTCATTGCTTGCAATCACAATTCTATATTTCTAAAGCAATTTGAAACTTTTTAATCTTCATATACACACAACTATACACATCATACTTGAGGAAAAGATTATAGGAAGGGTGTACTACAAGTGACAAATCCATGTTATTAGAACACACAAGGTCAAGACAATCTACTTTGTAACTAAAGTCATGTTCGGTTGCTCAGGCGGCAAACGTCCTCTTCGGCTGTTGAGGCGGAAAAATCCTGATCGGTTGCTTAGGTGTTGTATACCTATTCCTCCAGGTTAAGTGAGGGATTATTGTGAGAAATTCCAAAGGTAAGTCTGGGACTGGATGTAGAACGGGAAGTTCGAACCAGTATAAAAACTCCTGGTGTGCTTATTCTTATTTACTTTACTATTACTATCTGTTTCCGTATTTAAAGTATAATTCATTCCATATTACACGATCCTAAGTGATAACTAGCCACATAGTAGTCGCTTTCAATTGTTATCAGAGCTTGGAATTCTATCGATCGTCACAACATCATAGAATAATGACTAGAAAACGATCCAGTCGAAATACTACAAGCAAAATCCCTGTAAAAGCCACCAATGAGGACTGTAAAAAGATACTTTTTGATTTACAAATTTCAGTAAATGAGAATAATGAATTAATTAGTGTAAGCGAGAAGATCTCAAAGCTTATTTTTATTATTTTAGAAAAGATGAAATCAATCAAACTTGAAAATGAGAATTTGAAAAATGAGAAATTAGATTTAGAAAATCAACAGGTTGTTTTGAAAAATAAGTTTGAGGCTCTTAAAGACTTTCTAGACGAACAAAATACTATGTTCGAAAAAGAAAAAGAAAATTTTTCAAAAGAAATTATGGATCTGAAAAGAAAAAATGATTTATTACAATCATCTTTAGATAATTCAGAATCTCGAATTTTCTTCTCGAAAATGAGAACTGTACGTTAAAAAAGAAGAATTCTGAATTAAACAAGAAAATTGATATTTTGAAAAACTATAATATTTCTTTTGAAAATAATAGTTGTGACTTTAAAGCTAAATTTAATAAAGGTCAAAATGATTTAAACATGATTTTATCTAATTCTAGACCTTTAAACGATAAAAGTGGTTTAGGATATAATAAAACTAATTGGAGAAATAACACTAGATACGCTTTTATGTATAGTAAAAAAGTTAGTACTACTACAAAATGTTGAGTAAAGTCTAAATCCAATTTTTATAGAAATTCAAATATAGTTGTGACCAATAATGTTTATAATTTTTCTAGAAGTACAAAATCATTGATGGGAAATATGAATAAAAATTATCTAAGTATTTGGGTTCCTGTTAATTGGAAAAATAGAAAAAAATATGTTGATGATTATTTTAATATGGTAGTTAATAATGAAAATTATATTTATAAAGTTTCAACCACACCCAAATGGGTATGGTTTCCTAAAAATTAGGAAACTATAAGAACCTTGGGTATCACATGCTTTAAATGTTTTTTTTTTGTTTTTTTGATACCTTACATTATTAGTAGTAGTTATTGTGTTCTATATTGTTCTATGTTAACACTTATGTGGAATATAATTTTTGTCATCATATAAACTCTCCTTTTTGTCGATGACAAAGGAGGAGAAAGATATTGCTCTAAAACTATTTGCAGGAGTAAAAAATGCAAGCATAGATTAAGGGGGAGAAAAGATTAATTATTTACAGAAATATATAGCATAGATTCGGGGGAGAAATCTATAGCGCAATTATAGGAAGATATTCAGTGAGAGAGAAAAGATCAAGAAAGTGTAACGTCCCAGAATTTTATTTAATTAAAATTTGAATATTTAATTAATTTTAAATATTAATAAGTAAAATTTATAAGTCGAATAAATTTTATTTTGAATAATTGGATTTAATTGAATAATTAAATCGATAATTTGATATGTGAAAATACAGAAAAAAATTGAAAATTTGAGTTAAATATGATTGAAAATGATTTGTAAAATTTTATTTTATCATATTGAAGTTAGAATGATGTTATAGAACTTTTAAAATTGAATTAAAAGTTAATTTGTGAAAATTGAATATTTTAATATTTAATCGACTAGTGAAAATAGCCAATTTTCGAACAGTCTCATAATTGGACGAAACTAGTTCCATTGGATCCGTAATAGTTAGTTATTATCGGATTTAAATTTTTGTGTCAATCGGAGTTTTCGTTTGACCGTGGCAGCTCGAAACGCATCGAAATTGTTTTAATATTAATTTGGCGAGTTAAAATAGCCATTTTTCAAATAGTCTCGGATTTCTACGAAACCAGTTTCATCGGATCCGTAATGTGATATTATTGTATGGTTTCAAATTTCGTGTCAATCGGATTTACCGTTTGTCCGGTGCAAGCTAAAACGCCTAGAAAATCGTTTAAATCGGTTTAATTTAAATTGAACGTTTATTGCCATAACTCGCACAGATGACCGAATTAGCTTCCGAAACCTGTTGCATTGTGTCCGGAACGCGGGATAAACCCTAGAAACGCTGGTCACCGCGCGTAAATCGGAGTTTGGAATTTCCGAAATGAATAGTGTTTCGTTCGATTTTCTATAAATAGACCATCCTCTCTTCACAAATAAAAAAAAAATATAAAACCCTAATATTCTACAGCCGCCGCCACCAAAAATGAATGGCCGAAAATCTTGCAATCTTTTCTCTTCAATAACTTTCGATCCATTCACAATCAAGCAAAGTATTCAACTGCAAAGTTGTAGATAACGTCGAGGGCTACGAATCCATACGGCTATGATGGTTTATAGTCGACGAAATTAACCAGAAAGTGACCACGAAGTCACCGTGTTTCGCATGAAATTCGAGGAGAAATTGGGGGCCGATCTTGGAGCTGCTTTGGCCGTGGGTGGCGCCGGGGAGCGCGCGCGTGGTAGTGTTCGTTGATCGTGTTCAAATTGCTTGTAGGCAGAGTATAATTAAACCCTAGATCTTGAGAGATGGGTCCATATGCACGGCCTGTAGAAGACATGCGTGAGTGAGGGAGAGGAAGCAAAGGCACGGCTTGGATTTGTTGATGCAGGATCTAGCGGCCAGGGTTGAGTAGGTTTAGAAAAGAAATTAAAATATTATGAATATAAATCGTGTAAACTTGTAAAATCCATATCTTTTTCATACGAGGTCGAAAACGCGCGAAACCAGTTGCGTTGGAATCGTATGGACGAGCACTACGCTATGGAAGTGGATTGGAGTCGTTTGGACTTAGTGAAAATTTCGGGTAAAATTAAACGTCCGTTTAATTTTATTCGAAATAAATCGCTAAAACGAAATTGAAATCAAGGTGAGAACTTCTCACTCAATCGAATCGGTTTCGATTTTATTTTAAATAGTTAGATTTAAAATTCTTGAATGCATGTTTGAATGATGATTGTTAAATATTGATTGTTAAATTAGACTTTATGCGCCGTTAGTAAGCGGATGTTATTTATTAAAAACATATACCGCGAATATTTCATAAACAGTGGAATTGGTATTATATATAATAGCAATATATATATATATTGGAATATGTATATATTGCAGTTGTTGATTTCCCACATTGTATAGCGGATGAGACCCTATGGCGCCGCCTATTAAGTGGATAATATTTTAAATCCCATATACCGCGATAATTTCATACTGGAACAGAATTGGTATTGTGCTAACATCTTTGGATGCAGGAAAACAGGTTGGAGGGATCCAACTGGATTCCTCAACAGTATTTATTTGATTTCAGATATTTTGATATTTGATGGATTATCATATCGATATATGATGTCGTTGTTGTCGTGATTGACTATTTGGTGTGTAGCATCATTGGACCAATTTTGGAATTTTAAAATGATTTTTAAAGTGAGTTTTGAAGAGTATACGCTTATAAAATATTTTTGGAATTGATCCATTATAAATAAATAACGTTATAATTTTAATATTATAAAAATTATGATTTTTTAGAAATATAGTTAAAGATTGATTTTTGAAAATATGGGTTAATAATTTTATAAAAATAGTTTAAATTGGGATTTTTGAATTTATTATAAAAGTTTAAATATAGGATTTATAAATTTGATTATTTTATAAATCAGAAATGATGAAATTATAAGGATTTATAAATTGATATTTATAAATTAAAGTATTGGAATTATAAAACGAGTTTTTATAAGTGTTAGAATGAATTGTGAATAAATTTCGTAAATGAATGAAATTTATAAAATTATAAACAGTGAAGTTATAAATGGAATTTTATAAGCAGTAGGTTTATAAAATTTATAAAGTTATTAAAAGAATAGATTTGGTTAAATAAACGAATCTTATAAGTTATAAGATTTATAATTTGGAAAGTCTTAAAAAGAACGATTTTGTAAAATAATCGTTTTATAAGCATTTAACTTATAATATGAACTTTTAGTATATCATTGGGATATGAAATTGAATAGGTTAATAAAGGAGATTTATAGAAAGGAGTTGATCTAAAATAAATAGAAATGGAAATTATAAACATTGTTTTATAAATTCGCAAACGACTTATTTTGATAAGTAAATTGTTATAACTTATTAATGGAGTTATATTCACGTTTTATACAGTGAATAATCCTTTAAAATAAAATGAATAGAAAGGATGAAATTGGTTAACGTAGTATATTCACGTTTTTGAATAGTGAATAATATGTTAAAGAAATTATTTTGAATGTGATGGTTTAAATAGAATTAAAACGATCTAACGATGTTTTCAAAACTTGTTGAGATTCGAAACCATAGATTTCAACATTCATTGTTGAAATAGACGTTTTTGAGAAATAGAAGGAAATGGTGGACTATAACACTGTTGTTATAGTAAATGATTTCCGAAAGAAAATGTTTTGTATAGTATTGGGATTTATATATCTATTTAATTTCGAATCCCTATACTAGTGATTTTGGGACGTCGTAACGATGTTTTACGCAACATTCATTTTGGCCCAAATAAATATGTTTAAGAGAATGATTTCCTTAAAGAATGAAATATATGCTTAATTTCGATTTAAGTATATTGAATATTTTCCAACGGTTGAAAATAATTAGATTTGTGAATTACTTATTAATAAATAAGTATGGAAATGTTTTCCAATATGAAGTGAATATTTTGAGAATTTATCTTTTTGAAGACAAATTGAAAATGAATAATTGAAATCGTATATTCATAGATATTTTGGAATATAAAATTCACTATGGAATTTATAAAAGAAAGTGGAATTTGTTAAAAATAAATATTGATTTATTTTTGAATTATTGAAAATTATATATCTTGTAAAGATATTTTTGGGAAATAAATAATTTGGAAAATTATTTGGAATCTGGTGATGTTGTGCATATCCATTGATAGTTCAATAACCGACTATCAATATTTACCTTTGAAAGGTATTTGTTGTGATTTGCTGAATTTGAATGCTACACTTATTTTTAAATTATTGCGCTCGTTATTCGGATTACCCATTCCGAATAGTGATACGACGTAATGGATAGCATTGATGACCGGTGTTGAAGACCGGGTATTTGCGAGAGCGATAGGATGACCTGTCGATTGACTCTGCACCGAGTTGCTCCGGTATAGAGTTCTCCATATGTGATGGGGAATCCGATCAGGATTGTGGATATCCGGAATGCATGGACTTCTTTGTAAGTGCCTTCGGTTCTGTTCGATCCCGGAACAGACTTGTATGGATTGTATGTCTGACATTACAAATTGAGATATAAAGCTGATTTCTTTCAAATATATTTCTGTTGGTGGCGGAGAATTTATTCTTTTAGCTTAAAACCCTTCTCTGAGACGTACGAGCTCAGAGGTTATGTAGTTGATGGTTATCAGTGATATATTCCCAATTTGGTAATGTGACATGCTGAGTGTTGCTGTGAAATGATCATTGTGTTGATCATTGGTGATAGGATCATTTGTTTGATCGTTTATCTTTGTGATCATTTCTATGATCATTTGTTGACCCAAAGCATGACTTTGTATAAAGCGTGGATTTGTGGACGTGACTTCGTCGGACCTCACACCCCGGAATGGTCAAAACAGGAAAGACGCGGCAAGGTTATGAGGGGTAGCTCCCTTTAGGGTATGTGCATTTCCTTCTAGAAAAGGGTGGTATCATTGTATGGAGCCCAGATACTTACTCATGTTGAAACACTTTATTTATGATTGTGTAATGTTGATGATGAGCGCTCGGTTAAAGGTCCCAAAGGACAGGGGGATGGCATACTCGTGTCAGTTGTTACCCAGTTAGGGGTAACCTGGCCTTGTGTTGGCAGAGATCCGATTTGGTTCTCGGGGATGTCCTTCCAGAGGCGTTCTCATGTGGCAATGGGAAGTTCCTTGGCCTGACCATTCGTTGGAAATCCAAAGAAACAATACGATCTTGTGCGGTATTAGTTGTAGAACCTATCATTCACTTATGGTGGCACCCCACTGTTTGGATGGTAGCTATAGTAGGCATAAATGCGGAATGCCTATGCTGGCTAAGATTTATATTCTACTTTCGAAATCGTTTTATACACTATGCACTAGTAATAATATCAAATGTTCTTTTTTTAATGCGTATCAAGCATCTTTGACTATCATAAGGAGAAATCTCCTCCGATTCTGCGTTTGCATTGTGTGTGTGTGCGGGAGGCCTTATGGTAGTCTCATTTTTAAAAGCATTGCGAATTGACTTTAAAAATATTCCTCTAATTTGATTTTAAAGATAAATAAACTGTTTTGAGTTCTCACCCCAGTCTTGCTCTCTTAGTGAACGTGATGGGGGGTTCTCGCTTCGCGGTTTGGTGGCGAACGGGAGACTCTTGCCCCCACATGTCCTCTTTACGGGGTTGGTTAGGCGTAAGCTGTGACAGTCGAAAGGCTGGCCATAAAAGCAAGTTTTGTAGGATCTAAATTAACCCTAGAAGGGGGGGGGGGGTGAATAGGGTTATAGCAAATTTTTGCGAATTAAACACAGAAGCAAACTGCAGAAATAAATATGCTGAAAAATAAATCACACACAAAATTTACCCAGCTTCGGCAACCCCTGCCTACTGCTGCATTCCCAGATTTCTATTAGAATTAAACAGTTTCCCGCTTACAAACACTCTAACAGACTTGCAAACCCTGCTACCGCCTAAAGAGTTTTGCAAACTTGCAAACCCTGCTAACTGGACTAACTCTAACTAGACAATCTGACAACACCTAAACCCTAGGTGATGATTTAACATGTTTTGTTTTGAAAAGAACAGACAAATAAAACAAAATTATAAGAGCAAGCACTAAATTTAAAACAATTTAAATTATCTTGCCTTTATAATAAAAATAAAGACACCCTAACCCAAAACAAACAAAAAATATGCGGTCACTTCCCTTTATCTTATTTCACCCGGTCCATTGTCTTTTGTTTGTGAAAAAAATGGCGGCCCTCTGTTTATTCGATCTGAATTAGGGCTTCTGTTTCTTTCTCGAATTTCGGGCTTCGGCTTCTTTCTGATGTCTGATTAAGCTCTTGCTTGTCCTCTGATGATTGATGCTTGTTGCTAGCTCGTTCTCTGTTGATCGAGTTTGTTGATGGTTCGGTATGTAATTTCTTTTGTTGCTTGTTTGATTGCTTGCTTTTTAACTCGATTGTTCTGTGTTCTATGATGATTTCTTGGGGTTTATTTATAGGGTTGAAACCCTAATAACCACTGTCAGATTTGATTTTTTGCACGTCGTTGATTATTTATCCTGAAATTGTTCTGGATTTGGAGTATTCCTTTCTTGATTTGATTTCGAATTATTGCTGTCCATATTTGTTTTCGAATTAATTAATTCGAAAATTTCTTCCTTTATTTGTTGTCTCGGCCCCTATTTGAATTAATACTGACCATATATGAATTCGAGAAATTTGATGCAGAGATTTCTTTCCAAATTAGATTTCTTTGACTTAATCAAAGACTTAATCAAAAGATACGAATTTGTTCTTTAACTTTGGCTTGATTTCTGCACTGACTTGTACTTGCCACTGTCTTTGTATTCCCTACTGCACATTCACCTGTGTACTATATATGTGCATACATACAAATGTATGTGTGTATGCATATATTCTTGGGTTTGTACTTGGATTTGAACTGCTTCATGTTATGTGATCCTGATTTTGGAGCTGCCACTGACTTCTTTGTTGTAACTTGAAACTGTTTTGACAATTCGAATTTCACTTGCATACTCCATGTTGCATTATCACTGTATTGCATTGTAGCTGCATCTTGACTTGGGCTTTTTCACTGTATCAGATGCTACACTTGTTCATGTATTCAACTGTTGCACTTGAGTTTGTTTCCACTGCTTCATCATGTTGTACTCATCCCTGTACATGTGCACAGAGTTTGTTGTTGCACTCGATGTTTGTAGCTTCACTGTGTTTGCTGTTGCAGTGGTTTGTCTGACCTTGTATGCTTCAAGTTTCCTTGAGTTGAACCTATCTTGGGTTTGACCTTGTTTGTGACTTTTGTGCATTGTGCTCTGTTGTTGTATTTGCATTGTGTTACTGATTTTGGTCGAGACTTTGTTTGTTGCAGTATGTCACTGCATTTGGTCTGAGTCACTTGTATCCATTCTCGAGTTGCACACTTTGATTTACTACTGCTTCACCTTGTTGAGTACCTGTAATTGCTGTTACATCACTTCACACTGTTGCATTTGTTCATGTAGCTCACTGTGTTGCATACATGTTTTTATGCTTTGTGACATTCGGGTTTGTTGTGTACTTGTCTACTGCAGTTTCATTGTGACTTGACTGTGTTGTTTTGTCTCTGCCCAGTTGATGTTCTGTTCATGTGTGTCTGGTCGTGTTCATTCAATTCATTGATCCTTGTACATGCTGTGCTGTCTGGTCTTTGTTTGCTTGGTAGCAGCTATGCAGTTGCTATGCATCACTATATATATATATACTCTCTGTTTTGATTGGCATTGGTGCAGTTTCCATCACTGTTGTGTCTTCGGGAGTTTAAACTGCTTCATGTTGAATTCATTGAAGTATTGATTGCTTTTGTTGATAACGCACACGAGTTGGCGAGGCAGTGCACACGTGTGTACATGTACACGTGTGTATTGCAGCCACTCACGATTATCTGTAAGAACACTGATATGCACAAATATTACACAATCAAAGATGATGACAATAACCCATGTATCTGAGATACAAACAAATTTCTATTTTTGCACATTCAAATTTGTTTGTTTTCAGATTACTGTTGTAGTTGCTAATTATACAGGTACACAGGAGACAGGACAAGAAGTGGAGCTGGATAATGCAGATAGATGTAGATGTGCAGACAGAGTGAAAAAACTGAGTGTTGAGTGTTGTAGTGTAAAATGTATGAACTGGTGTATGTATATATAGAGAGAGCTGAAAACTTTGTATTGTTTAAGTGTTGTAATAAAATATTATATTGAATAAAAAAATACTGGTTGAATTTTATAAATTCTGTGCAATAGTATAATTATTCAATATGAATATTTCTTCCTTTCTGTATATAGTCCAAACTGCAAACACATATATATATATATTGATATATATTTTGTTATCATCAAACAAAAAATCACATCAAACAATCTCCCCCTTTTGATGATGACAAACATATATATTAAAGATTTTGAAATGCTAATACATGTGTTTGAGCATGAAATGTTTTAGCTCCCCCTATTTGAATGCTCCCCCTACAACCAAGACCACTCCCTATTTAGAAGATAACAAAAATTACTGATGAATAAACGAACTAAGGAAAATTATCTAACAACATTAAACAAATATTGTTGAAGTATTCCAAAAAATATTTACTTCCTTATCAAAATCTAGTTCTTTTCTCCCCCTTTTGGCATTATCAAAAGACTGACAAAAAACAATGGAACATTAGGAACAAAAAATAATATATCATAACGAGATAACAACTTCCACATTGTAGAGAATGGATCGATGATCGGTTTAAGAAGAGAGATATTTTAACATTAATTTGACATGTAAGCACAAAAAAAATAAGCACTTACTAACCACGCATAACCATAAGGACTTTTAAATGGGATTAGCAGTTACTTATTAGTCTAAGCATCCGGACTTTTAAGTGAGACCAGAATACTTAGTTACCATACTCCATCCATGCATAACCATAAGGACTTTTAAATGAGAATGGAGTAATGATAAAAATAATTCACTCACATGCTCCATCCATGCATAACCATAAGGACGTTTAAATGAGAATGGATGCATGAGAGTTATTATTATTATTATAATTGTGTGTGTGTGTATGTATATATATATATATATATATATATTTAAATAATTCACTCTTCTTATTTTACAAACAAACATTATGAAACGATAGAAAGATGGTAGAAATAGAAATGATCGTGGAATAAGTTTACCAAGTTAATTATATTATGTAATATCCAGTACTGAATACCATATTCGAATCAATCTATTGGATAATATCCAAAACTGGTTTGAATCCTTGAAATTTAAGTTGAAAGTATATATCCAAGAATATTTCAACAAAGAAAATGAAAAATGGTTAGTCAATTTCTATAATCCCCAAATCCAAACGTAATCTGGAAAATCTTTCTTCTGGGAGGGGTTTTGTGAAAATATCAGCAAGTTGAGTCTCAGTTGAAATATATTCAATGCAAATGTCTTCCTTAACAATGTGATCTCTAAGAAAGTGGTGTCTCACATCAATGTGTTTTGTGCGTGAATGATGAACAGGATTATTTGATAAGTCTATTGCACTTTTACTGTCACATTTTAATGGAACTTGTTTATAAACTAAGCCAAAATCAGAAAGAGTTTGCATCATCCATAAAATTTGAGCACAACAACTCCCTAAAGCAATATATTCTGCTTCAGTGGTGGATAATGCAACACAATTTTGTTTTCGACTTGACCATGAAACTAACGAGTGTCCTAGCATAAAACATGTTCCACTAGTGCTTTTCCTGTCAACCAAGGAACCAGCATAATCTGCATCAGAATAGCCAACTAAATCAAAATTTTCACAAGAAGGATACCATAACCCAAGTTTGTTTGTGTGTGAAAGATATCTCAAAATTCGTTTAGTGGCTTTCAAATGAGATTCTTTAGGATTAGATTGAAAACGTGCACACAGACACACAGAAAACATAATATCAGGTCTAGAAGCAGTAAGATAGAGAAGTGAACCAATTATCCCTCGATATTTCTTTTGATCAACAGCACTTCCTTTCTCGTCTTTGTCCAACTTTGTTGATGGGCTCATAGGAGTTCTCAATGGTTTGGAGTTCTCAACTCCAAATTTCTTCAACAGTTCCAACACGTACTTGGATTGTGAAATGAAAATGCCATCACTGCTTTGCTTGATTTGAAATCTAAGAAAATATTTCAATTCTCCAACCAAGCTCATCTCAAATTTAGCCTGCATGACTTGTTCAAATTTCTCGCACAAGAGTTCATTAGTAGCGCCATAAATGATATCATCTACATAAATCTGAACAATCAAAAAATCACTTCCTTTATGTAATAGAAACAGCGTCGTGTCAGCACTCCCCTTTTTAAAGCCATTTTCCAAAAGATATGTACAAAGGCAGTCATACCAAGCTCTAGGAGCTTGCTTAAGACCATATAATGCTTTTTCAAGTTTATACACATGATTTGGAAAATCGTGATTTTCAAAACCGGGGGGTTGTTCAACAAAAACCTCTTCTTTCAAATCACCATTTAGAAAAGCACTTTTTACATCCATTTGTTTAAGTTTGAAACCTTTATAACAAGCAAAGCTTAGCAAAATCCTAATGGCTTCTAACCTAGCAACTGGAGCAAATGTTTCATCAAAATCTATGCCTTCTATTTGGTTATATCCTTTTGCGACCAACCTAGCTTTGTTTCTAATTACATTTCCTGATTCATCAAGTTTGTTTTTGAACACCCATTTAGTTCCTACAATTGGATAGTCATTTGGCCTAGGAACTAATTTCCAAACTTTATTTCTCTCAAATTGATTAAGTTCATCTTGCATTGCTAGAATCCAACTTTCATCATTAAGAGCCATTTCAACAGAATCAAGTTCAATTTCAGAAATATAACCACTATGACAACAAAACGCACACAAATTTTTATCAAATGAAGAGCGAGTGCGTATACCTTCCGTAGGATCTCCTATAACCAATTCAGGAGGATGATTGGTTTTGAACTTCAATCTATCAGCATCAACAGTCCTACTTTCATCTTTCTCACTAGATGTCCCTTCTTTAATGCCTTCATGATCTACCCCATCATCAATCGTTTTTTCAGTCGTCCTTTCCAGATCAGATTCATCAAATTTCACATTGATTGATTCAACAATTGTCTTTGTTCGTTTGTTGTATATCCTGTAAGCCTTACTCCTGGTTGAATAGCCCATGAAAATTCCCTCATCGGCCTTTGATTCAAATTTTCCAAGTTGATCACCTGTGTTAAGAATGAAACAAGGGCATCCAAAAACACGAAAGTAAGAGATGTTAGGTTTCCTTTCATGCCACACTTCATAAGACGTTTTGCCAAGTATTGGTCTAATCATTACTCTATTCATTACGTAGCACGAAGTATTCACCGCCTCTGCCCAAAAAGTTAGAGGTAGTTTATACTCACTCAACATGGATCTAGCCAATTCTTGCAATGTACGATTTTTCCTTTCAACCACCCCATTTTGTTGAGGTGTTCGTGGAGCAGAAAATTCATGTTTTAAACCATTTTCTTCACAAAAGTTTTCAAATTCCGAATTTTCAAATTCGCCTCCATGATCACTTCTTAAAGTTTTAATTGAAACTCCTTTTTCATTTTGAACAAGTTTAGCAAATTTTGAAAAATAATCAAAAGATTCAGACTTTTTGGCTAAGAAATAAACCCATGTAAATCTAGAATAATCGTCAACCAATACATAACAATAACGTTTTCCATTCAAGCTTGCAATTTCATTTGGTCCAAATAAGTCCATATGAATTAATTCGAGGACCCTTGATGTGCTAACAATGTTTTTAGGGCGAAATGATGATCGACTAAGCTTGCCCAAGGAACATGCTTTACACACTTTGTTATCTTTAAATTTCTGATGTGGTAACCCTCTGACTAATTCTTTCATTTCAAGATTTTTTAAGAGACTCATGCTAGCATGTCCAAGTCTCCTATGCCATAAAGATGCCTCTTCGTCAGTGGCTACCGAACATCTGGAAAGATTTAGATTGTCAAACGAAAGCGAGTAAACATTTCCTTTTCTTTTGCCCATAAAAACTATGTTATTTGAAGTTTTATCAATGATCTTGCAAGTATCACTATCAAAAACCACATTCATACCTTTGTCACATAGTTGGCTAATAGAAATGAGATTGTGATGCAAATTATCAACGTATAAAACATTAGTCAATGAAAAAGTACCGTTACTTACTTCACCTTTCCCAATAATCTTACACTTGCTATTGTCTCCCATGATCACATTTCCACCTCTAAAATTCTCTAGGCTAAGGAACTTAGATTTATCACCTGTCATATGTCTAGAACAACCTGAGTCTAGAAACCATTCTTGTTGCTCCTTAGCCCGCCAACAGACCTACATAAAGAGAGAGGAGGATGACCTAGAGAAACTCTTAGGTCCAATGATATTAGTAACTGAAGCATTGTGAATAAACAATCCCTTTGGAACCCAAACTTGTTTTGTCCTTTCATTTTTGTTCCTATAGACATGAAATTTGTTTGTAGAATTCTTAGAAACCCAAACTTGTATAAAATTTGTGTTCTTGTTCCTATGACTACAATTTTCAACACGATGTCCAATTTCACTTCTAACAAAGACACTCTTACCTTTTGCATAATCATCAACCTATGTTTTCCCAAAATCTAGTCCTTTTCTGTTATTAGCAAAGAGTTGATTTCCCAATAACATGTTAAATGATTTTTCTCCTCTTGAAAAGTTATTCAAAGATTTCTCAAGATTTTGGACTTTGGTTTTTAGTGTTGTGTTTTCAGTTACAAGTGTGGTGCATCTATTTATAAAATCCTTTTTCCTAGTGTCAATGGTTTCCTTAAGACTTGAGTTTTCTTTTTCAAGATTGTCGAAACTATTCTTAAGTCTTGATATCTCTGAATCTAAAATTTTACATTTTTTACACTCTAGGTTTTGAATATTTTCAAGTTCAATTTCTAACCTAGTATTCTCATGAACAAGTTCTCTCCTGTCATACTTCAATTTTTCAATTTTAGTTTCAAGAGTATCAATTGTATTAGTAAGATCATAACACATCAAAACAAGTTCTTTATAAGAATAGTCACGTACCTCACTGGATTCCTCTGAACTTGTTTCTGAATCTGATTTTGCCATAAGGCATAAGTTAGCCTCTTCTGAGCTATTATCCGAAACTTCTTCTCCTTCTTCATCATCCCAAGTTGCTGCAAAGGCCTTCTTCTTCTTTTTCTTTCCTTTGTTGTTTTTGAGAAGTGGACATTTTTGTTTGAAGTGGCCAGGCTTTTTGCAGTTAAAGCATGTCAATTCATTATCGGAATCGTCAGAATTTTTTGACCTATTACCACTTGTTTTCTTCTTGCGTGGCCTGAATTTTGACCATTTTCTAAGATTATTGACAGCCATCGCAAGCTCTTCAATTGGATCTTCTTCTTCTTCATTGCTTTCTTCTTTGCTCTTCAAGGCAATTGTCTTCTTTTTTGATTCGGAGTTGTTACGTTCCACCTTTGCCTTTAGCTCAAGCTCATATGTCATCAAGTTTCCGATCAACTCCTCCATGCTTAGTTTACTCAGATCTTTTGATTCTTGTATTGCCGTGACTTTTGCCTCAAAGTTCATTGGTAAGACTCGCAGTATCTTCCGCACAAGCTCTACTTCAGTGAAGACCTTCCCAAGCGCTCTAGCATTGTACACCAAAGTTGAAAATCGTCCAAACATCTCCTTTATGCTCTCGCCCTTTTCCATCACAAAGTTTTCGTATTCATTGCTAAATAGAGCTAGACGTCACTCCTTGACTTGAGAAGTTCCTTCGTGTGTCACCTCCAAAGTGTGCCAAATTTCCTGTGCTGTTGTACAATGAGAAATTCTATTAAACTCATTTTTATCAAGAGCACAGATCAAAGCGTTCATTGCTTTGGCATTTGTAGTTTCTAGTTTCTTATCGTTAGCATCCCACCTATCTTTAGGTTTAGGAATCTCAGTATCACCAATAACTATAGTGGGAGATTTATAGCCAGTTTCAATAATATCCCAAACATCATAATCGACAGAACTAAGATAAATACTCATCCTAACTTTTCAATAAGCATAATCATTCCCATTAAACATGGGTGGCCTAGCAATAGATTGCCCCTCAGAAAAAGCATTATTTGGTGGATTCATGACTCTAGAGTTAAAGTAAAATACCTAGCTCTGATACCACTTGTAGGATCTAAATTAACCCTAGAGGGGGGGGGGTGAATAGGGTTATAGCAAATTTTTGCGAATTAAACACAGAAGCAAACTGCAGAAATAAATATGCTGAAAAATAAATCACACACAAAATTTACCCAGCTTCGGCAACCCCTGCCTACTGCTGCATTCCCAGATTTCTATTAGAATTAAACAGTTTCCCGCTTACAAACACTCTAACAGACTTGCAAACCCTGCTACCGCCTATAGAGTTTTGCAAACTTGCAAACCCTGCTAACTGGACTAACTCTAACTAGACAATCTGACAACACCTAAACCCTAGGTGATGATTTACCATGTTTTGTTTTGAAAAGAACAGACAAATAAAACAAAATTATAAGAGCAAGCACTAAATTTAAAACAATTTAAATTATCTTGCCTTTATAATAAAAATAAAGATACCCTAACCCAAAACAAACAAAAAATATGCGGTCACTTCCCTTTATCTTATTTCACCCGGTCCATTGTCTTTTGTTTGTGAAAAAAATGGCGGCCCTCTGTTTATTCGATCTGAATTAGGGCTTCTGTTTCTTTCTGATGTCTGATTAAGCTCTTGCTTGTCCTCTGATGATTGATGCTTGTTGCTAGCTCGTTCTCTGTTGATCGAGTTTGTTGATGGTTCGGTATGTAATTTCTTTTGTTGCTTGTTTGATTGCTTGCCTTTTAACTCGATTGTTCTGTGTTCTATGATGATTTCTTGGGGTTTATTTATAGGGTTGAAACCCTAATAACCACTGTCAGATTTGATTTTTTGCACGTCGTTGATTATTTATCCTGAAATTGTTCTGGATTTGGAGTATTCCTTTCTTGATTTGATTTCGAATTATTGCTGTCCATATTTGTTTTCAAATTAATTAATTCGAAAATTTCTTCCTATATTTGTTGTCTCGGCCCCTATTTGAATTAATACTGACCATATATGAATTCGAGAAATTTGATGCAGAGATTTCTTTCCAAATTAGATTTCTTTGACTTAATCAAAGACTTAATCAAAAGATACGAATTTGTTCTTTAACTTCGGCTTGATTTCTGCACTGACTTGTACTTGCCACTGTCTTTGTATTCCCTACTGCACATTCACCTGTGTACTATATATGTGCATACGTACAAATGTATGTGTGTATGCATATATTCTTGGGTTTGTACTTGGATTTGAACTGCTTCATGTTATGTGATCTTGATTTTGGAGCTGCCACTGACTTCTTTGTTGTAACTTGAAACTGTTTTGACAATTCGAATTTCACTTGCATACTCCATGTTGCATTATCACTGTGTTGCATTGTAGCTGCATCTTGACTTGGGCTTTTTCACTGTATCAGATGCTACACTTGTTCATGTATTCAACTGTTGCACTTGAGTTTGTTTCCACTGCTTCATCATGTTGTACTCATCCCTGTACATGTGCATAGAGTTTGTTGTTGCACTCGATGTTTGTAGCTTCACTGTGTTTGCTGTTGCAGTGGTTTGTCTGACCTTGTATGCTTCAAGTTGCCTTGAGTTGAACCTATCTTGGGTTTGACCTTGTTTGTGACTTTTGTGCATTGTGCTCTGTTGTTGTATTTGCATTGTGTTACTGATTTTGGTCGAGACTTTGTTTGTTGCAGTATGTCACTGCATTTGGTCTGAGTCACTTGTATCTATTCTCGAGTTGCACACTTTGATTTACTACTGCTTCACCTTGTTGAGTACCTGTAATTGCTGTTACATCACTTCACACTGTTGCATTTGTTCATGTAGCTCACTGTGTTGCATACATGTTTTTATGCTTTGTGACATTCGGGTTTGTTGTGTACTTGTCTACTGCAGTTTCATTGTGACTTGACTGTGTTGTTTTGTCTCTGCCCAGTTGATGTTCTGTTCATGTGTGTCTGGTCGTGTTCATTCAATTCATTGATCCTTGTACATGCTGTGCTGTCTGGTCTTTGTTTGCTTGGTAGCAGCTATGCAGTTGCTATGCATCACTATATATATATACTCTCTGTTTTGATTGGCATTGGTGCAGTTTCCATCACTGTTGTGTCTTCGGGAGTTTGCACTGCTTCATGTTGAATTCATTGAAGTATTGATTGCTTTTGTTGATAACGCACACGAGTTGGCGAGGCAGTGCACACGTGTATACATGTACACGTGTGTATTGCAGCCACTCACGATTATCTGTAAGAACACTGATATGCACAGATATTACACAATCAAAGATGATGACAATAACCCATGTATCTGAGACACAAACAAATTTCTATTTTTGCACATTCAAATTTGTTTGTTTTCAGATTACTGTTGTAGTTGCTAATTATACAGGTACACAGGAGACAGGACAAGAAGTGGAGCTGGATAATGCAGATAGATGTAGATGTGCAGACAGAGTGAAAAAACTGAGTGCTGAGTGTTGTAGTGTAAAATGTATGAACTGGTGTATGTATATATAGAGAGAGTTGAAAACTTTGTATTGTTTAAGTGTTGTAATAAAATATTATATTGAATAAAAAAATACTGGTTGAATTATATAAATTCTGTGCAATAGTATAATTATTCAATATGAATATTTCTTCCTTTCTGTATATAGATCAAACTGCAAACACATATATATATTGATATATATTTTGTTATCATCGAACAAAAAATCACATCAAACAAGTTTGGGGTATCACTGTGAGCCATGGTGGAGCTTGGATGGTTGAAAAGCCTACCAGTCGCTGCTGACGGAAATGAGGTCTATCACAGGTGGTATCAGAGCATATGGTTAAGCGACAACCATGGTTCTGTTGGGTATTACTCATTAGAGATAGAGTCAGTAGTACTCTAGACTGAGTTGAGTGTAATAATGGCTATGAGAGCGTATTTGTTAGTGAATATGAAATTGTTTTGTATTGTGTTGACTTATCGGTTGATTGTTTATAAATTCCGGTCGATGTAGTCTTGCTAACTATCGTAGATAGGGGTTTCTAAACTCTTAAACAAGATAAACCGACACGATATTGTTTTAAAATGGGTGAATGAAATAATTTTACCTTGATTATATTTTATATATAAAGGAATATAATTAAAGTGATTTACAATTGTGAACATGAGTTGTAAATAAAAAATGAATTTAAAGTTAAATGGAAATTTGCTTTAGAATTTGGAAGCTGAATTGATTTATAAGTAGGAATTTAAGTTAAGTAAAAAAAAAAATGTTTAAAATGGAATATAACTTAAGTAATGTTGAATGAAGTTGATATTGGTATCAAAGTAAATTAATAAAGTTAAGTGATGAATGTGAACTTGAGTTATGTAATGAAATTCAACTTAAGATGGTTAAATGAATTACCAATTGAATTGAATTAATGGATTGAATGTTAATCAATTGAATGTAAATAAAGTTGATATGAAATAATGAATGTAGGTGTTAATTCATTGAAATCTAATGTTATTGGAAAATTGAATAATTGAATGAAAATCAATTTATTAAACCAATTGAAAGTAATGGTGTTAAACCAAATTGAATGAATATAAGCAAAGGAATTTGGTTGAAATTAATATACATTGGTTGTTATATGATTGTTAGTTGATTGTATATAATTCATTAAGT
This sequence comes from Allium cepa, assembly GCA_030765085.1. Classification (NCBI taxonomy): domain Eukaryota; kingdom Viridiplantae; phylum Streptophyta; class Magnoliopsida; order Asparagales; family Amaryllidaceae; genus Allium; species Allium cepa. Next base: position 402,036,602 of record CM060946.1, read on the forward strand.
TAATGAAATTGGAAGCTAAAGTAATTGAAATCCAATTGGAACTTAAGTGAATCTTAAATAGAATTGAATTTGATTTGGAAGTTAACCAACTTGAATATGAATTAGTGAATATAAACTAATTGAGAATGAATGTTAGTAAAAACATCCACTGTTAATGAAACAAATGTGATTTAAATTGAAAACCCAATTCATTGAATATTAATGAGAATATGAATGAATATTTATTAGTTATGAATGTTAGTTGGATGTTAGTTGGTTGATGGTTGAATTTATTGCTTTTACTGCATTTGCTATGTTGCTATATGTTGTATATCAATACTATTGTCTATATACATGTTTCTCATTTGTTTGTTGAGTGTTTAGTAGATGCGGATCGCGTTTGCTTCGCATTTGGAGCTCGCTTTCGTGCTATATTAGTCGTATATGCTCGCTAATAATATATAAGGTACATATCTCGGATTAAATATCGTACTTTTACACTTTTTTCCCTGCGGGATGCCTCATTACTTGATGAGATGTATATTTGTGATATATATACTGTCATTTTTTTTCGGATCGAGCCGCGCAAAGGAAACTCTGGCGAATTTTTTCGAAAATTTAAGGCGTTAGAATATTTTTGAGAAAAATTGGAAATTTTTTGAAAACTTTAACTTTTATTTGGAATTGAAAGTTAAACAATAGTAGTTTGTTTTTGAAAAGATAACTAAGTATGAGTTGAAAACTTAGTAAAGTTATTGTAAGAAATTTAACTATGGATTTTGGAAAGTTGATAGATTCTGTAACTTTTCTTACTTGGTAATTTCGAGGACGAAATTCGTTTAAGGGGGGAAGTATGTAACGACCCAGAATTTTATTTAATTAAAATTTGAATATTTAATTAATTTTAAATATTAATAAGTAAAATTTATAAGTCGAATAAATTTTATTTTGAATAATTGGATTTAATTGAATAATTGAATCGATAATTTGATATGTGAAAATACAGAAAAAATTGAAATTTTGAGTAAAATATGATTGAAAATGATTTGTAAAATTTTATTTTATCATATTGAAGTTAGAATGATGTTATAGAACTTTTAAAATTGAATTAAAAGTTAATTTGTGAAAATTGAATATTTTAATATTTAATCGACTAGTGAAAATAGCCAATTTTCGAACAGTCTCAGAATTGGACGAAACTAGTTCCATTGGATCCGTAATAGTTAGTTATTATCGAATTTCAATTTTCGTGTCAATCGGAGTTTTCGTTTGACCGTGGCAGCTCGAAACGCATCAAAATTGTTTTAATATTAATTTGGCGAGTTAAAATAGCCATTTTTCAAACACTCTCGGATTTCGACGAAACCAGTTTCATCGGATCCGTAATGTGATATTATTGTATGGTTTCAAATTTCGTGTCAATCGGATTTACCGTTTGTCCGGTGCAAGCTAAAACGCCTAGAAAATCGTTTAAATCGGTTTAATTTAAATTGAACGTTTATTGCCATAACTCGCACAGATGACCGAATTAGCTTCCGAAACCTGTTCCATTGTGTCCGGAACGCGGGATAAACCCTAGAAATGCTTGTCACCGCGCGTAAATCGGAGTTTGGAATTTCCGGAATGAATAGTGTTTCGTTTGATTTTCTATAAATAGACCATCCTCTCTTCACAAATAAAAAATAATATAAAACCCTAATATTCTACAGCCGCCGCCACCAAAAATGAATGGCCGAAAATCTTGCAATCTTTTCTCTCCAATAACTTTCGATCCATTCACAATCAAGCAATGTATTCAACTGCAAAGTTGTAGCTAACGTCGAGGCCTACGAATCCATACGGCTATGATGGTTTATAGTCGACGAAATTAACCAGAAAGTGACCACGAAGTCACCGTGTTTCGCACGAAATTCGAGGAGAAATTGGGGGCCGAGCTTGGAGCTGCTTTGGCCGTGGGTGGTGCCGGGGAGCGCGTGCGTGGTAGTGGTCGTTGATCGTGTTCAAATTGCTTGTAGGCAGAGTATAATTAAACCCTAGAGCTTGAGAGATGGGTTCATATGCACGGCCTGTAGAAGACGTGCGTGAGTGAGGGAGAGGAAGCAAAGGCACGGCTTGGATTTTTTGATGCAGGATCTAGCGGCCAGGGTTGAGTAGGTTTAGAAAAGAAATTAAAATATTATGAATATAAATCGTGTAAACTTGTAAAATCCATATCTTTTTCATACGAGGTCGAAAACGCACGAAACCAGTTGCGTTGGAATCGTATGGACAAGCATTATGCTATGGAATTGGATTGGAGTCGTTTGGAGTTAGTGAAAATTTCGGGTAAAATTAAACGTCCGTTTAATTTTATTCGAAATAAATCGCTAAAACGAAATTGAAATCAAGGTGAGAACTTCTCACTCAATCGAATCGGTTTCGATTTTATTTTAAATAGTTAGATTTAAAATTCTTGAATGCATGTTTGAATGATGATTGTTATCTATTGATTGTTAAATTAGACATTATGCGCCGTTAGTAAGCGGATGTTATTTATTAAAAACATATACCGCGAATATTTCATAAACAGTGAAATTGGTATTATATATAATAGCAATATATATATATATTGGCATATGTATATATTGAAGTTGTTGATTTCCCGCATTGTATAGCGGATGATACCCTATTGCGCTGCCTATTAAGCGGATAATATTTTAAATCCCATATACCGCGATAATTTCGTACTGGAACGGAATTGGTATTGTGCTAACATCTTTGGATGCAGGAAAACAGGTTGGAGGGATCCAACTGGATTCCTCAACAGTATTTATTTGATTTTAGATATTTTGATATTTGATGGATTATCATATCGATATATGATGTCGTTGTTGTCGTGATTGACTATTTGGTGTGTAGCATCATTGGACCAATTTTGGAATTTTAAAATGATTTTTAAAGTGACTTTTGAAGAGTATACGTTTATAAAATATTTTTGGAATTGATCCATTATAAATAAATAACGTTATAATTTTAATATTATAAAAATTATGATTTTTGAGAAATATAGTTAAAGATTGATTTTTGAAAATATGGGTTAATAATTTTATAAAAATAGTTTAAATTGGGATTTTTGAATTTATTATAAAAGTTTAAATGTAGGATTTATAAATTTGATTATTTTATAAATCAGAAGTGATGAAATTATAACGATTTATAAATTGATATTTATAAATTAAAGTATTGGAATTATAAAACGAGTTTTTATAAGTGTTAGAATGAATTGTGAATAAATTTCGTAAATGAGTGAAATTTATAAAATTATAAACAGTGAAGTTATAAATGGAATTTTATAAGCAGTAGGTTTATAAAATTTATAAAGTTATTAAAAGAATAGATTTGGTTAAATAAACGAATCTTATAAGTTATAAGATTTATAATTTGGAAAGTCTTAAAAAGAACGATTTTGTAAAATAATCGTTTTATAAGCATTTAACATATAATATGAACTTTTAGTATATCATTGGGATATGAAATTGAATAGGTTAATAAAGGAGATTTATAAAAAGGAGTTGATGTAAAATAAATAGAAATGGAAATTATAAACATTGTTTTATAAATTCGCAAACGACTTATTTTGATAAGTAAATTGTTATAACTTATTAATGGAGTTATATTCACGTTTTATACAGTGAATAATCCTTTAAAATAAAATGAATAGAAAGGATGAAATTGGTTAACGTAGTATATTCACGTTTTTGAATAGTGAATAATATGTTAAAGAAATTGTTTTGAATGTGATGATTTAAATAGAATTAAAACGATCTAACGATGTTTTCAAAACTTGTTGAGATTCGAAACCATAGATTTCAACATTCATTGTTGAAATAGACGCTTTCGAGAAATAGAAGGAAATGGTGGACTATAACACTGTTGTTATAGTAAATGATTTCTGAAAGAAAATGTTTTGTATAGTATTGGGATTTATAAATCTATTTTAATTTCGAATCCCTATACTAGTGATTTTGGGACGTCGTAACGATATTTTACGCAACATTCATTTTGGCCCAAATAAATATGTTTAAGAGAATGATTTCCTTAAAGAATGAAATATATGCTTAATTTCGATTTAAGTATATTGAATATTTTCCAACGGTTGAAAATAATTAGATTTGTGAATTACTTATTAATAAATAAGTATGGAAATGTTTTCCAATATGAAGTGAATATTTTGAGAATTTATCTTTTTGAAGATAAATTGAAAATGAATAATTGAAATCGTATATTCATAGATATTTTGGAATATAAAATTCACTATGGAATTTATAAAAGAAAGTGGAATTTGTTTAAAAATAAATATTGATTTATTTTTGAATTATTGAAAATTATATATCTTGTAAAGATATTTTTGGGAAATAAATAATTTAGAAAATTATTTGGAATCTGGTGATGTTGTGCATATCCATTGATAGTTCAATAACCGACTATCAATATTTACCTTTGAAAGGTATTTGTTGTGATTTGCTGAATTTGAATGCTACACTTATTTTTAAATTATTGCGCTCGTTATTCGGATTACCCATTCCGAATAGTGATACGACGTAATGGATAGCATTGATGACCGGTGTTGAAGACCGGGTATTTGCGAGAGCGATAGGATGACCTGTCAATTGACTCTGCACCGAGTTGCTCCGGTATAGAGTTCTCCATATGTGATGGGGAATCCGATCAGGATTGTGGATATCCGGATTGCAAGGACTTCTTTGTAAGTGCCTTCGGTTTTGTTCGATCCTGGAACAGACTTGTATGGATTGTATGTCTGACATTACAAATTGAGATATAAAGCTGATTTCTTTCAAATATATTTCTGTTGGTGGCGGAGAATTTATTCTTTTAGCTTAACACCCTTCTTTGAGACGTACGAGCTCAGAGGTTATGTAGTTGATGGTTATCAGCGATATATTCCCAATTTGGTAATGTGACATGCTGAGTGTTGCTGTGAAATGATCATTGTTTTGATCATTTGTGATAGGATCATTTGTTTAATCGTTTATCTTTGTGATCATTTCTATGATCATTTGTTGACCCAAAGCATGACTTTGTATAAAGCGTGGCTTTGTGGAGGTGACTTCGTCGGACCTCACACCCCGGAATGGTCAAAACAGGAAAGACGCGGCAAGGTTATGAGGGGTAGCTCCCTTTAGGGTATGTGCATTTCCTTCTGGAAAAGGGTGTTATCATGGTATGGAGCCCAGATACTTACTCATGTTGAAACACTTTATTTATGATTGTGTGATGTTGATGACGAGCGCTCGGTTAAAGGTCCCAAAGGACCGGGGGATGGCATACTCGTGTCAGTTGTTACCCAGTTAGGGGTAACCCGGCCTTGTGTTGGCAGAGATCCGGTTTGGTTCTCGGGGACGTCCTTCCAGAGGCGTTCTCATGTGACAATGGGAAGTTCCTTGGCCTGACCATTCGTTGGAAATCCAAAGAAACAATACAATCTTGTACGGTATTAGTTGTAGAACCTATCATTCACTTATGGTGGCGCCCCACTGTTTGGATGGTAGCTATAGTAGGCATAAGTGCGGAATGCCTATGCTGGCTAAGATTTATATTCTACTTTCGAAATCGTTTTATACACTATGCACTAGTAATAATATCAGATGTTCTTTTTTTAATGCGTATCAAGCATCTTTGACTATCATAAGGAGAAATCTCCTCCGATTCTGCGTTTGCATTGTGTGTGTGTGCAAGAGGCCTTATGGTAGTATCATTTTTAAAAGCATTGCGAACTGACTTTAAAAATATTCCTCTAATTTGATTTTAAAGATAAATAAACTGTTTTGAGTTCTCACACCAGTCACATGACTGACTCGGAGTTTATTGTTTTCCTTCCTAAACTCTGGGTGCCCACCAATTTCCACACGGGCAGTCAAGAGTTAGGTTTATCAGGATATTCAGGAGTTGCTGGAGGCAAGCTGGATGGCATGGCGTATTACTAGTATATAGTATTTTTTTTCCGCTGTTTGTTGTTGTTTGTTGTTGTACACTCTGATGATGATGTAATGTAATGTAATGAGTAAAATGTAATAACTGATATAGTTCTTTGTTTAAAGATTATTCATTTATCTATTATATGTTGTTCCGCTGCGATTGTGAGATTTTGATGTTGTTCTGCTGTTTTCTTTCCGTTCTATTTTATTTTCTCTCTATTTTCTATCTTTTCCTCTCTCCTTCTGTCTCTTTCTTCTTCTTTAACATTGATAATTCATATTTCTGTTCATCTTGAGTTAATCCATGGAGATTAGTGTATATTCAAGGAGTACGGATTTGCGGGTCATCACACAAAGTTTGTCAAAGATTCGTTCGTAGCAAATGAAGTTGTCATCATCAAAAAGGGGAGAATGTTGGATCATAGGTTTTGATTGCTGATAAGACACAACAGTTCACGAATCTACGACTACGATAACATCCAGACTCATCGGCTCAATACATGGTTTGTATAGTTATATATATTTTAATACGAGCCATCAAATATGTATATAGAGTCTAGTTTAGTGCTTTGTTAAAATCTTTCCTCAAGAATCATCATTCACATTCAAATAAACTTGCATGCATATTTTAATCAAAATCAAGTTTTCAAAAAATGCATGGAGCGGGGCTCGAATCCGGGTCACTAGTTTAGAAGGCAAGTGCTCTAACCAAATGAGCTGTGGTGATTTTTGATTATCAGTAGAATTTAATCGACTGAACAAAATCGACCAGTCGACTGAATATCTATAAAAAAGAACGGGAAGTTCGAACCAGTATAAAAACTCCTGATGTGCTTATTCTTATTTATTTTACTAATATTATCTGTTTCCGCATTTAGATTATAATTCATTCCATATTACACGATCCTAAGTGATAACTAGCCACACTGGAGTTGCTTTCACTTATAACAACATTAGATGAATATAAACAGCAGAAACAAATAAAACTGCCAACATCAATATCCCAGATATAACATCACAATATCATTACAACAACATCACCAACATCATAGTATTTTTATACATATACAACACTACTCCAAATTAGACCATCACAAAAGAACAACATGTGATTGCATTCCTAGAAAGTCTTCAAAGAAATGAAATGATAGCGAACATCCAACAAAGAACCTTGAGATCCAAAAGTTTCCAAAATATCTCCAAGTCAAAGGCCTTCAAAAACCGATAGCTTTCAAACCATAAGATTTCAAAATCCAGCTAGCTCCAAAAACACGGAAGACATGCTACTAGGCTGCCCGTGTGGAAATTATGGGCACCCAGAGTTTAGAAAGAAAACAATAAACTCCAGGTCAGTCATGGGACTGGTATGAGTAAACAAAAATAGTTGCTTTGAAATAAAAAAAAATTTAAAAGAAAACCATTCATGCTTTTGGAAAATGAAACTACCATAAGGCCTCCCGGCACACACACAATGCAATCGCACACTTGGGGAAGATTTCTCCTTATGATTGTCAAATATGCTTTATACAAGAAAATTCATTGATATTATTATTAGTGCATAGTGAAGAAAACATTTTTGAAAGTATAATATTAATCTTAGCCGGCATACGTACCATTATAGTATGCCTACTATAGCTACCATATTAGATGGCAGGTTCTACAACTAAAACCGTACTAGGTTCGCATTGGTAATTTGGCTTCCAACAAATGGTCAGGCTAAGGAACTTCCTGGGCCACATGGGTACGCCTCTGGAGGGACGTCCCGAGAACCTAACCGGATCTCTGCCAACACAAGGCCAGGTTACCTCTATAACTAGGTAAATATTACACGAGTATGCAATCCCCCGGTTGTAACCAACCGTTATCCGGGGCCCCCAACAACAATCTCAAAGTAATATACATATTTTTGATATCCACATAAGTTAAATATCTGGGCTCCATACCATAATACCACTTCTATCCAGAAGGAAATGCATATACCCTAAGGGGTACTACCCCCAATAACCTTGTCGAATATTTCCTGTTTCGACCATTACCGGGTTGTGAGGTTCGACGAAGTCTCGTCCATAAAGCTACGCTTTTCACAAAAGCCATGCTTTGATCAACAACTGATCTGCAGCACTCAGCATGCCACATTACCAAGTTGGGAATATATTGCTGATAACCTTCAACTACATAACCTCTGAGCTCGTACGCCTCAAAGAAGGGTGTTAAGCTAAGATAATAAATTCTCCGCCACCAATAGAAATGTATTTGAAAGAAATCTATTTTATATCCCAAAATGTAATGTCAGACATACAATCCATACAAGTCTGTTCCAGGTTCGAACAGAACCGAAGGCACTTCCGAAGAAGTCCTTGCAATCCGGGCATCTAGACTCCCGATCGGACTCCCCATCACATATGGAGAACTCTATACCGGAGCAACTCAATGCAGAGTCATTCGACAGGTCATCCTATAGTTCTCGAAGACGTCCGGTCTTCACCACCATCTTCAATTGCTATCCATTTCGTTGTATCACTATTCGGAATGGGTTATATGACAAAAACGTCCTCTCCCGGCTAATCCGAATAGTGAGCGTCAATTTTTAAAACATGTGGATGCGTCATTCACAAAGATTCACAGGTTCGATGTGGGTTTCGGATAACCAACTGGAATCCGACTCCCTACCGCATCGAAATTTAAGTGCCGTTTTACGGGCCAAAGGGTTTTCATATTCACATAGAAAATAAAGGATCACATCTCAGCACAAAACATTTCATATCGCATAGCATCATAATTACAATCAGAGATATCAATCAATACCCATCATACAATAGTTATCAATCATATACAACTACGATGAATCAATCGTGTGAATTAAACTAATTAATCACAAAATTAATTTCATTTATCAATTTTAATCAATGATTAGTTATCCATAATTAAAATTAATTAAATCTTTAATCATCTTCATAATTTAATCATCCCTTAATTAATTACCCTAATTAATTTATCCTTAATTGTTCATCAATTACATCTTAATTATTAATTAATTATTTCCTTAATTAATTATCCTAATAAATTAGTCCTTAATTTATCATTTAATATTAAGTAATTAATTTAAATGGTTATTTTAATTAAATCATTTATTACATAAGTAAATCATAAATTACCTATTAAATTCAAAAGATAACCTTCTTATCTTTGTTAACCATTTTGATTTTCCTTGTAAATCTAATTTAAATTTATTATGTGAATTGTCTTGGGAAATCAAAAATTATTTTGTAAAACATTTCATCTTAAAACATTTTTAGTTACATTTTATAACTTATTTTTATAAGTAGTGTGACAAAAATTATATTAAATTAAATTACTTACTAAGAAAAGTCTTACTTAACTTTAATTTTTTTTTAAAAATCCAAATCAAAATTTCCTTTAAAACATGAATTTTAAAATTTTAATTTTTTTTTTGAAATTTATTGTTTTATTCGAGAAAACAGCCCTGTATGCTGACTTCCCCGAGCTCCTTTGAGTCTTCCCCGAGGCTCGTCTCGCTTGCTTCGAGTTTCTTTAAAATTCGACCCGAGCTGTTATTTTTTTCTTTCCAAAATTTTTCTAAGTACAACTCGAACAACCCCTGAACCACTTCGAGTTCATACTCGAGTTCAAAGCTCTATTACCTGATAGCTGCTTCGGGTTCTCCTTTTCTTCCCCAAATTTGTTTCCCCTGACACAACCCAACTATGTGCACCTGCACAACTTTGCCGGCCACATCTGGTCAAACTGCTGGTCGTCAACACATCATCGATGATGTGCTTGAGCCTCTCAAACACTCGAAAATTCGAAGAAACCACGATTTTGAAATTTCGTTTCCAAACCCAAAACTGGAACGAATAGTGCCTTAAAACAAACACCACGCACCGACGCCAAAGATCACCTGAAAACTTGAGGCTCCGGCCACGATTCCATCATCCACCCAACTATCTCCTCCCAAATCCATGTGCAACTCGATACACGCACGAAGCCCCAGTGACCAATTTTCTGACCGTTGCCTATATGAGGGTTAAAAATTTAGTCCCCTTGCCGCCGTAACCAAAATGAACTAGGACACCTCCAAGCATTTTTCCCCGACTCACCGTAGACCCTTCCACCTTTACACAAAGCTATGACCGTCATCATCATCCCAATGACCGAAATTTTGCAAAAACCCAAAATTTGGTAATCTCGGCTTATCGCAGTGATTACTAACTTAAAAGTTTTGATTTTATTTTCAAAAATCATAATTTTTGATAAGCTTTCAGATGGCATATTTGAAATTAAAATCTACCAGATTTGAAATTAAACATGACTTGAATTTTAACTGTGTTTTCTTGTTCCAGGTTCTAAATCCTGAGTATTAGCCTTTTAAATGTTTTAACTTTCAACCTTATATGAATTTAAACATTTCTTTTGTTTTGATACTTAAATCTAATAAAACTGGAATCAAGAAACTTGAGTTTTTGACAGGTTTTCATTAAAAAAAAGAAACCTGTAGCTATAACAGGATTATCAACATGCACAGGCAAATGCATAATTCATATTACAGATTTGGTTGCATGCAAACCATATTCAACTTTCATACATCATGTATTAAGATAAAAATCAAGCTTCTTGAAAGATTTACTCACGGTTTTGGGACTGAAAATAGAAGTAGAAACAGAGGGAAGCTCTGGAAATTTGAAGTGTAGTTTTTTTTTCTTTTTTTTTCCAACTTGATACTGGATTTCAATTCACCTGCAACTAATTGATTAAAGTTGCTTAGTTTGTGATGTAATTACTTGATTAGTTCTTTAACATAATTAAATTTTAAATTCCAAAGAAGGATTTTACTTACAGTTTTTTTTTCTTTTGATAACAGAGAATGAAGATTGTTGTTAGGCTTGCCACTGGAAAAAATTTTGAGTTGCTGACTGATAATCTGATGATAAAACTGGATTATTAGCTGAAGCCTTGATTTGTTTAAGCTGAACTTGTGTTGTCTACAGCCTTGTAAACTTTACAATGCTTGATTTTGAGTTTACTGATTTAAAAGTTTGAAAGAAGAAGCCCTTTTTATATTTTATTTTGTTTTCTGGTTTGTGAGTTGAAGATTTGAAAAAAAAAATTCTTTATCTTCTTTTTGAGATGAGATAAAAGAATAAAAGTAGAAGATGAATTACCTATAAAAAATTTATTTTCTATTTTATAAATTTCCAGGGAAAATATAATTGGTAACATGACACTTGTTAATTTTTTTCTTCCCTTGAATTACACTTGTCACCTTAGCCATTATTATTTTAACACTTGTAATTAATTAATTAATATTTTTTCTTAATTTACATTATATAAATTGTATTTAGACTTATATTTCCTATTAAAAATGTTATCTTTATATTAATGCATATTATTAAAAGAGAATGTTTTTGAAATTAATTACATATTACATAGATATATATACATATAAACCCTAATTATTTTACTAAAACATTTATTTTAAAATTTAAATTCAAATTAAAAATCAAATTCAATATATGAATTCAAATTTACCCACATATGCACTCATACATATATATGCACATATATGTATCAAAATTTAGATTCAAATTATTTTAAAAACTTTTAGTATTTTCAAACTCAAAAGAAATTTGAAATTCTTATTCGTTTAAATTATCACTTATTATTTATTTATTTTGTAACTTTTTAAATTATATTATAAAAGTTCAACAATAACCAAATTTAAATTGATAAAATTTTGGTATGTTACATTGATAAAATTATGTATTTAATCTAAAAGAGTACTTTGGTTTGAAAAATTAAAATATTAAATGAATATTTTAGTACAAGTTATTAATGACAACTATAAAATTTATTTTGACACTTATTTGTTTGAGTAATGGTAGAGGATAAATATAAAACTATATCTTAAGAGAAAATAAAGAAGTGTTAGTTCAGAACATTTAGTATAAATTTGTGAGCTAGTTTTTGGTTTAAACTTAAATGGTATTATAACTTATGGGTTTGAAATTGCAAATTATTTAACAAGTTTGAATTAATTATCAACTTTAATTAGTTTTATGTTGATAATTAGATGGAAATTTAATTTTTGTGACAATTGGAAATGTGAATTTGGATTGTTTTGATAAATGAACAATTCATGTTGTATAATCATTTTAAATTGTGAGAATAATTTTAAACTTAATATATATCCCAAAAATTTGTTTCGGTGGATAATCAATAATCATTTCTTGATAATTAAAGAGATTAGTTATCTCTTCCAAATGAGTTTTCAAGTTAATTGTTTTAAAGTAGATTTTGGAAAGTAATGAAAATATTTCCGCTTAATAAAATGTTTTATGATGCTTACATAGAGTTGATCATAATTTTATATTTCTTAGCTTTCTGGGGAAAAATAAATATCATTTAATAAATGATATAGCAAAAAGCTTGTTTGGAAATGTAGTTTGAGATTAAAATGGTTTGGGAAAATTTCAAATTTCAAATTGATTTATAAGATGAAATTTTGTTTGGAAAAGTACTGTACTAAAATAGTGATAACTTGAGATTTATAACTCCACCGAAGTTCATCATTTTTGTAAATAAAAGAGCTTTCAGTAAGCTACAAAGTTTATTTTTATCACTTTAAAAGAATTTGCATTTTACTGATTCTAAAATGGGTTTGAATGTAGATAAACATTTTTTTCCACCTAAGAAATTTCTAAGATTAAGCTGAAAATAAATCTAGCATAAATTTCAAACCGTAAATCCGATTTTGATGATGTTTATATTGTTGGAAAGCTTTGAGTGAGTAGATCAACTTTGGTTTTATAAATAATTTCAGATTTGGTTGTGTGTTGGGTCCAAACATGTCTTCTTTATAGCTTATAGTAGGTCTGAAATGAAATTTATCTATTTCCCTTAATAATTAAGTGTAGTACTTCTTATTTATGAACATGAACTATTACCATCTATTTTAGTTAAGTACAGGTGAAAGAGGATAGTTGGACTATATTTTGTGCAAAAGGAATATCTATAAGTGTGCAAACTCGCTTTAAAATGCTAAAAAAGAAGGTATGTTTTCGAATTAAACTTTATTTAATCTAATGAAGAGTAATGAATTTAAAATATCTAAGTAAGAAGTTTCGAAAAAATTTCAAGTGTTGAATATTGTTGTCATAATTATAAAAATATTGAATTTTGAAAGTCTAAGAATTTAGGATTTAGAGGTTATACGTATATTTTAGTTCCTTGTGTTTATCTTACTCTCGTGTTATTTTCTAATGATGTGCATTTATGCGGTCGTTTGAGTGTGGTGGCCTTTGAAGAAACCACCTTTTTGTTGACCTGTTTTGCCTCTTTTGTGTCTATCTTATATCGGTGTGGTTCCTTCCGTAGTGTCATAAGGAAAATCATATCGATGATCATTTTATTGGTTAGAGTTTGGGTTGGAGTTGTGCTAAATCCCAACCCTGCTCGAGAAGCTTATGAGAAATCAATCTCATTCGATTGGTCCTTTGTGTACCATCTTGTTGTGTTCTCATTTGATTGTGAGACGCCTTCGAAATCTTGTGTGTTGCTCGAAAAATTCAATGGTTCGCTAATTCCAATATTAGCACTTTGGAAACCATAGAATTAATCGAGCAAGCCTTATCTTAGTTTTCTACCATTCTATGCAGAGAGTGAGAGAATTTTTAAACTGGAGCCTGTCTATCTTTCTTTTGATTGATGAAATTATTAGGTTGAACATAAACTCTTCTGTAGAAATTGGGTGGACACAATTATATTATGGGGTAGGGGTATGTAACAACCCTAGTTGGAGATTACCTATCAATACTAAATTGTAATGGTAATTATAATTTAATATTATAAATTAAATTAAAATTGGAGAAATAAAATTGTTTATTTAGAATAAACAATAAAATTGGAATTATATTGTGAAAATAAAGCTTAGAACTTTATTTTGCTTTGCTTGGAGTGATAACAAATGGAATATGGGCTCTAAATAAATAAAATAACTTTAATTTGGAGAAAATGCAATAATTATATTAATTATTGTCTAATTGCTTCTTTTAGTAGTTTTCAAAAGAAGTATATGTTTGTTAAGGTGTTTTATTTAAATAAAAAGGTGGAAATTGGTTTAAAAATATGTTTTGGCTTTAAATTAAGTTTGGAAATGGTTTAAAATATTTTTCCAAAAGAGAAAAGTATTTTTTTTAAATCTTAAAAGTAAAAAAATATAGACTTTCGCATTTTATTACGAAAATAGTGCATTTTTGTCCTATAAAGGATTCTAATAATAAAAATGTTTTGAAAATATAAATTTATCTTTTTATATGGTAGAAGATATTTTATTTTGTAAGTGTACAAGTTGTCATATTTTTGCTACATAAAAATATGAAGAAATGCATTTTTGTTTTGTAAAATAGTGTATATTTGAAGCATTTTTAGTTTACGAGTGAATTAATTAAGAATATGCCATTTATTTTCTTTAAACTAATGGATCCAAGGCCCATAAGTGCATAATCTGGTTTGAGAAGTGAGAAAAAGAATACAGTACGTTCTTTTCTCAAGTTCATATTCTTCCTTAGCCAGATATTGAGAAAACAAAACCCTCTTTACCAATTTCTCAATCCAAGCCATTTTCTTCATAAAATTCAAGAAAATTAGAGTCTTTTTCACTCTAGAAAATAAATACAAAGGTAATCTTACTCAAAATCACTTAATTTCATCAAAAATCTCTGATTTTTGAAATAGTTCCCTAATTACAGTAAAACTTTCTTTTCATATTATTTCTATCTTCTCTACACGTTATTTGTAATGACCCGAAATTTTCGACTCCGAAAATTCCAGATTATTAGAGAAAAGAAGAAGGAGATTGAAGAAGAACAGGAAACAAAACACAGAATATCACATTCGCAGTGGATCAACATATAATATTAAATATTAGCAGTTATACAAAGAAAAACTGTATCTGTCAATTTACATCAATACATCAGAGTTACAACCATTACTCAAAATTGGATAGTTAAAATTAAATTGTCCCAGAAATACAAACAATAATATACACAGCTGAAACTCCATACGTTCCTGCCATTTAGCTCACCTCTTGAGCTCCAAAACGTCCTAACCTGAAAATCTTTAATATTCGGTCTGATCCAGTCATTACATCAAAGTAACGCCCGGGTCAGGCTGGAAACCAGCGTGAGTAAACACATACAATTTGAAATACTAAGTTATAAAACATAATTGAAATCCAGGGTAACTCGTATCCCAGTACGAGTTCATAACTTATTATATTCAAAACTCGTTTCATAAATTAATCCCTAAGTACCCTTACTTAGTTTTAATGCTCCAGTTTACTTAAAATATTCCATTCCAGCCCATTTATGTCACATATCAAATCTATAAAGAATTATGGTAGATTACAAATCGAAGTGGTTTCGGGTATGTCCTGATACCCGACCCCGGTCTCTTCGAATCCAATATCATCTTAAAAACAAAGCTTCTTAAATTTAAACAATTCCATTTATATCAAGAATTACATATTGCATAGCCATTCATCACAGATAGACAAACCATATTATCTCAGTTCAGTCCAAGCATATCATAACACATAGCATCACAAATCACTTATCAAAGATATCAAATAATCCAAGGCATACAATATCATTCAATTATTCATAAGCAAGATAAATTAGTCACACCATTCCAATTAATTTAAATAAATTAAATCCATTTCTTTAATCACTTTAATCCTGCTTACTTAACATTAATTGATTACAAACCATTAATTAATCATACCTTAATTATCCTCTTCAATTACATTAAGTAGTTAGCCTTTAATTAATAACACAAATTAATTAACCTTCACCCATTCACATTAATTACATTTATCGTTAAATAATTTCTCAAATTAATTATCCTATAATCACTTACATTGATTAATTATCCTTTAATTAATCAAACTCATTAATTAACTAACCCTTAATTAATTTCCTTAATTAATCAATCCTTTAATTAATTACACTAAGTAATTAATCCTTATTTACTTCCCTTAAGTAATTTACCTTTAATTACTTTCATCGAGTAATTATCCCATTCGTTAATTATCCTCAATTAATCAACCGTGATCATTAATTAATTTAACCTTTAATTGCTAATTAAATTAATTAACCCTCAACAGATTAATCCTTTAATTACTTACATTAATTAATTATCATTTAAGTAATTAATCTCTAATTACTTAATTAATTAATGCTTAATTACAACTTAATTACTTAATTAATCTCTATTCAATAATTAATAATCTCTAATTATCTAATTAATTATCCTTAATTAAAATTAATTAACCTCTAATTAATTAACTTATAACCTTAATTATTAATTATTAATCCTTAATCATTAATTAATTTAAATTAATTAATTATATTTAAATTACTTTATTAACTTAATTAATCTCAAATCATTAAAGCCTTAATTTCCTTTTAAGGTAAATCATTATCTTAATTAATTACTTAATTATCATATAATTTAAAACATATATCTTTTAATCAACACTCAATTATATGTCTAAATTAAGTTTTTAAAATAACTTAAAAATTAACTTAAGAAATTTAAGTTAAACAAATTATAACTTCTTAAAACAATTAAATGCGACATTTATTATATAAAGAATTTACTTAAGAAATAGATTTAAATTTGTTTTTATTTTAAATTAAAAACTTGTTTACACTTAAATTATAGAACACATATAACATTACTCACTTCGGGTTCAACCTAGCACTTACCCGAGTTCTGCCCCGAGAATTCTTCTTTTTTTTTAAAAAACACTTAAACTTAAATTTCGTTTAACTTAAACCTGAAATATGCAACACTCACGTTCCCGAAAACAAACCCGAGCGATCCTTCCATATTTCTGAGCATCTCTTCGAGACAGCATCCACTATCCAGACTACTGACATCAACAGACACATGTGTTCCTGCACAGTGCAACGGTGACGCTCCGACCACCTTTGCTATCGCCGTCGAGTCGACGATGACCCATCCCTTCGTTTCTGACCAACCAAAGTTCGTCTGGAACACATATTCGAAATCGAGGAAAACTCGATCAACCTGGAATCCGAACCACTGCTTGAAAACTCCCTCGAATACACATTGCCAACCACCATAGGTCAAGTAACCCTGGCCATACACTCGCAGGCCTTCCCCATAGCCTTTCCCCTGGACCGATGATCCCCGATCATCCAGAGATGCCGCAGCAACTAACATCCCGACCATGACCCATTTTAGGGCTTAAACCCTACCCTATCCAAATTCCAACGCCACGGTGCACCAACAAGCCTCCTGAAATTTTGCCGAGACCACCAGACTTCATCCTTCCTCCAACAAGGTTCTCGACCACCCCGAGCACTTTGATCACCAGAAACACCTCAAAACTCCATTTCTGTTCATCGTTGAATTGCACACTCGATACAACACTAAAAATTGTGATTTTCTTCCTAAAAAATCATATTTTCCAGAGTCGATTCATGTTATATGCTTGAATCAGCAGATTTTAATGTTTGGTTTGAACATGTTTTAAAAAAATTTGTTGTCTTCCCATTTTCCAGATAAAATTTCAAATTAATTTACGTAAATTTATTTTTAAGACTTAATCTATGACTAAACAAACATATTTTATTCAAATTTCACAACCTACAAGTGAATGTTTCAAGAAAACTTGATCTTTGATCAAGTTTTAGCCTGTCAGTTGTAAATCAGAGATATACATAGGGTTTCAGATAGCACACTTATAAACCTACATAATTATAACATGCAAACCAAAATTACACACATGCAAACAAATTACACATCACCTACTTACTAAATACAACACAAACAACAAATTTAAACAAAAGTTAATTATTTACTCACAGTTTTAAAGAAGAATAGAGAAGCTATAAATTGAGTATGCTTGATCCTTTTTGAAACTTACAAACTGGAAATCATCTTTTGATCTGAAACTTAGTTGAGATGATCTAAGATTTGAATTGTTGAAGATGCTTTAGTTTTGGATTTGTTTGATTTAGTTCTTGTTTTGATCTTAGAACTATTTCCAGGTTTTAACTTTGATTTCTAAGTTGAATTTTTTTTCATATGCTAGGTTGTTTCAGTTTTTGATTTTTCTTTGGTTTTGCTTTAAGAAAATGAGAGAAAAATGATTAAGAAATGAAAGTAACCAGGTTCTTCACTAAACACTTTAATCTATACTTTTCAATTAAAAGAAACCAAGTTTTTGCCACTTGTTATTTCAAGTTATATTAAGCTTTCAAATGTAAAATACATGCACTATTACCTTACAAATGGTTTAAACTCTTTAATTTATTAATTACTCATGTTTTTAAATTAAAATGTTTATATATGTATTATGTTTTATTTTTATATATACTATCTATGTTTATTTTAAATATAAAAGGAAGTATATTAAACCTCTTTATTAAATCTTATTCCTAATTATCATATTTTTAAATTAATATTCATCTTATGTTTTAAGAAAATGTAGAATTTACTTTAAATAACTTTTGAGAATTATTATTAAATTAAAACCAATGCTTCCTATTTCAATATATATATATATACACATACATATGCATATATATATATATATATATATAGAAATATCTATGTGAATTTTTGATATATATATATATATGTATCCACATTGTTACAAATTTCTCACTATCCTATTACCCATGGCATAAATATATACATATATATATTTACACACTTATATACATTTGCATATGTATATATTTAAAATTTTCAACATTATAAAATTTGCATATATATATATATATTTTATACATATAGATAAATTTTAACTTGAATTAAATAAAGAAATATATTATCCATTCATCCAGAGATTTATTTTTCAACATTTATTATAGTTTCATATATATATATATATATATATATATATGTCAGAATTTTATTTGTTCAACTAATAAAAATCAGTATCTCAATAGTAAAGACCAGTTAATTTCCTAATTATCAGATATCCAATAGTCCGGGTTATCACATTCCTCCCTTTTAGAATCTTTTCGTCCTCGAAAAGGAACAAAACTAGAGATTTAATTATACTGCCTTTTATTAGTTAAATTACTCTTTGATCATTTTCAACTATAAACTCTTTTATTAAGAATTTTTTAAACACTTTTAAAATTTACATAATATTACCAAAATAGTTTTATAAAAATACTTTTATAACTCGATGTTTCCACAAGCCTATCCTCGTTCTCATAGAAATTCAGTCATACGTTGATCAGGCGTAGGACTGAAAATCTATAAGTACTTAGCATACCCATTTCCAACACCCAGTGAAAATACTTGGAAAACATTTTCGATAACTTTATGAAAATAGACAAAAAAATTGAAATAGAGGAATCGTCTTGGGTGAGAATGCTATGGAAATCATTACCTCCTCCATGGTCGCAGTTAAGCCGATGGTTACACTGCCATCCCGACAAAATCCATAGATAACTGTAGGAACTACGCGCCCCTCGATTACACCGTGGAACCCGTCACAGATCGCAATTATATCCTAGGTTACGTTGCCATCATAGCAAAAGTCCATGAACTGTAGGCATCAGCGCCCTCGATTTTCGCTGCCAAATGAAACTTCATCACTCCCATATAGGTCGCAGACCACATCAGTCAAGTCCCAATGTAGCCTTAGGCTCTCACCGCCAATCGACTTTGGCTATGTCCCCATAGGTCGCAGTCTACCGATGTTACGTTGGCATCGCGGCAAAATCAAATGTAGACCGTTGGCTCTCAACAGCACACACGACTTCCGCCATGGTCCGTAGAAGATCGCAGTGATATCGAGTTACACTATCGTCACAGCATAACCCAAATGTCTCTGCCGGCATCAGCGCCCTTGACTTTCGCTACCCACTACCCATAATCCTCAGGAACTTCAGTTTGTCCCGACTTCCTCACAGGATTCAATTTAAAGCCTCCCCCTTAGGGCTCAAGGAAGACCCACCCCATGGATCTTCTAATGAAGTTCATTCCAATTGAAGTGCCTTTTTCCTTAGAGCCAATCTCAAAATACTTTATACTATACACTTATAGTTTCTTTCAAATCATACCTTTATGACTTACATAAATCTCCTTTACACAAAACCGATTTCCAAAATCGATAATTCTTAAACTAGGCTTCAAAATTCCCAAAATTTGATCCTCCAAGAAATCAAAAGCCTTACCAAAATCCATAGGTTCCAAAATCTTTTTCCAAAATCATTCTCATAAACCATCATATATATATAGATATATATAATCTTGAAAAATATTTGGATCATTTCATACTTGTATAAATTTCTTCTTTATACTTCAAATATTTTCAAAAACCCTTTCTTCTGGTTCTAGATTCAATCATGGGGGAGCTTATCATATGTAACAAATATATATATATATATATATGTATGTATATATGTATATATATATATATATATCTTTATTTATACCAAATAAAGTATTCAAATTTGATTTTCTCTTATAAAGTTACTTAACATATCACTTACTTTTCAAAAAGTGAATTTTAAGAGATATCAATCTTCTACCTTTATTTATATATATTTCTCTAAACATACTTTTCTTTTCAAAACCATTTCTCATACGTTCAAAATTTCAATATCTATTTCATTTAAGCACATACGATGTACATATACCATCTGTATGCATATCAATCTGATCGCTCACTCGATCAAAGAATTTCTCTTCCGAACTAGTATCGTCCACCCGACTTCCTTGTGCAGACTCAGATCTGATTTCTTGAACATAAACCGTCATTCTCATTGCATAGCTAAATATGATAGAGAATATCCAGAATCAACCAAAAATCCATATCCAAGGTTCGCCGACGAAAATCGAGTGAAAAATCCCTTCTCGGATCGATATACTATCTCGAAATTCTGTGCTAGAATCTAGATCAAATCATTATACAAATAGAATAATATGCGTATATTCTACGTATTTATCAGCATTGATCATTAGTTAAATCAATTCTCTTCGTATTCACCTTCATTTTGATTCCATTCACTAATCCACAATTGCTCCCAATTTTCATTTGAGTTAACACTTCAATTCTTACCTCAATTGGTATTCAATTATAAACAGTTTGCACTCTGACCAACTTGTATAAAGAAAATAGCTTTAAATTTTTTGAAATAGATAAATAGTTTGTAAAATAGTTATTAGTTGCAAATAGTAGTAAAATATTTAAGTAATTTTAAGATAGTTGAAAAATAATCAAATAGTTGTAAAATAGTTAGATAACTACAAAATAGTTGTAAAATAGTAATTAGTTTATAAAATAGTTATAAAATTGTTGTAAAGTAGTTAAATAGCTCCAAAAGTAGTTATAAAATAAGAATAAGATAGTTTTGGGTTTTTTTTAAAAAAAGTTGTATAGTAAATAGTTAGGAAAAATAGATTTAAAAAACAGTTATATTAAAACAATTTTATTTGAAAAATATAGTTCAGAGCCAAACTGTTCTATTCTCAATCTTCATTTCCAATCAATTTCCACTTCTGTTTAAATTGATTCAATTTCAATTCAATTTAAATTAACTTCAATTTCACTTTAAATTAATTTGATTCAAATTTTCCATTTGAATTTTGTACTTATCCATCTTCAATCATAATTCCAATTAATTCAAATCAAATTCAATTTGAACTAATTCAATTTCAAATCTGAACTTAAAACCATCTCGAATTATATAAATTCGAGTTAAATTTTTAAATGTTGATTTAATCCTTTACATCAAACCAACTTTTATTTTTAAATTAACAACCTAAATCTTTAAGTTCAAAGAAATTTCCCTTTCATAAGCTCAATCTTATTTCTATTTTATTTAAATAACGGATGTATATTACCTCAATCCATTTCCAATTTCCAGATCTCAAATCCATTTTGGGATCACATATACTCCCAATTCAAATCAACCATTTAACTTCCTAAGTTAAATCTCAATTTCATCTTGAAATCTCAAATTCAGTTTGTTTGTTAAACTTCTTTAACTTTCCCAAAGTTAAATTCAATTCAATTTAATCCAGTCTGCTTTACCTAATTTGAGTTCCCATTTCAAATTTTAAACCTCAAATTAATAATCTTCGCACTTATAAGTTCAAAAACTTATCACTTTGGGTTTTCATATCACATTCCAAGGGAAAATTCAAACTCAACACTTAGAGTTTATTTCCAGTCATCTTTGATATTATGTATATCCCTCATTTTATATATTCATTTCCTTTTACACACCAAGTTATACCTTAAATTTTTAAATCACCTTTGGTTTCAATTCAAAACAAATTTCTTTTAAATTTTCAAAATTTTTTTGTGTAAAACAGGACCTTTTCATTCAAATAATACTATATATTATTTATTTTAGCACTTTGAAGCAAATTCCAAATTTTCTAGACTTAGATTTAAAACTTCACATTTTAAATTATCTTCAATTCCAATTTATAAGTCATACTCACCTAATGTTTACTTTCCTAAAACATTTATTTTTTCTTAACCATAATCATTCCATCATTAAACAAAACAACCATTTATGATAATAACCAAGATTATCATATCTGGATACCAATTCATTATTATCTTATTCTGAAAATACTTTTACAAATTCAGGATTTTAGTTTCAGTTTGGATTCATTTCAAACTTATCTTCATTCAATTCAATTTGGTTGTATTCCTATTACCACTTAATTCTTATTATTTTATTTTATTCTAATAATTTCATAACTAATTAACTTTATCTTTATAATAATTCAAAAAATTATTTCTTTATATACCAAAATAGAAACTTATATAAAAATCATTTATTTTTAAAACCATTTTAAAATCTTTATATAAGAAAATAACAAGTGCGCTCTCATATATAATACTCTCAACTCATTCTAAGGTATTACTACCCTATCCTTAATGAGTAAACCCACCAGAGCCAAGGTTCCCGCTTAACCTTTAGCTCTGATACCACATGTAACGACCCAAAATTTTCAACTTCGAAAATTCCAAATCGTTAGAGAAAAGTAGAAGGAGATTGAAGAAGAACAGGAAACAAAACACAGAATCTCACATTCGCGGCGGATCAAAATATAATATTAAATAATAGCGGTTATACAAAGAAGAACTTTATCTGTCAATTTACATCAATACATCAGAGTTACAACCATTACTCGAAATTGGACAGTTAAAATTAACTTGTCATACAAACAATAATATACACAACGGAAACTCCATACCTTCCTGCCATCCAGCTCACCTCCTGAGCTCTAGAACATCCTAACCTGAACATCTGTAATACTCGGTCTGACCCAAGCATTACATCAAAGTAATTAACACCCAGGTCAGGCTAGAAACCAGCGTGAGTAAACGCATACAATTTGAAATACCAAGTTATCAAACATAACTGAAATCTGGGGTAACTCGTATCCCACTACGAGTTCATAACTTATTATATTCAAAACTCGTTTCACAAATTAAACTCTAAGTAACCTTACTTAGTTTTAACGGTCCAGATTTATTCCATTCCAGCCCATTTATTTCACATATCAAATCTATAAGGAATCATAATAGATTACAAATCGAAGTGGTTTCGGATATGTGTTGATACCCGACCCCGATCTCTTCGAATCCAATATCATCTTAAAAACAAGGCTGCTAAAGTTTATACAATTCCATTTATATCAGAATTACATATTACATAGCCATTCATCACAGATAGACAAACCATATTATCTCAGTTCGGTCCAGGCATATCATATCACATAGCATCACAAATCACTTATCAAATATATCAAATAATCCAAGGCATACAATATCATTCAATTATTCGTAAGCAAGATAAATTAGTCACACCGTTCCAATTAATTTAAATAAATTTAATTAATTTCTTTAATCACTTTAATCCTGCTTACTTAGCATTAATTAATTACAAACCATTAATTAATCATCCCTTAATTATCCTCTTTAATTACATTAAGTAATTAGCCTTTAATTAATAACACAAATTAATTAACCTTCACCCATTCACATTAATTACATTTATCCCTAATTAATTTCTCAAATTAATTATCCTATAATCACTTACATTGATTAATTATCCTTTAATTAATCATACTGATTAATTAACTAACCTCTAATTAATTTCCTTATTTGATCAATCCTTTAATTAATTACACCAAGTAATTAATCCTTAATTACTCCCCTTAAGTAATTTACCTTTAATTACTTTCATCAAGTAATTATCCCATTGGTTAATTATCCTCAATTAATTAACGTTGATCATTAATTAATTTAACCTTAATTGCTATTTAAATTATTTAACCCTCAACAGATTAATCCTTTAATTACATACATTAAGTAATTATCATTTAAGTAATTAACCTCTAATTACTTAATTAATTAATGCTTAATTACAACTTAATTACTTAATTAAATAATCTCTAATCATTAATTAATAATCTCTAATTATCTAATTAATAATCCTTAATTACAAATTAATTAACCTCTAATTAATTAACTTATAACCCTTAATTATTAATTATTAATCCTTAATCATTAATTAATTTAAATTAATTAATTATACTTAAATTACTTTATTAACTTAATTAATCTCAAATCATTAAAACCATAATTACCTTTTAAGGTAAATCATTATCTTAATTGATTACTTAATTATCATATAGTTTAAAACATTTATCTTTTAATCAACACTCAATTATATTTCTAAATTAAGTTTTTAGTATAACTTAAAAATTAACTTAACAAATTTAAGTTAAACAAATCATAACGTCTTAAAACAATTAATTAAAACATTTATTATATAAAGAATTTACTTAAGAAATAGATTTAAACTTGTTTTATTTTAACTTAAAAACTTGTTTACACTTAAATTATAAAACTTATATAACATTACTCACTTTAGGTTTAACTCGGCACCTACCCGAGTTCAGCCCCAAGAATTCTTCCTTTTTATAAAATAACTTGAACTTAAATTTCATTTAACTTTAAACCTGAAACATGCAACACTCACGTTCCCGAAAACAAACTCGAGCAATCCTTCCTTATTTCCGAGTATCTCTTCGAGACAACATCCTCTACCCAGACTACTAACATCAACAGACACCTGCGCAGTGCAACGGTGACGCTCTGATCACCCTTGCTATCGCCGCCGAGTCCACGATGACCCATCCATTCGTTTCCGACCAACCAAAGTTCGTCTGGAACAAAAATTCAAAATCGTGGAAAACTCGATCAACCTGGATCCCGCATCATCCAGAGACGCCGCAGCAGCTAACTTTCGACCACGACCCATTTTAGGGCTTAAACCCTACCCCGTCCAAATTCCGACGCCATGGTGCACCAACAACCCTCTTGACATTTTTTCCCAGGCCACCAGACTTCATCCTTCCTCCAACAAGGTTCCTGACCACCCCGAGCATTTTGACCACCAGAAAAACCTCAAAATTCCATTTTTGGTCATCTTTGAATTGCACACTCAATACAACACTAAAAATTGTGATTTTCTTTTTAAAAGTCATATTTTCCAGAGTCGGTTCAAATTATATAATTGAATCAACGGGTTTTAATGTTTGGATTTAACATATTTTTAAAAAATTTACTACCTTCCCATTTCCTAGATCAAATTTGAAATTAATTTACCTAAATTTATTTTTAAGACTTAATCTTTGACTAAACCAACATATTTTGTTCAAATTTCACAACCTATAAGTGAATGTTTGAAGAGAACTTGATCTTTGATCAAGATTTTAGCCTGTTAGTCGTAAATCAAAGATATACACAGGGTTTCAGACATGCACACTTATAAAACAACATATTTATAACATGCAAACCAAAATTACACACATGCAAACAAATTATACATTACCTACTTACTAAATACAACACAAACAACAATTTTAAACAAAATTTAGTTGTTTACTCACAATTTTAAAGAAGAACGGAGAAGCTATAATCTAAGTATGCTTGATCCTTTTTGAAACTTGCAAACTGGAAATCATCTTTTGATCTGAAACTTAGTTGAGATGATCTAAGCTTTGAATTGTTGAAGATGCCTCAGTTTTGGATTTGTTTGATTTAGTTCTTGTTTTGGTCTAAGAACTGTTCCAGGTTTTAACTTTGATTTCTAAGTAGAATTTTTTTTGATCTTCTGAGCTTCATCTAATTTTTTATTTTTCTTTGGTTTTGCTTTAAGATAATGAGAGAAAAATGATTTGGAAGTGAAAATAACCAGGTTCTTCACTAAACACTTTAATATATACTTTTCAATTAAAAGAAACAATGTTTTTCCCACTTGTTATTTCAAGTTATATTATGCTTACAAATGTCAAATACATGCATTATTACCATACAAATGGTTTAAACTCTTAATTTTATTAATTACTCATGTTTTTAAATTAAAATGTTTATATAAGTATTATGTTTATTTTTATATATACTGTCTATGTTTATTTTAAATATAAAAGGAAGTATATTAAACCTCTTTATTAAATCTTATTCCTAATTATCATTTTTTTAAATAAATATTCATTTTATGTTTTGAGAAAATATAGAATTTACTTTAAATAACTTTTAAGAATTATTATTAAATTAAAACCAATGCTTCCTATTTCAATATATATATATATATATATATATATATATATATACACACATATGCATATATATGTGTGTGTGTGTGTATAAAATTAGAAATGTCTATGTGAATTTTTGATATATACATATATCCACATTTTTACAAATTTCCCAATATCCTAATACCCATGCATACATACATACATACATACATACATATATGTGTGTGTATATATATATTAACACACTTATATGTATTTGTATATGTATATATTTAAAATTTTCAAAATTATAAAATTTGAATATATATATATATATATATTATGTAGATAAATTTTAACTTGAATTAAATAAGGAAATATATTATCCATTCATCCAGAGATTTATTTTTCAACATTTATTATAGTTTCAAACCTCTCTTTATATATTTAAGACAGCATAACTCTTTCATTTCATGTTGGAAATCATTAATTCTTTTTTTGATTGAAAGATAATGTAATAGTCCCATTTTTTTGACTTCTGAAAGTCAACATCGATACGTCCACTGTATCGAATGACGAACAATCGAATGCCGAAAAAACCGAACCATTAGGGTTTAAGGAAGAAGGGTTAGAAGAAGAAGAACAGAAACAATAATATAATCTCACATTTGGCAGCGAAACAAATATAATAGATAAATAAATATCTTTAAACAGAATCACTGTATCGGTTATTACATTATATCACATTACATTATCAGAGTGTACAAGGACAAACAACGGAAAGAAATGTTATGTATATAAGTGATACGCCTCACCATCCATCTCCAAGTCCTGATTTCCACAACAGCTTCTTGACTTTGCTCCCGAATAATGATAACCTGACCCTAGGCTGCCCATGTGGAAAATTGTGGGCACCCAGAGTTTAGAAAGGGAACAGTAAACTCTAGGTTAGTCGTGGGACTGGTGTGAGATCTTAAAAATAGTTATTTTCACAAAGAAAATAAAAAAGAAATTCGCTATGCTTTTGGGAAAATGAAACTACCATAAGGCCTCCCGCCACACTCACAATGCAAACGTAGAATTGGAGGAGATTTCTCCATATGATAGTCAAACATGCTTAATACGCAAAATCCTTTTGATAATATTATTAGTGCATAGTGCAGAAAATATTTTAATAGTATAATATTAATCTTAGCCAGCATAGACATTTCGAGCTATGCCTACTATAGCTATCATGTAAACAGCGGTGACCACCATAAGTAAATGGCAAGTTATACAACTAACACCGTACAAGGAGCGTTGGAGTTTGGATTTCCAACAAATGGTCAGGTTAAGGAACTTCCTACTGCCACATGGGTACGCCTCTGGAGGGACTTCCCGAGAACTTAACAAGCACTCTACCAACACAAGGTCGGGTTACCTCTATAACTAGATAACTACTACACGAGTATGCCATCCCCCGGTCTTTTGGGACCTTTATTCGAGGATCCTCTACACCAACAACCACAAAGAAAAGTATTTGCAGTAACCACAAAGGTTAAATATCAGGGCTCCATGCCTAACACCACCCTTTTCCAGAAGGAAATGATATACCCTAAAGGGTGCGACCCTCATAACCTTGCCGCATCTTTCCTGTTTTGACCATTTCCGGGGTGTGAGGTCCGATGAGGTCTCGTCCACAAAGCTACACCTTTCACAAAGTCATGCTTTGATCAACAAATGCTCAACAACACTTCGTATGCCACATTACCAGTTTTGAGAATATATCACTAATAACCATCAACTACATAATCTCTGAGCTCATACGTCTCGGAGAAGGGAGTTAAGCTAAGAGAATAAATTCTCCGCCACCAACAGAAATGTATTTGATAGAAATTAGCTTTAAATCTCAAAGTGTAATTTCAGACACACATCCATACAAGTCCGTTCCGGGATCGAACGGAACCGAAGGCACTTCAAAGAAGCCCTTGCAAATCTAGATATTCACTAATCACGTCCAGAATCCCCATCACAAAGGGTGATAAAATCTCTATACCGGAGCAACCCGGTGCAGAGACATTCGACGGGTAATCCTTTCGCTTTCGAAAATACCCGGTCTTCAACACCGTCTTCAAGTACAATCCCATTTCGTCGTACCGTTATTCGGAATGGGTTTTATGATACAAGGTCCTCTCCCAGCTAATCCGAATAACGAGCGCTTATGTTTAAAAATAAGTGTTCATTCAGATTTCAACCATCAATTTTCACTTCGATCTTTTAAATAAAAGATCTATCAAAAATCACAAAGGTTTGATGTGGTTTTAGGATATCCACTTGGAATCCGACCCTCGGTCGCATCGAAATTCAAATGTCATTTAAAGGTCAATATTGATAGTCGGTTATTTAACTATCAATCAACATTTACAACAATCACTGGATTTCAAATAATTTTTCCCAAATTATTATTTTCAAAATATTATTGCAAGATACAATTTAACATTCCAACCATTTTAAAACAAATTTCTTATCACTTTGCACATTTCAATACTTTAAAAACAAATTTCAAATCATTTTCCTTACGTGGAATGCATTTTCAATATTTATTCATTTCCACTGAAAATCTGCCGAGTTCAAATACTTCAAAATAATTTAATTTACTTACCGAAACATATATACTTGGATATATTTAAAATAAAAACTATTTTAAAACCCTTTATCTAAAACATTAGTTGTGAAGATATTATGTTAAAATTTCATATAAAAATTCAATTCCAATCTAATTTTAAAATAAAATCAGTAGATAGGATATAACTATTTAAATATCCATTTTCTAAAACAAATATCAACTAAAACTTTAAATAATCACTTCTATAAAAAAATTAAAATAAATCTTTACTTTAAAGATTTTCAAAATAACTTAAGTAAATATTTTCTCCAAAATAATCTTTCCTTAAAACCATCTTCACAACTTCAATTTTATATTTATAAACTATACTGAAAACATACTCGGCTTTACAGGGAAAGTACACCTCCCATTTTAAAATGGTTCATTCAAATCAATTTATAAATCTTTCTTGGTTTATTTTAGATTTACGTTCCAAATCCGTAAATTCCTTTCACACTTTTAAAAATAAACAATATTTATTTTTAAAACAAATTTCCCTTTCTTTTATGAATTCCCATTGTGAATTTAAACTTCTAAATATCCATTGACATATGATTTTCAAATTGATTTCCAAAATTGGTTTCTAAATTTATTCCAACACCAAATTTATTATCTTTTGAAACAAATTCCTTCTTTAAAAGTTATTCAATTTTCTAAAATTAATTTACTGTAAATTTTCTACTAAATTTCAAAAATCAAATTTTTATTTATTTCTGATATCCTACGATATCAAAGATATATTCGGCTAAATTATAGCCTTCAACAATTTCGATCATCAATATAATCATCCACAAATTATCAATCAATCACATCACACATATGAAATAATATTCATACAAATTTGAGGAATCAAGTTGGATCCCTCCAACCTGTTTTCCTACATCCACAGACGTTAGAACAACAATTAAATACCAATTCCACTTCAGGGTGGAATATCAAGGTATATGAGATTTATAAAATATCATCGGCTATTATGCGGCGCATAGGGTCTCATCCGCTATATAATGCGGGAAATCAACAACTCCAATATATATTATATACTACTCTATATATAATATCATCTAGTGAATAATTATTATAAATCAATCATCCAACCACACAGTCAACCAATTTAAATTTAACTATTTAAAATCAAACTAGAAATTGCAATTTGAACTTGAGTGAGAAGATCTCACCTTTACCCTTTTTAATTTGTAATCCATTTCCATTCCATATTGTTTTCTCTAAAATTTTGACCTTGTATAACAATTATATAATTTCATTTTATTCGAATAAATCGAACCATTAAATTCCCATTTATAAATTTAATTATCAATGATTTATTTTAAACAAAAAAATTAAAATTTTAAACTGATTTCCTTTTAAGATAAATTTATTTAACTAAGATAAATTCTACAACTAATTTTAATCCAACATTTATTTACAAAAAATGTATCCTTATATATGTAAGCTATTTTGCTGCATATACATATACATACTAATTAAAATACAAATTTCCTTTAATGTAACATCTTTTTTTCTTTTTTTTTAAAGAATATTATCAATTTTAAATTGAAATGAATAAATCGATTATACCTTTTCTCGAATTAGGTCTCGACCTCGGCCAGAATCGCCAGCGTACGCAGCCACCAGAGAAACCCTAGCCGCCTTCGCCGTGCTCGTGCCTCGCGTTGGAATACGCTACCCAGTCGCCTTCGATCCTCGTGCGCGTTCTATCCCCTATAGAACGGCGAACGCTAACCGCCACGAACCCATCAGCTACGCCTAATCTCACGCGTCGCCATGCCAAACCGTGGCCACCCAAACCATGCTCCATCGCTTCGACCCAACTGACTCACGAATCACCAAACGCTCCCCTCCAGTTAATCGCCCAAGATCATCCAGTTGCGCGAACGAGCGCCCTTGATTCATGAACTCCGTCGCGCGTGATTTCAAACGAGCTTGATTTTTTTATCATAGGGTTCACGAGCGTTTGATTTCGAAATCACATGGTTTAACTTGATGAGGCTACGACCCTTGATATTTTTATCAGTTCGATTTCGAAATAAGGAATGCGGCCATTACTTTTCGTATGAATAGAGAAGAGGGGAGGTAGGAAATTTGACTTTGAACTGCGTTGTTTTTCAGAAAAAAAGAAACACGATGATGTTGGCGTGTACGAGTGAAGACAATGATTTGAAGGTTAAATGTTTTGACGTGAGAGAATTTCAACTGAAGTTGACCAGGATAAAATATAATTTAAATGTAAAATCAAATTGTCTCGATGAATGCAACTTAAAATTTCAAACTCCTATCGAGGCATGTCGGTAGGCAATTATAAGGTTTTATCCGCATTCCGAACACAATGGAAAAGGTTTCGAGTCCTAATTCGGTCGCATGGAAAAGATTGTATTTAGGACTCTGTTAAAATATCGAATTTTCATTTAAATTTCAGTGCGTTTGTTGACCGTACGGCAAAATGATCACTCCAATCATTATGAAAATTGAAATTCGATAATAATACAATATTACGGATCTAATGAAACTAGTTTCGTCGAATTCCGAGACTGTGCCTCGGAAAGCTATTTTTAAATATCAAATTAAACGATAAAAACTCAAAACTGAATAAAATGTTTTCAAACCCAATTCTGAATCTTCCATTATCTTCAGTACTATTCATATAAATCTTCTAAGCCTTGAAAATATTTTTAATCAGCTTAAAACTTAAGATTCAAATTTTTATCCAACTTCGACAAATTAAATTCTATATTTTAACTGCCAAATCCATAGTAAATTTTGAAATTAAAGTTAAATTAACTTTCAAATATTCAAAATCAATTACATATTTCATTTCAGATGTTAAAAATTTCCGGGTCGTCACATCCTTCCCCTTTAAAAGAATTTCGTCCCGAAATTACAAGTTAAGAAGAATGATCCTCAACCCATTTAATATTTTCCCAAACCAAATAGTTTTATCAACTTGCCCAAAACAAATCTTTTTACCAAAGATCCATTACTATTTCAACTAGCTTTGCAACCTCAACCATAAACTCTAAACAATATTGTTTTCTTAACCAATTCAAATTTAAATTTAAATTCAAATGTTAAACTTTTAAAATTTTCTCAAAATTTTTCTAAGTCCCCAATATTTTCGGAAAATTTCGCCAGCGTCACCTTTACGTGGCTAGCTCGGTACGACTACAAGATGGCACCACAGGCCCTCAGATTCAAAATGAAAACAAAACGCCAAGTGGCTAGACAAGAAAATCACCAAATTTCGTACTAAAATTTGAATACATACCTCTTGTCGAGCAATTCAATTTATCTTCGAAAATCAAATCCCAATTCCAATTTTCCTGTAACATACCTGCATATTCTACTAGCCACAATATTCAATTACAACATTCAAATATGATTGTGGATATTCCTTTACGAAATTTTCAATATATACTTCTTATACCATTTTTTGTTTAAAACCACTTATATTCAAACTGGATTTCAAATTCCATATGAATTTAATTTACCCTTTATTTATAAATATTGAATTCAATTAATTTTTCTTCCATTAGTTTCACTTACTAATTTATTTCAATATTTTGCTTTGTTCATCACAAATCCAATTCAATTCCAATTCCAGTTCTATTTATTTTCAAATTCGAAACGAATTTCAACATTCAATTCACTTTCATGTACTTGCAATTGCAATTTTATTCATTCATTCACAATTTTCCCATCTTTATAGATTTTATTCCAAACATTTTTTTTATAAGACTTCTCAAATTAACCTTTATTCAAATTAACTCAAGTAAATTTTAGTTTAAATCTTAATTTCCTAAGTTTCAAAACTTATTATTCCATAACTATTTTTTATAAGATTCCAAAGTCTTTTCAACAATTCAAAACCATTGCTGAAAACAATTCAAATTATCCTTTTAATTTCAAAACCAAACCCAAATTTTCCAAACAACTTCCATTTAAAACAATTTGGCAGCAATTCCTCTTTTGGAAACCCGAATGCGAACACCGATGATGTCACGATCATCATCGAAATTATTTTCCAGCGACCAAAAAGAGTTTAGAGCTTTCATTCCTTCAAAACACTTTTCCAAAACCTTTGAAAATTCATTTTCAAACTTAATGGAATTTAATTTCCAAAATTCCCAATTTCAAATCTTTTCAATCCACTTTCAAATATTTCTCTGGAATCTATTTCAAGTTATAAATGACATTTAAATTTACAATTCCCATTTGTATATGGATTTTATTTCTTAACTTTGGAGTTACGATTTCAATTTCTTATTCAAATGATAATAATATTATCACTTCTTAACAATCAAGCAACCATATACTATAATAATTTACAAAAATTATTTCTTTATCTACAAAATAGTTTGGGTAAAATTATTTCATTCGCCCTATTTTAAAACGATATCGTGTCGAATTTGTTCTGTACGAGTGTTTAGAGATCCCTATCGATAGAGTTGTACGGACTATACCGACCAGAATCCATATACCACTCAACAAACCAATCATCACAATATAAAACAATTTTATATTCACTAACAAATACGCGCTCATATCTATTATTACACTCAAGCTCATTCTAGAGTACTACTGACTCTATATCTAATGAGTAACACCCAACAGAGCCAAGGTTATCGCTTAACCAAATGCTCTGATATCACTTGTAATATTCCCATTTTTTCGACTTTCAAAAGTCAACATCGATACGTCCACTGTATCGAATGACGAACAATCGAATGCCGGAAAAACTGAATCATTTGGGTTTAAGGAAGAAGAGGTAGAAGAAGAAGAACAGACACAATAACAAAATCTCACATTTCTCAGCTGAACAAATATAATAGAAAATAAATATCTTTAAACAGAATCACTATATCACTTATTACATTACATCACATTACATTATCAGAGTGTACAACGACAAACATCGGAAAGAAATGTTAAATATATAAGTGATATGCCTCGCCATCCAGCTCTAAGTCCTGATTTCCACAGCAACTTCTTGACTTTGCTCCCGAATAATGATAACCTGACTCTAGGCTGCCCGTGTGGAAAATTGTGGGCACCCAGAGTTTAGAAAGGGAACAATAAACTCCAGGTCTGTCGTGGGACAGGTGTGAGATCTTAAAAACAGTTATTTGCACAAAGAAAATAAAAAGAAATTCGCTATGTTTTTTGGAAAATGAAACTACCATAAGGCATCCCGCCACACACACAATGCAAACGCAGAATTGGAGGAGAGTTCTCCTTATGATAGTTAAATATGCTTAATACGTAAAATCCTTTCGATATTATTATTAGTGCACAGTGCAGAAAACATTTTTAAAGTATAATATTAATCTTAGCCAGCATAGACATTCCGAACTATGCCTACTATAGCTACCATCTAAACAGTGGTGACCACCATAAGTTAATGGCAGGTTATACAACTAAAACCGTACAAGGCGCATATTGGAGTTTGGATTTACAACTAATGGTCAGGCTAAGGAACTTCCTACTGCCACATGGGTACGCCTCTGGAGGGACGACCCGAGAACTTAACCAGCTCTCTACCAACACAAGGTCGGGTTACCTTTGTAACTAGGTAACTACTACATGAGTATGCCATCCCCCGGTCCTTTGGAACTTTATCCGAGGATCCTCTACACCAACAAACACAAAGAAAAGTATTTTCCGTAACCACAAAGGTTAAATATCAGGGCTCCATACCTGACACCACCCTTTTCCAGAAGGAAATAATATACCCTAAAGGGCGCGACCCTCATAACCTTGCCGCGTATTTCCTGTTTTGACCATTTTCGGGGTGTGAGGTCTGATGAGGTCTCGTCCACAAAGATACACCATTCATAAAGTCATGCTTTGATCAACTAATGATCAGCAGCACTTCGTATGCCACATTACCAGTTTTGGGAATATATCACTAATAACCATCAACTACATAACCTCTGAGCTCATACGTCTCAGAGAAGGGCGTTAAGCTAAGAGAATAAATTCTCTGCCACAAACAGAAATGTATTTGATAGAAATCAACTTTATATCTCAAAGTGTAATGTCAGACACACATCCATACAAGTCCGTTCCGGGATCGAACAGAACCGAAGGCACTTCAAAGAAGACTTTGCAAGTCCGGATATTCACTATTCACGTCCGGAATCCCCATCACAAAGGGTGATAAAATCTCTATACCGGAGCAACCCGGTGCAGATACATTCGACAGGTAATCCTTTCGCTTTCAAAAATACCCGGTCTTCAACACCGTCTTCAAATACAATCCCATTTTGTTGTATCGTTATTCGGAATGGGTTTTATGACACAAAGTCCTCTCATGGCTAATCCGAATAAGGAGCGCTTATGTTTAAAAACAAGTGTTCATTCAGATTTCAATAAATTACATCAATTTTCACTTCGATCTTTTAAATAAAAGATCTATCACAAATCACAAAGGTTCGATGTGGTTTTCGGATATCCACTTTGAATCCGACCCCCGATCGCATCGAAATTCAAACGTCATTTAAAGGTCAATATTGATAGTCGGTTATTTAAGTATCAATCAACATTTACAACAATCATTGGATTTCAAATAATTTTCCCAAATTATTTTTCCAAAATATTTTTGCAAGATACAATTTAACATTCCAACCATTTGAAAACAAATTTCAAATTACTTTCCACATTTCAATACTTTGAAAACAAATTTCAAATCATTTTCCTTACGCGGAATGCATTTCCAATATTTATTCATTTCCACTGAAAATCTGCCGAGTTCAAATACTTCAAAATAATTTAATTTACTTACCCAAACATATATACTTGGATATATTTAAAATAAAAACTATTTTAAAACCCTTTATCTAAAACATTAGTTGTGAAGATATTATGTTAAAATATCATATAAAAATTCAATTCCAATCTAATTTTAAAATAAAATCAGTAGATAGGATATAACTATTTAAATATCCATTTTCTAAAACAAATATCAACTAAAACTTTAAATAATCACTTCTATAATAAATTAAAATAAATCTTTACTTTAAAGATTTTCAAAATAACTTAAGTAAATATTTTCTCCAAAATAATCTTTCCTCAAAACCATCTTCACAACTTCAATTTTATATTTATAAACTATACTGAAAACATACTCGGCTTTCCAGGGAAAGTACATCTCCCATTTTAGAATGGTTCATTCAAATCAATTTATAAATTTTTCTTGATTTATTTTAGATTTACGTTCCGAATCCATAAATTCCTTTCACAATTTTAAAAATAGACAATATTTATTTTTAAAACAAATTTCCCTTTCTTTTATGAATTCCCATTGTGAATTTAAACTTCTAAATATCCATTGATATATGATTTTCAAATCGATTTCCAAAATTGATTTCTAAATTTATTTCAACACCAAATTTATTATCTTTTGAAACAAATTCCTTCTTTAAAAATTATTCAATTTTCTAAAATTAATTTACTATAAATTTTCTACTAAATTTCAAAAATCAAATTTTTATTTATTTCTGATATCCTACGATATCAAAAATATATTCGGCTAAATTATAGCCTTCAACAATTTCGATCATCAATATAATCATCCACAAATTATCAATTAATCACATCACACATATGAAATAATATTCATACAAATTTGAGGAATCCAGTTCGATCCCTCCAACCTGTTTCCCTGCATCCACAGATGTTAGCACAACAACTAAATACCAATTCCACTTCAAGGTGGAATATCGTGGTTGTGACGCCCCACCTCTATACCCACGCTAGCCAAGAACACTACGGTGTAGTGCTGTCGACTAGCACGGAGAATAAGGCTGTTGAGGAGCGACCATCCGTGTAATTGCTTTGTGCGAGTACCGATATGCCAGATAGTAAAAACGTGCATTTCATTTCAGGAGGAAATCCGACATGCCGATGCAAACTCAAAGCTACTACACAGTGGCTATAATAGTCTAGGACAAAATATAAACTAATAACACAGATAATATGAATGCGGAACACAGATGAAACAGAAAATCTCATATACATATATAATAACTGATGTCAGTTACATTACATTTGACACGGTACATGTGATACAACTACAACAGTCGACTCAGGAAGTTATATATGCAAGTACACTATCGACTAATATACATGAATACATATCAACCTATACTATGACACGACAACTCCAAAAGATATGAAAAGTCTTCATAGCTCAAGCAGCATCCCAAAGCAGAATATCAACAACCTGAAAATACTCGGTCTGACCCAAGTATTAAATTTCAAAAGAAAATAATACTCGGGTCAGTCTAATTCAAACTCAGTTATTAATGCACAGAAGCAATAATAATAAAATAATGAATAGATGACAGTCACAGAAATAAATTTACCTATCCGATTCTTAAATAAGAAATCGGATAAGGGTAAATATAACGCGAACCAATTCAAAACAATTGGAACATCAATTAAAAGATCAACACGAGTAGGGCTGCAGTATACGCACGCATATACTGCCTCGCCACTACAGCATATGGAATACGAAATAGATCCATAAATCAAAAGCAAAAGAAATAACACCAAAACCAATACCGTGTGGCTGCAGTTCACGCTTGCGTGCACTGCCTTGCCACGACAGTGACGATGTACCCAATGAATATCGTGTGGCTGCAGTTGACGCTTGCGTGCACTGCCTTGCCACTACAGTGACGATGTACACAACCGGGCACAAGGTCAAACCCAAATGAATTACGGTTCAACCCAGGGCAACATAAGTGTACAAGGTCAAATAATCAAATATACAACATGGAATGCAGGCTGACCACTGGGGAAGGAGCAATCAAAATCACCTAGTTGAAAAAAGGCTTCCCAAATATATTTTTCGACGGCTTCATCTTCCCTCCGCATTTAAAGAGAATTCCAATTGAGGCAGAGGAAACTATGCATGATTACATCCATGGTGTCTATAGCCAATACCAAGAGTGGATGAAGACTACAGATAAAGCATCGGCGGTGGCTTTCGAACGAGCAAAGATGATTGAGAATTTAGAAACTGATCTCGCTCAAAAAGACCATACTATTCAAGTGCTTCACAATGAGAGCGAGTCTTCAAGGAGATCCTAAATAGAGGCTAGTAAGAAAGTGGATGAGGCAAATAAGTCTATGGAAAGGATGCGACAAACGCGTTTAGTCTTGGTTAAGGAGATGGGCCACCGGAATACTACTGTTATGGCCGAAAGGGATGATGTGGTGAAGGAGCTTGAAGAGCTTAAGGCTAAATTTTCTAAAATCATCAAGGAGATAGATGATGCAGAAAAAGCTGCTCAGGAGGCATGCGAGCAGGCTGTGGTGCTCCGAAACGAGAGAGATACGACGACACTTAAGATTCAGGAGGCTGAGGCCAGGATTGAAAATGATGTGAAGATGGCTGAGTCCAGGTTGAAGGCTGATATCGAAGATCTTCTTGTTACATATAATGATAGTGTTCTGAAACACCGAGACCTAACCTGGTTCGATAGCTATCCTTCACACTTGTAAAACGCTTGGGACAGATTGGTGGAAGATGAAAAGGCTGAACGATAAGTGGAACCAGTCGATGAGTTCGAATTTGAAAACCGGGTGTTGAGCGAAGATGAAAGAAAGGTTCTCCGCGACATCATGATTGCATATAAAAAGTTGAAACTTAGCAATCCGCACTCGGAAGGTGGGGAAGGTTCTTGTGTTGAGCATCATGATGTAGGTTTTGAAACTCTCGCTCTAACTCAGCCTGAATCTACATCTATGGTTGATCCTTAGTCCGTTCTTGCTTATAATCCTGATCAACCACGGTTATCTCTAGTTCACGAGCATGTCTTTGAAGCTGCTCTACCATCCGCATGCCAAACCGAGGAAGGTATTCTAAACATTCCTTATGCTCACCCAAAGCTGGAAATGTTGATTGAATTAATCGCTAACTCTTTTTATTTGTCTCTATTCAGTGATAGGAGCTTCATCTGCCTGCCCCCTGCAATCCAAGAGTTGCATCATGAGTAGGAGGCTATCATAACGGAAGCGACCATGACAACGGTTACTGCACATACGGATGAGGTACAAGGGAGCACACTTACTTCCCATGAGCAGATGATGGAGGTACTTCTTGGTCATCAAAGTGACCCCATTGTTGATCTTCAGTTTTCCATGAACGGAGGCACATCTGTGACTAGCTCCTCGGGCCCGACTACCAGCGTTCCCAGCAAGGCTCAAACAATTCATGACGAGGAGATAATAGCCGAAATTAATGCCGAGATGGAAGCAGCTGCACTAGCCAGTATCTTTGGAGGTGGAATGGCGGGTCCTGGCCCAGCTCCTTTGCAAATGATCTCCCAAGGAGGAACGATCGTTGATACAAGTACGCCTCCTCCGCCTTCTAACATTGATCCTATATCTCCGACTCTGCCTTCAGGAAGCATCCCAATTCATGTGAGTTCGAAGAAGGAGGTTACTATAATGCCCTCGATTGGATATCAACTGCCAAAAGGCAAGGGTTCAAAGTGGCAACCAAGTGGCAACTCCGGTGTGTCAACGACGAAGAAGAAGCTAAGAAAAAAGAAAGAATAGATATGTCTTTTCTGATCATATTTGGTAGATAGATAGGGATCTACTTTTGCTTTCTGTAGGCCATGTATGGATGTAGGTTCGGCCCCTACTAGTAGGACTTTTGGTATAGTTTTTTACTTATTCTTTTCTTCCAAAGAATAGTTGGAATAAAATTTCATTTTATCTCTAGCTCAGATTGTGTTCATTTGTTAAAGTACTTTAGCGCTCAAATTTTCATTCAACACACTTGTGGAGTTTTAGTCTTTAAATCGAACTCGGGTTGCTAAGTTTTGAAGATACGTCATTGGGTCACGATCGAGAGTTAAGTCAAATTCCATTATTGTAATGTCTCAATCAGTGGCTGGTACTTAAGATCTGCCCCCAGTTCTGGGATAAGTTGAAAAGATTGGTTAAGAATTGTTGATTACCTTTAATACATCGAGCTTAACTTTTCTGAAGCAGAATTGAAACAAGATGAGCTCGGGTGGTCAAATCACACTTGCTCATCTGTTGGTGATCGCATGCACACTCTGGGGATCGCACTTGTGGATCGGTGGTATGTCACACCTGCTCAAGGTTTTGATATTAATAACTTCGTCCGCACTCTGGGGACTTAGATTGATTCATAGGTGGTTAGTTACATCTATTTTTCGCTCATACTCCGACCTGCAATCTAGTGGCCTGGAGTTGTCTTACGGGTGGCCTTTTTGAGCCCATCTTTTGTTCATACTCCAACCCATACTTTAGGGATTTAGAGTTAGTCGATGTTTATACTC
This sequence comes from Allium cepa, assembly GCA_030765085.1. Taxonomy (NCBI): domain Eukaryota; kingdom Viridiplantae; phylum Streptophyta; class Magnoliopsida; order Asparagales; family Amaryllidaceae; genus Allium; species Allium cepa. Next base: position 402,077,158 of record CM060946.1, read on the forward strand.
CAATTCGCACACTAGGAATCCGGAGTTATTTGATGTTCATATTCTGATTTGCACTCTCAGAATCTGGAGTTATCTGATGTTTATACTCCGATTCGCACTCTGGGAATCCGAAGTTAGTTGATGGGTGGTCAATCACGCGAATTTGGTTTTTATGTTTATACTCCAGTTCGCACTATGGCAATGTGGAGTTGGTCGACAGATGGTCAGTCACATCTGTTAAGGCTTTAGGATTTTGTTCTCGCTCCGCGAATGACGAATCTATCAAGATTGTGGATAGTCGGCTCCCATCCATCCTGAGTTAACAAGTGAGGTCGTTAGATGGACGGCTCCATCCTACTTGAACTTGGTTTGAATACGGGCGAAGTCGTTAGTGGACAGATCCACCCTCTTTGATACCGCATTTATATGTATATACTCCAGTTCGCACTCTGGGAATTTGAAGTTAGTTAATGGATTGTCGTGTATCAATCCTCTTTCGGCTTCAGTGTGATGGCTTGTCCCCGAGCTCGGGTTTCATTTAGTGAGTGACTGGTCATATCATAGTCACTCGCTATTTGAATAAATCTCATCGCATGGTGGAACTTAGCCCTCCATACATAGTGATGGCCGTACGATGCATTTTAAAAAATCATGGCTCTGGCTCGAAGAGATTGCATTTTATTGCTAAAATTAGGAAATACGGCAAAGTCAGTTGGCTTATTACAAATTCAAATTTCAAAATGCACAAACAAATTGAAAATGAAAAATTGACTAAATAAATGAACAGCGACGTAGACTTTCGCTGTTCCTAGCTCTTGGCAGAAGGAGACCTTAACGGTCGATAATTTGAATGTGCCATCTCCAAGCTTTTGTTTAATGACATATTGCCCTTCCCACACTGGTTTCATATGTGAAGGAAATGGGTAAATCCTCTTGAGGATGAGATCACTGAGTTCAAAGGTTCGGGGTCGGACCTTGGCATTGTTTAACTGGGTGACTCAACTTCGGTATGTGGCTGCCCTCAAATCAGCCTCTTCACGCTTCTCATCCAATAAATCTAGAGATTCGGCAAGTAATGTAGCATTTGTCTTCGGATCATAATATGTCACGTGATGAGAAGGTATTTCCATCTTGACTGGAATAGCGGCTTCTGAACCGTACGAAAGGGAGAATGGAGTGTGGCCGATCGTAGATTTATGGGTTGTCTAGTAAGCCCATAAAGCCATAAGGAGGTTCTTCGACCCATTTGCCTTCGGCCTTTTCCAATCGTTTCTTTAGAATAGAATGTATAACTTTATTAACAGCTTCAACCTGTCCATTCGCTTGAGGGTGTGCAACTACGGAGGACTTCTTTTGGATGGAGAACTTCTTCTGAATGTGGAACCGTTGACAGAAATTCTTAAATTCAACACAGTTGAATTAGGCTCCGTTTTCTGTAGCGATGGTATGTGGGAGACCAAATCGGCAGATAATGTTGAGCACTACAAATTTGATCACTTTCTTTATCGTGATTGTAGCAAGGGGTTCAGCTTCTGTCCATTTGGTAAAGTAATAAACTGTGACGATGGTGTACTTCGCACCACCTTTAGCTAGAGGTAGAGAACCAATAATGTCAACGCCCCATACTGCAAATGGCCATGGGCTGACCATTTGATTTATTTTGGTAGGTGGGGCTCGAGGAATCTGAGCGTGTTTTTGGCATCTATCACATTTTCTAGCATAGCTCGATGCATCATGAATTACAGTCGACCAATAGTATCCATATCGGAGCACTTTCTTGGCAAGAGCTTGCCTTCTAGTGTGATCGCTACATTCACCTTCATGTACATCATGCAATACTCGTTTGATTTCATCTTGAGCGATACGCCAGAGTAAAGGAATAGAGTACCCTCTTCTATACATGACTCCATCTTGGATAGTGAACCGCGAAGCTTTTCAAAGAACTTGTCTCTTTTCACTCCCGCGCTTTGGCAAGATCTCATGCTCGAGATAGTTTATGAAATGAGTCAACCATGACTCCTTATCCGGAATGACCTCAAGTACCCAATCTCTTTCCATCTGATCGATGCTTGGGGAAGATAATGTTTCCATGGGAACGATTTCCATTTGTTTTGCTTCACCCGTACCGGCTAACTTTGCAAATGAATGGGCCTTCTGATTGCGCTCTCAAGGTATGCAATAGATGGCATAATGATCTAAATGTTTCAGTATCTCCTGAACCCGAGCAAGGTAAGTAGCCAGCCTTTGATCTTTAGACTGGTGCTCTCCCCGAACTTGAGACACGATCAATTGAGAATCACTATAAATCTCCAGAGAAATAATTCTTGAGTCTCTGGCAAGTCTCAATCCAACAAGTAAGGCTTCATATTTAGCTTCGTTGTTGGTCGCATGTAAATCGAACTTTAAAGCATAGCATATAGATCGGCCTTCTGGAGTTACAAGTACAACTCCAGCGCCTGAGAAACGGTCATTTGATGCACCATCAGTATGAAACTTCTAGATATACTTGGGAGATTTACTGGTTTCGGGAAAGTCCTCTGGGATAGTGAATTCGTTGATGAATTCTGCTAGGATCGGTGTTACATACCGCCTTTTTGGACAGTTTAAGCAGACAAAAATGCCAACTCAAACCATACGGAAGGGCGGATTGTTATTGGGGTAAATAAGAAAAAGCAGAAAGAAAAACAACAAAATACAATTTTGAAGCGGAATGACAAAATATAATAATCAAATAACAATTCATGAAGCTATTTACAAAACATTTGATTATACTTATACAACACAGAATTAGAGTTACAAATATCATAGAATAATAAATAATAATGCAGCAGAACAATGTGATGCAGTGGAATGAATATAGTAAATAATAGTAGCACAAATATTCATCTTCGTCCTCCAGAAATAAGGTCTTCAAATACTGAAATGCTGAGGCTGACCCGAGCGAATTGAGAAGACAAAATACTCGAGTCAGAACTGAAAGATCTTATGTAAGTTAAATCAACGGTAAATAAATATGTATGGAACAGCGTTAGAGATGTTTACGAAGTTTGACATCTCCTATCCACTGTCTAACGTTAGTGTAGTAACTTAAAAGATGCTTGGATTCACATCTCCTAAGGATTCATTAAAGTATCTACTATGTAATACAATACGCTATTATAATAAGTCTAAGGTAAAGTAAACTATTAAAATAGCATTGGGGCTTTAGATTTTCTACCTTAACACATTTTATATAATCCCATAGTCTATACAGTATCGTAATCCCACCAATACTGGACGCTGTCAGAGGGCATTCTATTGGTATGGTACAAAACAAACTCGTAGAAGGTGTGCTAGGATAGGTGACATGGCACAACTAGGCAATGCCAAGGTTGATATACCAATAACACTTTCGGACTGGTGGTACTGCATAGCAGCTACTATCGCCCACTTGGAAACGCACTCCCGAGTAAAAATAGAAAGGTTGCCACCAAATCAGTCAAAAGTCAGAATATAGTATCGATGGAGTGTACCCGATCGGAGGAAGGACCTCACTTGGCCCGTCGATTGCTCCTGTTTTAGCCACCTTAAACCAACTCACGGGAGTCGTCCACGCATATACCTCATATAGGATCATCGCCACCATCCTACTTCATTCTGGAATCTCCACCGTGTACACAGTTGTCAAAGTGGATTTCCGTATTGGCAGAGAGTATGACAATATCTGATCCCAGACTCTTTAACAACCAATCGCTTATTACACATCGGATGGTACTTTTACATTTCCAAAATCATTTCATAATTGATATCAAAATATCATATTCAATTCAAATCACATCACTTTTGAAATCATTATTTACTTTCGAAATCATATTTACCTTTGAAATCATAGTTCGATAATTATATTTCCTTTCAAGAGTCGTATTTCCAAAATATGTTAAACTCTTATTTCAAAATATCATATTAAACCAAATATGTTATTTAAATCCCAACTTAGGTTACAACATCATTAACCATATTCACTTAAAAATCTAGAATTTGAACATAAACCCATCCATTTTGCTTAGTTTAGAATTTAGAAGAAAATAGTGTTAAATACTTACAAATAGTTAATATAGATTTAAAATAGATTAAATATAATTAAAATGGATTTAATAGCTTTAAAATAGATTAATTAAATTTAAATAAATTAAAATAGTTTAATTAGTTGAAAATAAATTAAATTGGTTTAAAATAGATTAAAATAGTTCATATAGTTAATATTAGTTAAGTAGTTTAATAAATTTTGAAAATCTTAACAATTAGAAATTTTAAAATAATATATTTTTAAAACATTTTATATTAAAATATGATTTTGAAATAAATATCAAATTAAACTATTCATTTCATTTCAACATATTTGGACAAATTTAAATTTCCAAATCAACAAACCCAATTTCAAAATCTTTCAATTTTCAAATTTCAGTAACTCTCAAATCTTAAATCGGTTTCAATCCTTGTTCAAGTATCAATTCGATCCACTCCAATTCAAAAAATATTTCAAAGTTATTTTCAAACAAATTTAATAACTTAATTTCGATAGAATTTCATTTATACTTAAAAGTTTAACTTCAAACTTCCAATTTAATTTCTTAAAGAAATTCCTTTTTAGTCCAATTAACGTTTCAGCGCAAAACTTGATTTTTCAATAATACTTCAATTTATATAAATCAAATTTCCATCTCAAAATATCATTTAATTCCATTCAAAATTTAGGATTTTAAAATCATTTAATTTAATTAATAAGGTGTCCATATATAATTCTCTACTCTAGGGTCAAGTGATACAGATATTATCATTTCAATTCGCAATTTAAAATTTTAAGGTTATACACCATTTCAAACCGCAATCCCCAATTAATATAAAATCCATAATATTGCTCGAGTCTATCATTTCAATCCATAACAATTTTTCCCTATTCTATAGATCATTCGGGTATGTATCATTTTAACCCATAGTGAACTTGCAGTTTGTAACGATATAAAATACAACATCCTTTCATCCAATATCAACAATCAACATCCATTACAAACATCATCCAAGTCAATCAGTAAATATCAATGTAGAACTGATAATCAATAACCGGTATTTAACTGGCAATTTATAGTCCATAATAAATTAAATAACGATTTACTTCAAATAAATTCAAATTAACCGAGATGATGATTCAAAATGTACCAAACAATCATAAATGAGTTCCTAATCACATCATAAATTGAATTCAACAAACATAAGAAATTTTAGAATTTGTGAGTGGGTTACAACACTCACCTTTGAATTTAAATTGAATTTAAATCCAATTTAAGCCCAAAATTCAAACCATCTCAGAATTTTTCCAAACCAGCGTCAAAATGTCCGGAATTTCAAAACGATCGCAGCGGATCAAACCGCGTGTGAATTGGAGCTCGTATGTAAAAGTAATACAAATTAGAATGATTTAAAATTTTATTAAATGAAAATAAAAAAGGAAAAGGAGAACACTTCATACCCACGTCAGCAGTAACTTCAAGCTCTCAACTTCGCACCCAGGTCATGCACGTAACCTAGGTTACAGCTGTCATGCATCTCAGTGCCACCACACCCCCACATGTCGCCTGCAACCCACGATCGACCCTCGTAGCCACCGCCGAGCCAAGCGCACGCCTACCTAAGGTTGCGTGACCACCTTGACCACGATGAACAATAGCAGCCGCCAAAACATATAACCATAATCGAATTATCGCGGCCAATCTGGCCGTTGAAACTTCGTGCGGCGCACCTAGATGAACTCCCCTCCGCACTCTCCACGGCACGGTATCACTGAATCAACGATCGGTCGATGTTGATCGACAATCGATGGACGACCGAGATTCATTCTTCAATTTCTAGACAAACAGAGGTTCAAATTGCAAAACGAATTATAGATCTGAGATGCGCTCGCCGAGAGATTCAAATCGATGTATAATTCGATATAGTTTGTGGAGTTTGATTTTTTTGACTTTGGTTTATGAATTGAAATTGAATTTGTGGATTTGGGAGTTAGGTTTTGTCCCCCACTGGAATGAGGAGTTGAGAAGGAGATGTACGTATAGAAAATATAAAATAAGGAGTGGCTAGGGTATATAGCGAGGTATTTATAGGCAAGGCTGAAACAGAAAGAATGGGCCAGATTAATTAAACGATAAACGACCCGAAAAGCCCATTTCGACTCCCGAACGAAAATGGGTCAACCCATATATCAAAACAGATGTTTTTGATAATTTTAAGATCAATGGAACATGTTTCAAGTTCAAATTCCATCGCATGAAGAAGTTACGTTAAAACTATCTTATTTCAAATTGATTTCAATTAATTTTAATTAAATTGATTTCTAGGCGTTTCGAGCCCATACGATCAAATGACAAATCCGATCGCTATGAAACTTGAAATTCTATAATAATTCACCGTTACGAATCCGATGAAACTAGTTTCGTCGAAATCCGAGACAATGGCCAAAATGGCTATTTTCTCATTAATTAAATAAATCAATATTAAATTAAATTAAAACACTTTTCAATTCAATATTTAGTTATTTACAATTTCTATCAGTTTTTATTACTAAGTAGTTTATAATCCTTTATAGCAAATTCCTATATCAATCTGATAATGAATATCCCATTAGTTATAATGATAAATCTCAATTTCAATAAATTTTCTTAATTATAATTAGTTCCAATAAATTAATCTGGTTCAATTTCAATCCTTTTTTAACTTAATTATTACCTCACGAATAAATTTACATTCCCACTTATTCTATTACATTCCCATTTTGCAATTATTGTCTAAACCTCATTAATGTGACATTAAATTTCATTCAATTTTTTACATTCAATTAAATAGACCAAATAAACAGGTAACTTACATCAATTGTTACTATAGCTTTTAATCACACTTACGAATTCATTATTCACAAACAAATGTTGCAATTCTGATATAACCCAAACTTTATTCAATAGTCATTTATCTCATACTATTTCATTTATTAATTTAATGTTTGCATTTGTTTTCTTATGTTCACTTTTATAACCAAATATAACACTTACATTATTTCAATTAATTGAACTTCCATTCAAATTGTTAATTATTTACTTTAATTATCATTTGTTACTTCATTCCAGTAATCATTTCATTATTAAATTACAGAATTTATATTTCTTCCAAATATAATTACCAAAAACTAATTAAATTAACAAATTTAAATCATCCAAAAATTACGAGTCATTACACTCTCTCCCACTCAAAACTTTTCGTCCTCGAAAAGGAAAAGAAGGGAAAAGTAGGAATTAGGAAATCCATATATATTATTTAAAATGTTAAATGTAAAAAAATTAATTTACAAAATTAAATAATTTAAATAAAATATGTCCATTTATAAACAGTTAAATCCTTTTATACTCAAACGAATAAAGTTTGGAAAACATTTCACAAAATTTTCTAAGTCTAAAATTTACAGAAAATTTCGGTAGTCTCCTTTGTACGGAGAGGCTCGGGAGAAATAATAATATCAATAAAATAATACATAACATAATTTTTCAAAATAATAAACCCTAATAGCGGGAAAACAATTTAATATCGCTAGAAAACCGTAATCCGAGAACGTACCTATTTGTCGAGCAAATAATGCTTATTTCTGAAACCAAAAGAAGTAGCAATTGCTTTCATAATCTGTATTTCACTTATATAATCCAAAAGAAGTTAATAATTATATAAAATAAAATATTTAAATTTGTTTCAACCACTAACAAACAAATCAATATAATACAACAATCACTTGCAATCTCAGCATACAAACATCACATGAAATTCAAACAAATCAATTATCCTTATCAACCAAAACATATAGTTTGCTCGGGTTAAGACACCTTTTAATCACAAAGAATGACAAATAACTACTAAGTATACCTTTTACTCAACATTCTTAGATAAAACTCAATAGATTATTCATACATCCAAACAATTTTAAAGTATCCTTGCCCAAACAACCATAAACCAAAACAAACAACACATTCCAAATATTGTTTAAGTTCATTTTTTACATTTTTTACATTTTCTTACATATATTATTTATATATAAAATTTTAAGCACATGTAAATCAATTCTAAAAGGATCATACAAATATCTATGTAAATAAATCCACATTTATTTATTCAGTACTTATTTTCATTTACTTTCATTCATTACTTACAAAATCTCATTTTCATTTGTTCAAACAATGTCAATTTCTTTCCATTACTTTATATTCATTTCTTACATAAGTTATTCAATTCAATCACTGAACTCATTATTCAAGTATTTCATACATTTTATTACATATTTAATTTACAAATTAATTTATATACTTGATTTCAATTAGACACTAATACTCAATAGTGCATAAATGTAACGATCGCAATTTTGAATTTAATTTAATTTAATAATTAATTTAAATTTTGGAATCTATTTTGGAATTAATTTGAATTTTTCAAAATAAATAAATTAAGTGTTGATTTGTATATATAAATAAGATTGTAAAATACATTTGAGTTTAAGAATTCAAAATAATAAACGTTTTAGAATTATTTGAATTTGAAATATATACGTATATGTATATATGAGTAAATTTGAATTTGACAAATTTGAATTTGAATATTGAATTTGTATTTGAATTTAAAATTTGAATAATTGACTTAGAAAAATGATTTGGGTTTAAAAATATTATTTATGTAAATTATTTAATGGGTAGTTAGATTTAAAAGCATTTTCTTTTATATAGTATGTATATAATAATGATTGGGAAGATGTATTTATAAAATAAGAAAAATGCAATATAAAATTTATTTAAAAGCTTTTAATTCATGAGAAATACACGTGTTAAACATGTAACAAGAAATTTAACAAGTGTAATTTAAATAATAAGTTGTTTAACAAATGTAATGATTTTATAATTTAAATTTGACAAGTGTCATTTAGTTTTATTTTTGAGAAAGAAATTAATAAAAATAGAAAATAGGGTTATATAAACTATCAAATCTTCTACCTCTCATTTCTTTTACCTGATCAAACTTTTAAGCCAAAAAACAAAATTTCCAAAAGCAAATACGAGGAGAAAAATCAAAAACTTTAAAACCAGATAAGAGAAATTTAAAACCTGGAAGTTTCAAAAGCCTTAACCAAAATAAAAGGAAATCAAAAGCAAAAGCAAAGTTTCAGATCAATTTAAAACTGAATCAAAACGCTAGAAGCAACTCAACAAAAAATTCATCAATCAAAATCATCAAGTTCCAGTTGTTCAAAGATCAACAACTAATTCCTAGTTTACAAATTTACTTCAAGCCTGTTCTTCTTTGTTCTTCATTCCAGGTGAGTAAACTCACTTCTTGAAAAATTAGATCTGTTAGAATTTTTGGTTTGCATTTTGATCTGGAAAGTTATGAATTTAATATGTTGAGATGGTTATATATTTGAGCCAATATGTGTTTGTAAACTGTGTGCATGTCTGGTTCAAAGGCAATGCTTGCCTCTATTTGATTATAGGCTTCCAAACCCTGTTCATAAAGTAAAACCTCCTTCTCAAATTGATTGCAGCCTTTTGGATCTTGATAGAATTTGTTACACAATCCAAATCTAATTTCTAAAAATATTTGTAGATATTTTTATAAAAATATTTTCACTGGAAAATGGAAGATTTCAGTAAAAATCAATTCAGTTAAAAATCTTGATTTTTAAAATTTTACATTCTGATTGTATGTTTGGATTTGTGTTAAGAAATCATGATTTTTAATATACATATTAAAAAATTTAAAATCATGGGTAATGAGAAATTGAAAGATAAACGAAAAAATTTCTTTAGTCAATTTTGGACGATCTAGAAGGTAGGGTTGTCGTGTTCATAGCTGAAGGAAGTTTGGGGGTTGGAGAGTATCAGAAAAATAACAAATTAATTTTAAGATCATCAATTTAGTTTGTCGGCGATGAAATAGGGTCTAAGTACCCGGTTTAAGCAATGTTGATCCTCGAGTTCATATGGCGACGAGGGAGGATCGGGCTAAATCGCATAGGGGGAATCGATGCAATGGACTCTAGCGATGGTGCATGTTCATCGGCGTTGGCTCTGATGGACTAGATCGGCGTGGCGAAGTGTTTTCGTCATCGATGTTGGGTTTCAGTTGGATGCTGGATGGCTCAATTTTGATTCTGAAGCAAATTAATGGATCTGAGTGTTCGTGGTAACTTTGGAGATGATCGGTGACCTTGCGACATCGGCGAAGTTGGCCGAAACTGCGGCGCTTAGATGTGCACGTGAACGTATGTCAATGGTGTATGCGTGGTCTGGGTATTTCGTGATGACTCGAAGCAAATATCGATGGAAAGGTGTGATAGCTTGAGTTATAACTCAAGTAAAAAATTTAATGTACCAGGTAAGAATACTTAGAAAAAAAATTTAAGATTGAAAGTTAGGCGCTCGGGTTGATTTTCGACAAAACTCGAAGTAAACAGGTGATTCTCTCGGGGGCGACTCGAAGCAGACTCGGTCTGCCACGTAAAACAGTTTTACTTTAAAAATCTTTTAAACTTTTTAAACATTTTTAAAACCCATGTTTTCAAAATGATGATTTGATTAAAGTTTGAATCAATTAAAGTTTTAAGTAAGATATTTTCAAAGCAATCAAATTTTAATTTATTTAATTTTGATACACTATTTTATAAAGTTATTTATATTTAATAAATAATGTAATTAAAAAGGGTAATTAAGATAAAAAGTTATTTAATCTATCTTAGCCTTTTTAAAAGGAACTAATGTATGAGGATGATGATTAAATAAGATTTATAAAATATCTAAAGTGATTAATAAAGATAAAAAGATTTATCTTTTAATTCATTAAGTAATTAATGATTTGTTAATATAATTATTTTAAAAGTAATTATTTAATATTAAAGATTAATTTAATAAATAATTAAAGTTAATAAATTAGTAATTAATTATAAATTAATTAAGGAGTAATTTATTAATAAAAATAATTAAGAGTTAATTAATTAACAACTAAGGGTTAGTTAATTAATTAAGATAATTAAATTAAGGAATGATTAATTAATGAAAGCGATTAAGACTTAATCAATTGTAATTAATGATAATAAATCATTGATTAAAGATTACTAATGAAAGTAATTATGTGGTTGATAAATTTACAACCACACTATTTATTCATCTTAGTTGAAGATGTTTGATGGTTATTGAATGTTGTGTGATGGATTGATATATATATATCTGATATGTGATGTGATGCTATGTAATATGAAATGCTTTGTGCTGAGCTGTGATATCTGTTATGAATATACTGTTGTATGAATATGAAAATCCCTTTGTCCGTAAAACGACATTTGAATTTCGATGAGACAGGGAGTTAGATTCCAGTGGTGAATCATTGTGATTGATAAATTTTACTTTATCTGTGAATTTGTGAATTGAAGATGAGCATTATAGATTATACCGCTTATCGATATTGTTATGATTGAATCTGTGATGATTGATGATGTTGCACTATTGTGTAAAACCCCTGGACCACACTCATACACACACAAATATGGATTTCACGAGGAAATCGGTTAACTCATAGATATTTTGAATTTAAACATTATTTGTTTAAAAGATGAATTTTGAATCCAAATGGTTTTGGAAATGAGATTGGGTTAGCTATGAAAAGTTCTGAAAAGGAGTTTTAAAGATAAAAGTTATTTTGAATAACTTGATTACGTTTGAAAATTTAAATAGTTTGACTTAAATGTGAATTCAGGATTTGAATTATGGTTTAACAAGTTATATAATGTATTTATATGGGTTTTAAACCATTTAAAAAAGTATTGTTTTGGGAATTTGGATTTATACCCAAGGGCTTTGACTTGTGAAAATATAATCGGATTTTTTCCAAAACGAAAACTATTTGTCTTCAAATAAAAATAGCTTTCATATAAAGAAAGGATTTCCAATTTGTGTTGATAGGATTTCAAGCTTCAATGATAATGTTTTTCCAACTTATGAATGAATCTTTGGAAATGGTTTTGAAAGCTATGAATTGAGTTTTTAATTTAAAGATTGGATGAGTTAATCCAATTAGAAAGCGAAATTGTTTTGAAAAAATTATAAATGAATCTTTGTTAAAGATTGGTATACTTTTTTTTCAAAGTGAAAAGGATCTTTAAGGTGTATCCTTTCTATAAAAGATTTGAAAGGGGAATTGTTTTAAAAAAGCTATAAATGAATCTTTGTGAAAGATGGGTGAACTTTATGAAGTGAATCTTTTTATTTAAAAGATTTGGAAATGGTAATTTGTTTAAACCATTTGAAAGAAAGGTTTTGAATAATAAGTTGTGACTTAACTGAGATCGTATGTTTATAAATATTGCGCTCACTATTCAGTTTAGCCAGGAGAGGACCCTTGTGTCATATAACCCGTTTCGAATAGTGATACGATGAAATGGATAGCATTTGAAGACGGTGGTGAAGACCGGTGTCTTCGAGAACGATAGGATAACCTGTCGAATGACTCTACACTGAGTAGCTACAGTATAGAGATCTCCATATGTGATGGGGAGTCCGATCGGGATTGGGGATACCCGGATTGCAAGCGCTTCTTTGGAAGTGCCTTCGGTTCTGTTCGAACCCGGAAAAGACTTGTATGGATGTGTGTCTGACCTTACAATTTGAGATGTAAAGCTGGTTTTTACCAAATACATTTCTGTTTGGTGGCGGAGATTTATTCTCTTATCTTAACACCCTTCTCTGAGACATACGAGCTCAGAGGTTATGTAGTTGATGGTTACTAGTGATACATTTCCAATTTGGTAATGTGGCGTACGAAGTGCTGCTGATCATTTGTTGATCGAAGCATGACTTTGTGAAAAAGCGTAGCTTTGTGGACGAGACTGCATCAGGACCTCACACCCCGGAAATAATCGAAACAGGAAAGACGCAACAAGGTTTTTAGGGGTCGTGCTCCTAGGGTATGTCCATTTCCTTCTGGATAAAAGGGGATATCATGGTATGGAGCCCAGATATTTAACTTATGTGGTTGTTCGCCGACGGAAATTCTATCGAGTTAGAAAACCGTCGAACGAATTTAAATTAAAAATAACCACAAGCGCACGGTGTACGAATGTAGCACGTGGCGAATACGGGTCGATCCGCAGGGAATTGATGATTTTAAAATTCTACTCAATCAAATTAACCAAAGTTGGAAGAGTGATTAACTAAAAAAAATGACAAAAGAAAATAGATAAAAATATGAGAGTGTTAAGACAATTTAGAGGCAATTTCCACTCTCTAGATCACATAAATCAACAAAATGAAGTTATGATCTCTCTTTTCTTGTCATTAGTGAATTAGTTGATGTGGTTATCATAAGTATGGTATATTTGTGCTATTAATTATCTCAATATAAACCATCAAACTATAACACAACCACTAATACACTTTTAAATCTCATAAAATATGACAACAAAGTTGAAAGAAAAATTTATTTTAAGCATGGTCTATTAACCATTAATTAGAAATATAAGCCATCAAATTTCAATTTCAACAATCACTTCTTTGCCATAATCATATGTAGATGAAGAGGCAATTTTTTTTTTGTTTGTTTAAGCATAGCCTATTTGTTATAAACAACATAGACTATCAAATTCAATGCTAAACAACATCATTAAACCACTTCATTCATTCTCATTAAGCATAAAAAGAGAGCATAAACATCAAATTAAGTTGAAGCTACATGATTAGAGAGCTTCATTACCCCTAAATTGAAGGGGTTTAGCCTCTCATATTTGTTATCATATGAACAAATGTAGCTTGCAACATGAGAGAAAAAGAAAAGGAAAAGAGAGCAAAGTGAAATGGAAAACTATTCTAATTGCATAAAGGAAAATCTACACTACTTGCATAAAAGGAAATGAACATGTAATTAAAAAGAAACAATAATTAACATTGCATAAAAGAAAAGAATTACATAAGAGAAGAAATGGCTAAGTAGCCATGGAAAGAAAGAGAGAATTGATTTATTTTCTAAACTAAAACTAACTAACTAAGAGGAAGATGGCTACATGAAACATAAGGGGTATATATACAAGTTTTAAAACCCTAATTCACTTTTTGGGGAATGCCCAAAATGCCCCTTAGGAAGTGTGGAGGCCAAGTAATCATTAACATGTCTTAATCCCCCATTAAGTGTACATGAAGCCATTAAGACCAAAAGCATGTGCATTAGCCTTTAATTTGTACATTAAGGTAGGTGGGTAGGTGGGATCCTCCATGATCTTCACTTTGAATTATTTCCATCTTCATTCCTTTATATCCATTTTGTACATGCATATTCCTTCATGAAACCACTTGTAATTGAGTTTAAATTCCTACAAAATAATATAGAAATTTCCCATTAAATTTTCTCAATTTGATATATGCACAAAAATGACCATTTTGCCCCTATATGAAGATGAATATGTGACAATTTGAAAACAATTTGAATTCGGTTTAAACAAGTAAAAATACCCAATATGATCATTTATTTAATTTAAAAAGAATAAATATGATGATAAAAATATGCACATTTACGTGCACATCAGTGGTTGCTACAAACTTATTGCTTTGTGGTTGTTGGTTGAGAGACGCCTCGGATAAAGGTCGGTAAAGACTGAGGATGGCATACTTGTGTGGTAGTTGTCTATGTTACAGCTTGGTTAAAGCGTGAGGTAGCATCGGCCTTGTGTTAGCAGATATCCGGTTAGGTTCTCGGGGGCTTCATTCCAGAGGCGTACCCATTGGGTGGAGGAAGTTCTTTTGCTTGACCGTTTGTTAGAAATCCAAAGAACAATACGCGCCCTGTACGGTTTTAGTTGTATAACTGCCATGGAATGTGGAAGTAACCTGCTATTGAACATGGCAGCTATAGTAGGCACACGATGAAATGTGGTATGCTGGCTAAGATTAATATTATGCTTTCGAAAGGTTTTCTACACTATGCACTAATAATAACATCAAATGGTTTCCATGTATCAAGCATTTTTAACCGTCATAAGGAGAAATCTCCTCCAACTGTGCTCTTGCATTGTGTGTGTGGCGGGAGGTGACGCAGCTTTGACTAGGCTTGAACAGTTTAGATACCAAACTGTCACAACCTATCTAGGATCTTCCGCATGAAATGATGATTTCGTGTCAAATAAACTGATAGAACGATAAATGCTTAATTCCGTTGATCGTGATGATGCTGGAATCTAGCTATCTCCAACCCATTTATCTCGCAAGATGCCGTGTTGAAAGATCTACAATTCGATCGTTGATCACTGGCAAGTGATACCGAGAATTGGCTTCAAATTCGTTGATTCGCTCACGAATAACCCGAAGATGGAAAGTAGAAGGAGATCACACTCAACTTCCAACAATGGTGGCCAAAGCTCACACACAATTTTATTTTAAAAATCAACCCCTTTTTACAAATGACAACACGCCCCTATTTATAGGAAATTACAACACATACATGTGACTCAACATACAACACACGACCTAACAACATACGACATAACAACATACGACTTAACAACATACGGCATAACAACATACGACTCACGACCTAACAACTTAACAATACAACAGACATGCGACTTAATATGATACGACTCACGACCTAAGAAATCAGCGACATAAGAAGAAAGCAGAGCTTCAGGAACGAATTAAGCGACATAAGTGACATAAGAAGATAGCACGGCTTCAGGAACGACTTAAGAGACTTAAGCGATATAAGGAATTAGCGACTTATAGAAATGCGGCATCAGTGAACGGCTTAAGGAAATGCGGCATAAGTGAACGCTTATGGAAATGTGGCCTACGACTTACGACTTAAGGAATGCGTCATAAGTGAGTGACTTATAGAAATGCAGCCTTGTTTTCTTGAGTCGTTATCTTATAAGGTAGGCGACTTATGGTAGGTGACTTGCGACTTAAGATGGCGGCGGCTTATCATGGTGCGCTGCATCATCCTCCCCTGGATGAAAAGAATTCGACCCCGATTTTACACTTTCCTCTTCTTTGACATACTTATTCTCATGATATGGAATCAAGTGTTTGACATTGAAAACGTCAGCAGTATGGATATGATCCGGCAATCTAAACTGATGAGCATTCTCATCAATCTTCTTTACGATTTCCAAAGGACTAATCTTTCTAGCAGCTAGTTTGTTGTAAGTACCAATAGGAAATCGATCCTTAGTCAGTACTGCATACACAAAATATCCTTCTTTGAACTCAACATTTCGTCGTTTAATATCTACAGATTGCTTATATTTCTCATTCGCCTTAAGCAATCGTTCCTGCACAACCTTGTGGCACTCTTGCAATTCATTCGCAAAATCACTAACTCGTTTGATCACTCCTTTATGTTGTAGTACTATAGATAAATCTGATGGTACCTTAGGGAATGTTGAGTAAACGATATGGAATGGACTCAACCCAGTGCTACGATTAACTGCATGGTTGTGTGCAAACTCAGGTTGACACAGCTTGGAATCCCAACTCTTCAAATTGTCAATCATGAGGCATCTCAATAGATTACCTAGGGATCTATTCACAACTTTTGTCTGTCCATCCATCTGTGGATGATAAGCACTACTAAATTTCAGCTTTGTCCTGACCGTTCTCCATAGACTCATCCAAAAATGACTCAGAAAACGAGTGTCTCTATCTGATACAATAGATTCGCAACCCGTGAAGACGATAGATCTCTCAGAAGTATAACTGTGCGACATTAACTGGATCTGCAGTCTTCTTGCATGCGATAAAATTTACCATTTTTGAAAACCGATCAACCACCACGTAGATAGAATCATTACCACGTTGCGTCCTCGGTAAGCCCAATACAAAGTCCATTCTAACATCCACCCATGGTTTAGTAGGTATAGGCAACGGCATATATAAACCTGCGTTTGTTGCGGTCCCCTTTGAAACTTGACAAATACGGCACCTCTGAACGAACTTTTCAACCTCCTTTCTCATTGACGGCCAAAAATAAAACTTTGAGATCAACTGCATAGTACGGTCGCGGCCCACGTGTCCTTCATCATGTAATTCATTGATGATTTTCATTCGCAGACTGCAATCTGGAATACACAACTGACTTCCTTTGAATAGAAAACCTTCAACAAGCATATATCCAGCCATGTTTCCCTGCTTGACTTTGTCTAGCATTTCGGAAAAATATGAATCTGAAGTAAGAACACTGAGTTGATCCAATAGATCATCAAGTCTTGGCATAGCAAAATCTGTATCTGACAGTTATTTTGTTGAGTGCCCTGCTGTCTGTACACATTCTCCATGAACCATCTTTCTTCGGTACCAGCAGAGCTGGTACAGGATAAGGACTGAGACTATCTCGAACACGCCCTTGCTTAAGCAACTCCTCAACCTGTCTCCTCAACTCTTCATGCTCCTTTGGACCCATACGATAATGCGGCCTATGTAGTAAAACAGCAACTGGCACTAGATCAATTTGATGTTGTATATCCCTCGGTGGCGGTAATTCCTTGGGTAATTTCGCAGGAAAGACATCTTCAAATTCATTTAACACCGGTCTAACCTCTGTAGGAATTTCAAGATCTTCACTTGTTTCATACCCAATCAACATAAACAATTCAGCTCTATCTTCCACTTCTTTAACAAATTCTTTCGTAGATAATAGACTAGTTGATTCCACTTTCTTCTCTGATTTGCTTTCACTTTATTCACGCTTCTTAGGAACTAAGGTAACTTGTGTACCTTCAAACATGAAACCGTAGCTGTTGGTGCGACCGTTATGTTGTACAATTCGATCATATTGCCATGGTCTTCCCAATAGTAGTGACACACATCCATATCGATAACATCTCACCATATATCATCTTTGTACTTTTTTCCAATAGAAAATGTAACAAGTGCTCGTCTTCCCACTGTCACTTCTCCACCTTTCTTTAGCCATGCCAGTTTATAAGGTCTAGGGTGTTTTTCAATCTTCAATCCTAACTTATTGACGGCTTCTTCAGAAATAATGTTATCGCAGCTTCCCGCATCAATAACAAATCGACAAACCTTTCCCAAGATAGTACATGTAGACTGAAAGATATTGCTTCTCATCCAACTAGAATCATTCTCATGCTTTGGCACTAAACAAGACCTCCTTATCATCAAGTTACACCCTTCGTCTCTGGATACAACTTCTTCATCTTCATCAAACTTCGATGGTTGAGAATAATCAATTTCAGCTTCCGCATCCTCATACTCACACTCCTCTGCAACTAATTCTCTCTTCTTTGGCTTTGTACATTCATTACTTTTATGTCCAAACTCCTGACAATTATAGCACTTGATACTGTTATCGACCTTTGCTTTAGCGGATTCATTGACAATTGGTTTATTGACTGCCTTGGAAACATTAGCACTGCTACTAGCACCCTTATTCTGGTTGTTAGAACCCGCAAACATACCAATTCCTCATCTCCCTTGTTTTTCCCAAGCTAGAGCTTTCTGATGTGCTTCAGCAACAGACATTGGATTAAACATATTAACCATGTCTTGAATTTGCATTTGTAACCCTCCAACATATCTAGCCGTTAGCTATTCCTCGGTTTCCATAATATCATTCCTCGCAATCAATTGATAGAATTCATCTGCATAGTCATTCACTGTCTTCGTCCCTTGTCTCAAATTCTGCAAACGTTGATACATAAGAGATTGATAATTGTACGACAAGAAATTCACTTTCATCAACTTTCTCATCTTCTCCCAAGTGGCAACCTTTGATTTTCCCATTCTCTCCCGGGTTAGTTTAGTTTGTTGCCACCAAGCTATAGCTCTTCCCCTTAGTTTTGTAGCAACTAATTGGACTCTGCGATTCTCAGGCCCCTCCTTGAATTTCAAAATTTCTTCAACATTCGACAACCAATCAAGAAATTCTTCTGCTTGCATACCACCTTTGAATTCTGGAATTTCCATCCTCATACCTGACTCCCATTTATGATCATTTTCTCAATCCCGATATTGATTTCGCACTTGGCCTCAATTTCGATAATGAATACTACCTCCATCACCATCTTCCTCAAAATCATATGTGTTTCGATATCGATCCTGACCATCGACGTCCCTACGACCACGTATGTCCCTTCTACCCTGTCTTTCAGCATCACAATATGGTTCATTTTCGAACCCACGTTGAGTTCTTCCCTCTTCATTTCGGTACCTGTGGTGGTCTCGCATCATTGAAACTGATGATTCTATCCTATCTCGATAAGACAGGGGTGACATCCTCCTTTCTTCCGAAACCGATGGTGAAACCCTGTTTCCACTCTGGTTCAAAACTGGTGACGTTCTCCTTTGATTTTGATTCATATCGTTCATCGATTTCTCTAATTTTTCATATCCTCATTGAACTTTTCATTGATACGCTGCTCCATCTGCTCAGCTTCTTGTCTTCTATACAAATCTTCAACATTATGATAGCGATTAGCACGTCTCGGAGGCATGATCATTAAACAATCTTGTTTCCGTCTCTGATTTGGCTCTGATACCAATTGACGCAGCTTTGACTAGGCTTGAACAGTTTAGATACCAAACTGTCACAACCTATCCAGGATCTTCCGCACGAAATGATGATTTCGTGTCAAATAAACCGATAGAACGATAAACGCTTAATTCCATTGATCGTGATGATGCCGGAATCTAGCTATCTCCAACCTGTTGATCTCGCAAGATGCTGTGTTGAAAGATCTACAATTCGATCGTCGATCACTCACAAGTGATACCGAGATTGGCTTTAAATTCGTTGATTCGCTCACGAATAACCCGAAGATGGAAAGTAGAAGGAGATCACACTCAACTTCCAACAATGGTGGCCAAAGCTCACACATAATTTTATTTCAAAAATCAACCCCTTTTTACAAATGACAACATGCCCCTATTTATAGGAAATTACTACACATACATGCGACTCAACATACAACACACGACCTAACATCATACAGCATAACAACATACGACTTAACAACATATGACATAACAACATACGACTCACGACCTAACGACTTAACAATACAACACACATGCGACTTAACATCATACGACTCACGACCTAAGAAATCAGCGACATAAGAAGAAAGCACAGCTTCAGGAATGGCTTAAGCGACTTAAGCGACATAAGAAGATAGCACGTCTTCAGGAACTACTTAAGCGACATAAGGAATCAGCGACTTATAGAAATGCGGCATCAGTGAACGGCTTAAGGAAATGCGGCATAAGTGAACGGCTTAAGGAAATACGGCCTACGACTTACGACTTAAGGAATGCGGCATAAGTGACCAACTTATAGAAATGCGGCCTTGTTTTCTTGAGTCGTTATCTTATAAGGTAGGCGACTTATGGCTGGTGACTTATGGTAGACGACTTACGACTTAAGATGGTGGTGACTTATCATGGTGCGCTGCATCAGGAGGCCTTATGGCAGTTTCACTTTCCAAAAAAAGCATGAACAGATTTCTCTTTATAAATTATTTTGTGAAAACAACTGTTTTTGTTTACTCATAGCAGTCCCATGACTGACCCGGAGTTTATTATTCCCTTCCTAAACTTTGGGTGCCCACAATTTTCCACACGGGCAGACTAGAAGCAGGTTAACCCTGTTTTGGAGCTAGCTTGGATTCGGAAGTCTTTTGGAAGCTATCAGATTTTGGAAGGCTTTTGGATTTGGAAATTTTTCGAAGTTCTTGGAGTTTTTTCGAAGACCTTATCAAAGTTGAAGTATGTTGGAAACTTTTTAAAGTCTCTATTGTTCTGCTGTAGAGTTTTCATTTTATTGTAATATCATTTGTGTATCACTCTGATATTGGTGATCGATGTTGTAATGGATAATGTATCAAAGTTGTATCTTTGTTGTATATAAATGTAATCGTCTTTTGTTTCCGCTGTTTTCATCTAATGTCGTTATAAGCTCCGGCGATACGGATTTCGATGTCGTTTTTCGGGCATCGAGTTCGGGTCATCACAAATGGTATCAGAGCTAGAGGTTGAGTAAGAACTTTAGCTATGGAGTATAAATCATTAGATGGCTCATTAGAGATTGGGTGAAGTATACCCTAGAATGAGTGTAACCCAAGAGACCGAAAACCTAAAATTTCTTGGTCTATTTATTTAAACTGTTGATATCCCAAAGATATCTTGTCCATGTGCCTAAATCAAGTTTTCTTGCTATTTACAGATAGTGAGAATGAGCGGAAGAAGAGGACAAGGTAGAAGACATGGAAATACCACTTCATCTGGTCAAGGCCTTGTAACAGCAGCTATTCCCACTCAACCTCAGCCGGATCTGGCTGATTTGTATCGAAGTTTTTCCAAACAGGGTGGAAAGCTGTTCAATGGCAAAGAATCCATTATCGAAGCCCAAGCTTGGATCCGATAATGTGAAAAGATTTTCAGGGGACTAAAATTGAAAGACAATCAGATGCGACTAAAAGCTTCTTGGCAACTCCAAGAGGAAGCCCTAGCATGGTGGGAGACAATTACGGTGGATGAGCCAGAAGAAGAATTTACTTAGAGTCGATTTAAGGAGGTGTTTGAGTAGCGCTATATGCCGTCGGCTGGTATCTCTTGAATGTACCAAGAATTCATAGACTTTAAGCAGGGGAGTTTGTCATTTGAGGAATATTTAAACAAATTTAACGAATTATCCCGTTTCGGTCCAGAATTGGTGAACACGCCTCTAAAGAAAAATGAAAGATTCATTCGTGGGATGAATAAGAAGTACCACGAAAGGATGATAGCACGCGTCAAAGAATCTTTTTCAGATTTGATAGATATGGAGTATAGGTATGCTACCGTGGATATGCATCATATCCCGAGGGAAGGAAGAAATACGAGCAATCAAAATTGGAAAAAAAGAAAGTTCGGGGGCAAGAAACCATATCAAGGCAAGGAAAAGAAGGACACTTAGGGAAACCCGATGAAAGATATAACTTGTTACAATTGCCAAGAATAGGGCCATTATTCAAACAATTGCAAGAATCCGAAGAAACAAGTTAAGAAAGAAAAACCTGTGCAGACTGGTCAGGGAGTTAAGAAATGCTATTACTGTCACAAGCCAAGTCACGAAGTTAAAGATTGCCCGAAGAAGAAGCAAGCTCATGTAGCAAAGGTGTATGCTATCGAACTGATCCTTCAACCTCAAAGGCTGATAAGGGAAAAGGAATTTTAGAAGGTAACCTTCTCTTTTACGATAAATTTTTTTGAGTTTTGTCCGATACGGGAGCTACACATAGTTTCATCGTAAGTGAGTTAAATCCTGAATCTGAGATCTTAGTCGAACTAATTTTTGTCTGTTTCATTGGGTTTCAATATATTCTACGAACGGTTAGTTATTCCTTCGGACTAACCAATGCCCCAATGCCCTGCATATTTTGTAGATCAGATGACCCAAATATTTCGTAGAGTGTTAAGTGAGTTTATTCTCATATTTTTGGATATTCCGGCTTGATCTGATAAGTCATTTCTCTATCTTTTTCTATGTTCTTATATTCTTTGTTTGTCTTTCTCTCTCTTTCAAATTTCATGGACGAAATTTTCTTAAGGAGGGAATCTGTAATAATCCCAATTTTGAATTAAATTTAATTTAATAATTAATGTAAAATTTGGAATCTATTTTGGAATTAATTTGAATTTTTCAAAATAAATAAATTAAGTGTTGATCTGTATACATAAATAAGATTGTAAAATTCATTTGAGTTTAAGAATTCAAAATAATAAATGTTTTAGAATTATTGGAATTTGAAATATATATGTATATGTATATATGAGTAAATTTGAATTTGACTTTAAAATTTGAATTTGAATATTGAATTTGTATTTGAATTTAAAATTTAAATAAATGACTTAGAAAAATGATTTGTGTTTAAAAATATTATTTATGTAAATTATTTAATGGGTAGTTAGATTTAAAAGCATTTTCTTTTAAATAGTGTTTATATAATATTGATTGGGAAGATGTATTTATAAAATAACAAAAATGTAATATAAAATTTATTTAAAAGCTTTTAATTCATGACAAATACAAGTGTTAAACATGTAACAAGAAATTTAACAAGTGTAATTCAAAATATAAGTTGTTTAACAAATGCAATGATTTTATAATTTAAATTGGACAAGTGTCATTTAGTTTTTTTTTGGGAAACCAATTAATAAAGATAGAAAATAGGGTTATATAAACTATCAAATCTTCTCCCTCTCATTTCTTTTACCTGATCAAA
Source organism: Allium cepa (assembly GCA_030765085.1). Classification (NCBI taxonomy): domain Eukaryota; kingdom Viridiplantae; phylum Streptophyta; class Magnoliopsida; order Asparagales; family Amaryllidaceae; genus Allium; species Allium cepa. Next base: position 402,100,451 of record CM060946.1, read on the forward strand.
CTTTATAAACCAGAAGAAAAAAAATTTCGAAAGCAAATCTGAGAAGAAAAATCAAAAACTTTAAAACCAGATAAGAGAAATTTAAACCTGGAAGTTTAAAAAGCTTGAAGGAAAATAAAAGGAAATCAAAAACAAAAGCAAAGTTTCAGATGAATTTAAAACTGAATCAAAACGCTAAAAGCAACTCAACAAAAAATTCATCAATCAAAATCATCAAGTTCCAGTTGTTCAAAGATCAACAACTAATTCCCAATTTACAAATTTACTTCAAGCTTGTTCTTCTCTGTTCTTCATTCTAGGTGAGTAAACTCACTTCTAAAAAATTAGATCTATTTGAATTTTTGGTTTTCATTTTGATCTGGAAAGTTATGAATTTAATATGTTGAGATGGTTATATATTTGTTCCTATATGTGTATGTAAACTTTGTGCATGTCTGGTTCAAAGGCAATGCTTGCCTTTGTTTCATTACAGGCTTCCAAACCCTATTCATAAAGTAAAACCTCCTTCTCCAATTGACTGTAGGCTTTAGGATCTTGATATGATTTGTTATACAATCCAAATATAAGTTCTAAAAATATCTATAGATATTTTTATAAAAATATTTTCACTGGAAAATGGAAGATTTCAATAAAAATCAACTCAGGTCAAAATCTTGATTTTTAAATTTTTACATTTTGATTGTATATTTGGATTTGCATTAAGAAATCATGATTTTTAATATAGATATTAAATTTTTTAAAATCATGGGTACTGAGAAATTAAAAGATAAACAGAAAATGTTCCTTAGTCAATTCTGGACGATCGGGGAAGGTAGGGTTGTCGTGTTCTTGGCTGAAGGAAGTTTGGGGGTTGGAGATTATCAAAAAAATAACAAATGAATTTTAAGATCATCGATTTAGTTTATCAGCGATGAAATACGGTTTAAGTACCCGGTTTAAGCAATGTTGATCCTCGAGTTCAAATGGCGACGAGGGAGGATCGGGCTAAATCGCATAGGGGGAGTCGATGAAGGGGACTCTAGCGATGGTAACGACCCGAAAATTCCGATCTCGAAAATTCCAAATAGTTAAGGAAAAGAAAGAAAAGAGATAGAAGAAAAAGAAGAAACGGAAACATCCAAAACATAGATTCTCACATTCGCAGCGGACAAAATATAATATCAAATAATAATAGTTATACAAGGGAAAACTGTACTTGTCAAATTATAATTTAATACATCAGAGTTACTACATAAATACAAACACTGGATAGATACAATCAACATATTCCAGAAAAACTACAATATATTACTGCGGAATACACTCCATACGTTCCTGCTATCTAGCTCGCCTCCTAAGCTCTAAAACGTCCTTACCTGAAAATCTGTAATACTAAGTCTAACCCGGTCGAATTTTGATTTTAATTTGCTGCTTGATTCCGGTTGGATTTTTTTTGTTTGACATTTGAGTTGAATTTTAAAAATTGAAGAACGATTTAAGCTAGTTTTAAAATTCAGTTTAAAATATGGATTCAAGTTTACTTTTGCATCCTAGTTTTAAATAATTAAAGTTTAAGGAAATTTAAAATGATTTTAAATTTTGAAGTAAAGATGTGAACAATGTTTTAAAACGAAGTTTTAAATCTGGAATAAGATTTAGTTTGTATCTTAGTTGGAGATGAATAAGTTTTTAAAATTTAAATTGTTTTAACAACTTTGAAATGTTTAAAGTATATTTTAAAATGATTTGAATTTGGAATGAATTTGGTTTAAATTATTTTAAAATTCCTTTTGTAAGAAATATTACTTCTTTAATATGTGATTTTAAAAGTTTTTAAAATTGTTTTCTTAAAATTTGTTAAAAGTTAAATTTGTATTCATTTTAAATCTTAAATTTTGAAATGAAGTTTAAAAGTAAATTTAAAAGTAAATTTTTTTTCAATGCTTTGTTAATAATAATTTAATCGTTAATAAGAATAGTGATTATCTTAAAGTTAATTAAGATTTAAAATGTTTTGTGATTCGTTAAATTATTTAAGTTAATTAAAATGGATAATCAATTATTTTAATTAATAAATGATTTGGATTAATTTATATGGTAATTAAGGGTTTTAAATCAATTTATTAAGGTTTAAGTTAATTATTTATGGAATAATTAATAGTTAAGAAATTAATTACTCATTGTAATTAATTAAGTTTAATGTGATTAGTTTAAGTTAATTAATTAAGTTTAATTAAATTTAATTTAATCACTGGATGATTTGTTAGGATAATTACTTTATGCAATTAATATAGTATAATTACTTAGTGAAGTAATTAATGGTAATTACGTGATGTAATTAATTGAAAATGATTCAATAATGGAAGTAATTGGGATTAAATTACTTTGTGTAATTAATCAGGGGATTAATTAAGAAATTAATTAAGGTATAATTAATTTATTTTATGAAGTAATTAAGGGTAGTTAATTACTGGATGAGATTAAACAAGAGTGATTAATAAATGGGGTTTGATTAAAGATTAATTACTTGATGTAATTAATTTAAATTGTATGATTAGTTATAATGCAATTAATGATCATTAATTAATATAATTAATGATGTAATTAAGAATTAATTGGTTAAGAAAAACTAACTAAGGGTTAGTTAATTAATCAATGTGATTAAGTGTAGGATAATTAATCAATGTAAGTGATTGTAGGATGATTAATTTGTGTAATTAATTAAGAGTTAATTACTTATTGTAATAATTAGTCAAGGTTGATTAATTAAGAAGGATAATTAAAGGATGATTGATTAATTGGTTTATAATTAATCAATACTAAGTAAAGGTAATCTTGGTGATTAAGATTAGTAATTAATTTAATTAGAGATAAATTAAATTAACTTTTGGAAGTGATCAATCTTGCTTATGAATGATTGAATGATGTTAAAAGCCTTGAATTGGTTAATATCTCTTATATGAAATGCTTTGTGATATGATATGTTTTGGGTGAACAATGAAATGTGATTATCTATTGAAGATATTTTGTTGTATAAAGGTGACACCTTTTATTTAAAGTTGAATGTATTTTACTTGAATAACTTGGGTAAAGATGGTATTGAATTCGAAGAGACCGGTGTCGGGTATTAGAAATACCCGAAGCCACTTCGATTCTTTGAAAATTGATATTTGAAATCAATAGGCGGAAATGGAATGATTAAAGTGAATTGAACCATTTAATCTAAGTTCTGGCACTTAGAAATTGATGTGTGAAATAAGTGATGTCTATAACAACTTGTGAAGTTGTAAATTTATATAAGTTACCCCGGGTTTATATAAGTTGTATGCTTTTGTATTCCTGTTAGATGGGTTTACTCACGTTGGTTTCCAGCCTGACCCGGGTGTTACTTTGATGTAATGCTCGGGTCAGACCGAGTATTACAGATTTTCAGGTAAGGGCGTTCTGGAGCTCAGGAGTCGAGCTAGAGGGCAGGAACGTATAGAGTGTATCCCGCCAAGTATATTACTGTTCTTGTTTATCTGGGACATGTGGATTGTTTCTGTATAGTGTTTATGTATATTGTAACTCTGGTGCATTGAAGTGTAAATCTGACAAGTACAGTTTTTCTTTGTAAACTGATATTATTGATATTATATTTTATCCGCTTCGAATGTGAGATTGTTCTTTGTTGTTTCTTCTTCTTCTATCTCTTTCTTCTAACTATTTGGAATTTTCGAGATTGAAAATTTCAGGTTGTTACAGTGCGTGTTCATCGACGTTGGCTCTGATGGACTAGATCGACATGGCGAGGTGTTTTCGTCATCAATGTTGGGTTTCAATTGGATGCTAAATGGCTCAATTTTGATTTTGAAGCAAATTAACAGATCTAATGTTCGTGGTAACTCTAGAGATGATCGGTGACCTTGCGACATCGGAGAAGTTGGCCGGAACTGCGGCATTCAGATGTGCACATGAACATGTGTCTGTGGTGTATGCGAGGTCTGGGTGTTTCATGATGACTCGAAGCAAATATCGATGGAAACGTACGATAGCTCGAGTTATAACTCGAGTAAAATTTTTAGTGTACCGGGTAAGAATACTTAGAAAAAAAATTTAAGATTGAAAATAAGGCACTCGGGTTGATTTTCGACAGAACTCAAAGTAAAAAGGCGACTCTCTCGGGGGTTACTCGAAGCAGACTCGGTCTACCACGTAAAACAGTTTTACTTTAAAAATCTTTCAAACTTTTTAAACATTTTTAAAACCCATGTTTTCAAAATGATGATTTGATTAAAGTTTGAATCAATTAAAGATTTAAATAAGATATTTCAAAGCAATTAAATTTTAATTTATTTAATTTTGACACATTTTTTTGTAAAGTTATTTATATTTAATTAATAATGTAATTAAAAAGGGTAATTAAGATAAAAAGTTATTTAATCCATCTTAACCATTTTAAAAGGAATTAATGTATGAGGATGATGATTAAATAAGATTTATAAAATATCCAAAGTGATTAATAAAGATAATAAGATTTAACTTTTAATTCATTAAGTAATTAATGATTTGTTAATATAATTATTTTAAAAGTAATTATTTAATATTAAAGATCAATTTAATAAATAATTAAGGTTAATAAATTTGTAATTAATTATATTAATTAAGGAGTAATTAATTAATAAAAGTAATTAAGAGTTAATTAATTAACAACTAAGGGTTAATTAATTAAGATAATTCAATAAAGGAATGATTAATTAATAAAGGTGATTAAGACACAATCAATTGTAATTAATGATAATAAATCATTGATTAAAGATTACTAATGAAAGTAATTATGTGGTTGATAAATTTAAAACCACACGATTTATTCATCTTAATTGAAAATGTTTGATGGTTATTGAATGTTGTGTTATGGATTGGTATATATCTAATATGTGATGTGATGCTATGTAATATGAAATGCTTTTTGTTGAGCTGTGATATCTGTGATGAATATACTATTGCATGAATATGAAAACCCCTTGGCCCTAAAACGACATTTGAATTTCGATGCGACATGGAGTCAGATTCCAGTTGATTATCTGAAACCCACATCGAATCGCAATGGTGAATCTTTGTGATTGGTAAATTTAACTTTATCTGTGAATCTGTGAATCGAAGATAAGCGTTATAGATTATACCTCTTATCGATATGGTTATGCTTGAATTTGTGATGATTGATGATGTTGCACTATTGTGTAAAACTCTTGGACCACACTCATACACACACAAATATGGGTTTCACAAGGATATCGGTTAAGTCACGGATATTTTGATTTTAAACATTATTTGTTTGACAGATGAATTTTGAATGCAAATGGTTTTGGAAATGGGATTGGGTTGAATATGGAAAGTGTTGAAAATGATATTTTAAAGATAAAAGTTATTTTGAATAACGTGATTACGCTTGAAAATTTAAATAGTTAGATTTAAATGTGAATTCAAGATTTCAATTATGGTTTAACAAGTTATATAATGCATTTATATGGGTTTTAAACCATTTAAAAAAAGTATTGTTTTGGGGATTTGGATTTATACCCAAGGGCTTTAACTTGTACAAATATAATCGGATTTTTTTCCGAAACGAAAACTATTTGTTTTCAAATAATAATAGCTTTCATATAAAGAAAGGATTTTCAATTTGTGTTGAAAGAATTTCAAGCTTGAATGATAATGGTTTTTCAAGTTATGAATGAATCTTTGGAAATGGTTTTGAAAACTATGAATTGAGTTTTAATTTAAAGATTGGATGTGTTAATCCAATTAGAAAGCGAAATTGTTTTGAAAAAATTATGAATGAATCTTTGTTAAAGATTGTATACATTTTTTCAAATTAAAAAGGGATCTTTAAGGTGTATCCTTTCTATAAAAAATTTGAAAGCGGAATTGTTTTGAAAAAGGTATGAATGAATCTCTGTGAAAGATGGGTGAACTTTGTGAAGTGAATCTTTTTGTTTAAAAGATTTGGAAATGGTAATTTTTTTAAACCGTATCAAAGATAGGTTTTGAATAATAAGTTGTGACTTAACTGAGATCCCAATATCCATATGTTTTTAAATATTGCGCTCACTATTCGGTTTAGCCAGGAGAGGACCTTTGTGTCATATAACCCATTTCGAATAGTGATACGACAAAATGGATAGCATTTGAAGACGATGGTAAAGACCGGGTGTCGTCAAGAACGATAGGATAACCTGTCGAATGACTCTGCACTGAGTAGCTACGGTATAGAGATCTCCATATGTGATGGGGAGTCCGATCGGGATTGGGGATACCCGGATTGCAAGGACTTCTTTGGAAGTGCCTTCGGTTTTGTTCGAACCCGGAACAGACTTGTATATATGTGTGTATAACGTCACACTTTGAGATGTAAAGATGGTTTCTATCAAATACATTTCTGTTTGGTGGCAGAGATTTATTCTCTTAGCTTAACACCCTTCTTTGAGACGTACGAGCTCAGAGGTTATGTAGTTGATGGTTACTAGTGATACATTCCCAATTTGGTAATGTGGCATACGAAGTGTTGCTGATCATTTGTTGATCGAAGAACGGCTTTGTGAAAAAGAATAACTTTGTGGACGAGACTGCATCAGGACCTCACACCTCGAAAATGGTTAAAACTGGAAAGATGCAGTAGGGTTTTTTGGGGTCACGCCCCTAGGGTGTGTCCATTTCCTTCTGGATAAAAGGTGATATCATGGTATGGAGCCCAGATATTTAACCTATATGGTTGCTACAAACTTATTGTTTTGTGGTTGTTGGTTGAGAGGAGCCTCGAATAAAGGTCGGTAACGACCGGGGATGGCATACTTGTGTGGTTGTTACCTATGTTACAGCTTGGTTAAAGCGTGAGTTATCGTCGGCCTTGTGTAAGCAGAGATCCGGTTAGGTTCTCGGGGGCGTCCTTCCAAAAGCGTAACCATTCGGTGGAGGAAGCTCCTTTGCCTCACCATTTGTTAGAAATCCAAAGAAACAATACGTGCCCTGTACGGTTTTAGTTGTATAACCTGCCATAGAATGTGGCAGTAACCTGCTATTGAACATGGCAGCTATAGTAGGCATACGACGAAATGTGGTATGCTAGCTAAGATTAATATTATACTTTCGAAAGGTTTTCTGCACTGTGCACTAATAATAATATCAAATGGTTTCCGCGCATCAGGCATTTTTAACTGTCATAAGGAGAAATCTCCTCCAAGTGTGCGCTTGCATTGTGTGTGTGGGGGGAGGCCTTATGGCAGTTTCATTTTCCAAAAAAGCATGAACGGATTACTCTTTATAAATTGTTTTGTGCAACAACCGTTTTTATTTACTCATACCAGTCCCATTTCTGATCCGAATTTTATTGTTCCCTTCCTAAACTCTGGGTGCCCACAATTTTCCACATAGGCTGCTTAGAAGCAGGTTATCCGTGTTTTGAAGCTAGCATGGATTCGGAAGTCTTTTGGAAGCTGTCATATTTTGGAAAGCTTTTGGATTTGGAAATCTTTCGAAGTGCTTGGAGTTTTTTTGAAGACCTTATCAAAGTTGAAGTATGTTGGAAACTTTTTAAAGTCTCTGTTGTTCCGCTGTGGAGTTTTCACTTTACTGTAGTATCATTTGTGTATCACTTTGATATTGGTGATCGATGTTGTAATAGATTTTGTATCAAAGTAGTATCTTTGTTGTAATAATCATCTTTTGTTCCCGTTGTTTTCATCTAATGTCGTTATAAGCTCCGACGATACGGATTTCGATGTCGTTTTTCGGGCATCGAGTTCGGGTTGTCACAATAAATTCATTCTTAAGTTTCTTACTTTATATTTTATATTCATTCTTTTCTTATATAATGTCATTGGATATTAAATCCATTTTCTAATTTATTTTACAATTTTTGAAGTTATAATCATTTAATTTAGTATAGTATTCATGTTTAATTCAATTGCTTAGCATATCAATTCACTAACTTAATTTTATAATAATTTTCTTTCCGTACTTACTTTCTGTTACATTTTATTATAGCAACATTTTAATTATAACTTAAGTTTATAACAACTATAACATTAAACTCTTATTTATAAAAGTAATTCATTGAAAACTTCCATTATTTAAGTTTTACTTGTATAATATTCCATTACATTTTCTTATTAAACATTACAACTTTTAATATTTCTTAAGTTATATATATATGCTTTAAGAATTCAATTGAAAGTTACACAAGTTTTTTTCATTTCTTTCAATTAATTTAATGTTCAATAATCATATCCTTCGTTTTATAGGTTACAAATTTCAACTTTCTTCTAATTTCATTTATAACCTGGCATTTAATCTCTTATTTCATTTAGAGGTTCCAATTATTAATTAGTTACATTCCATTTCACTACAATAATTGAAGCTATTAATTAACAGAAACTTAAGAACTAAATACCGGGTTCAATTTCAAACCATTTTAAAAATAATAGGTAAATGTATATACTTACAACTTATATATCCAATTATATTTAAAACAATTTAAAATTTATATTTGTTTATGAAAATAAATTTGTAGTAAAACTACTACAATGGCCTTCCTATTTAGAAACTCGAAAATGAATGTCGATGACGCATGCACTCATCACTGAAATTATTTTCCAACGATAGAGAGGGAAGTATAGAACTTATTTCTTTCCAAAAATTTCTTTAAAACAATTCTTTCAAATCAAATTGAAATATTTATATCAGAAATGCTTCTAATAATAATATTATTATATTCTGAATTCATTCAAAAGAAGTTCTCAAAATCTCAGAACTTAAATTCTAAATTTCTAATTTATTCTTATTTTATTTGTAAATTTTATTTTACAACCAATGTTTATAAATTCCACTACCTAACAGACAAATATATTACCGCAAAATATATCATTTATAAAATTATTATTTTATATACAAAATATATAATAAGAAAAATTAATTAATTCATCTATATTTCAAAACAAATACTGTGTCGGTCTGTCCTATTAAGTGTTTAGAAATCCCTATCGATGTCATAGCGTCATATGCACCAACCAGAATTTGTAAAAACAAAACATAACAAATTAACACAATATAAAATCCTTTTATAACACTAACAAATACACTCTCTCATATATACGCACTCAGCGACTGATCATAGGGTATTACTACCCTATTAATAAAAAGTCAGACCCCACAAAGCTAAGTTTGTTGCTAAACCTGGCTCTGATACCAACTGTAAATCCCCGCCTTTTTGGACAGTTTAAGCAGAAAAACGTGCCAACTCAAACCATGCAGAAGGGCGGATTGTTATTTGGGTAAATAAGAAAAAGCAGAGAGAAAAAACAAAACAAAATCTTGCATCGGAATAACAAAATATAATATTAAAAAACTGTTCCTGAAGTTGTTTACAAAACATTTGATTATACTTATACAACGCAGAATCAGAATTATACATGCCAATAATAATAAATAATAATGCAGCGGAACAATGTGATGCGGTGGAACAAATATAGTAAATAATAGATATAGTAAATAATAGTATCACAAATCATCATCTTCATCCTCCATAAATAAGGTCTTCAAATCCTGAAATGCTCAGGCTGACCCGTGCAAACTGAAAAGACAAAACACTCGAGTCCGAAATAAAACATCTTATGCAAGTTAAATCAACAATAAATAAATATGAGTGGAACGGCGTTAGAGATTTTTACGGGGTTCGACATCTTCTATCCAGTGTCTAACGTGAGTGCAGTAACTTAAAACATGCTCGGGATTCACATTTCCACAGATCTGTTAAACTATCTACGATGTAATACAATACGCTATTATAATATGTCTAAGGTAAAGTACTACCTTAACACATTTTATGTATTCTCATAGTCTATACAGTACCGCAATCCCGACCGTATTGGACGCCGTCAGAGGGCACTCCATAGGTATGGTACAATACAAACTCGTAGAAGGCGTGATAGGGTAGGTGACAAGGCACAACTAGGCAATGTCAGGGTAGATATACCAATTACACTTTCGGACTGGTGGCAACGCATAGCAGCTACTACCGCCCACCTCGGAACACACTCTCGAGTAAAAATCAAAGGGTGGCCACCAAATAAATCAAAAGTCGGAATATAGTATCGATGGACTGTGCTCGATCGAAGGAAGACCTCACTTAGCCCGACGATTACTCCTAATTTAGCCATCATAAGCTAAATCATGGGAGTCAGATCCACGTATATACCTCATATAGGATCGTCGTCACCATCCTACTTCATTCTGGAATCTCCATCGCGTACACAGTTGTCAAAGTGGTTTTGGTATTGGCAAAGAGTATGACAATAGCCGATCCCAGTCTCTTTAACAACTAATCGCTTATTTCACACCGGATGGTTCTTTTACATTTCCAAAATCATTTCATAATTGATATCAAAATATCATATTCAATTCATACCATATCACTTTCAAAATCATCACTTACTTTCGAAATCATATTCGCCTTTGAAATCATAGTTCGATAATTATATTTCCTTTCAAAGGTCGTATTTCCAAAAATATGTTAACTCTCATTTCAAAATATCATATTAAACCGAATATGTTATTTAAATCCCAACTTAGGTTATAATATCCTTAACCATATTCACTTAAAAATCGAGAAATGGAATATAAACCCGTACATTTTACCTATTTTAGAATTTAGAAAAAAATAGTTTTAAATAGTTATAAATAGTTAGTATAGATTTAAAATAGACTAAATATAATTAAAATATATTTAATAGCTTTAAACTAGATTAATTAGTATGAAAATAAATTAAAATAGTTTAATTAGTTTAAAATAAATTAAATTGTTTTAAAATAGATGAAAATAATTTATATAGTTAATATTAGTTAAATAGTTTAATAAATTTTGAAAATCTTAATAATTAGAAAATTTAAAATAATACATTTTAAAACAATTTATATCAAAATACGAGTTTGAAATTAATATCAAATTAAACTATTCATTTCCTTTCAACATATTTAGACAAATTTAAATTTCCAAATCGACAAACCCAATTTCCAAATCTTTCAATTTTCAAATTTCAATTACTATCGAATCTTAAATCGGTTTCAAGCCATGTTCAAATATCAATTTAAACTGCTCCAGTTCAAAAAATATTTCAAAGTTCTTTCAAACAAATTTAGTAACTCAATTTCGATAGAGTTTCATTTATACTTAAAAGTTTAACTTCAAGCTTCCAATTTAATTTCTTAAAGAATTTTTTTTAAACCAATTCACATTTCAATGAAAAAATTGATTTTTCAATAATACTTCAATTTATATAAATCAAATTTCCATCACAAAATATCATTTAATTCCATTCAAAAATTAAGGATTTTAAAATCATTTAATTTAACCAATCCGGTGTCCGTTTATAATTCTCTACCCTAGGGTCAAGTGATACGGATATCATTTCAATCCGCAATTTAAAATTGTACTATTATATATCGTTTCAAACTGCAATCCCGAATTAATATAAAATCCATAAAATCGCTCGAGTCTATCATTTCAACCCATAACTATTTTTCACAATTCCATATATCATTCGGGTATGTATCATTTCAACCCATAGTAAATTTGCAGTTTATAATGATATAAAATACAACATCCATTCATCCAATATCAAAAATCTACATCCATTACAAACATCATCCAAATCAATCAATAAATATCAATATAGAACTGATAATCAATAACTGGTATTTAACTGGCACTTTATATTCAATAATAAATTAAATAACGATTTAATTCAAATAAATTCATTTTAATTGAGATGATGATTCAAAATGTACCTAACAATTAGAAATAAGTTCCTAATCACATCATAAATTAAATTCAACAAACAAAAGAAATTTTAAAAGTTATGAGTGGGTTAAAACACTCACCTTTGAATTTAAATTTAATTTAAATCCAATTTGAGCCTAAAATTCAAATTGTCTCAGAATTCATCCAAACCAGCATCAAAATGTCCGGAATTTCAAAACGATCCGATCGGATCAAACCGCATGTGAATTGGAGCTCGTATGTAAAAGTTATACAAATTAGAATGATTTAAAATTTTATTAAATAAAAATAAAAAAAGGAAAAGGAGAACACTTCATACCCATGTTAGCAGTAACTTCAAGCTCTCAACTCCACACCCAAGTCGCGCACGTAACCAAGATTGCAGCCATCACGCATCTCAATGCCATTGCACCCCCACACGTCGCCTGCAACCCACGACCGACCCTCGTTGCCACCGCCGAGCCAAGCGCGTGCCTACCTATGGTCGCGCGACCCCCCTTGACCATGCTGAACAACAGCATCCACCAAAACATATAACCCTAATCGAATTATCACGACCAATCTGGCCGTTGAAACTTCGTGCGACGCGCCTAGATGAACACCCCTTCGCACTCTCCATGGCACGGTATCACCGATTCAATGATCGGTCGATGTTGATCGACAATCAATGTACGACCGATATATTTTCTTTAATTTTTGGACAGATAGAGTTTCAAATTGGAAAATGAACTACAGATCTGAGATGTGCTCATCGAGAGGTTTTGTCTGCCATTGGAATGAGAAGTTGAGAAGGAGATGTACGTATAGACAATAGAAAATAAGGAGTGGCTAGGGTTTATAACGAGGAATTTATAGGCAAGACTAAAACAGAAAAAATGGACCAGATTAATTGAATGATAAACGACCCGAAAAGCCCTTTTCGACCCCGGAACGAAAATGGGTCAACCCATATATTAAAACAGATGTTTTTGATAATTTTAAAATCAATGGATTAGGTTTCAAGTCCTAATTCCATCATATAAAGAAGTTACGTTAAAATCAGCTTATTTCAAATTGATTGCAATTGATTTTAACAAAATTGATTTCTAGACGTTTCGAGCCCATACGATCAAATGACAAGTCCGATCGCTATGAAACTTGAAATTATATAATAATTCACCATTAGGATCCGATAAAACTTGTTTCATCGAAATCCTAGATAGTGGCCAAAATTGCTATTTTCTCATTAATTAAATAAATTAATATTAAATTAAATTAAACCACTTTTCAATTCAATATTTAGTTATTTACAATTTCTATTAGTTTGGATTACTAGGTAGTTTATAATCCTTTATAGAAAATTCCTATATCAACTTGATATTGAATATCCCACTAATTATAATGTTAAATCTCAATTTCAATAAATTCAATTAATTATAATTAATTCCAATAATTTAATCTGATTTAATTTTAATCCTTTTATTAACTTAATTATTACCTTACGAATAGATTTACATTCCCACTAATTCTATTACATTCCCATTTTGTAATTATTGTCTAAACCTCATTAATGTAACATTAAATTTCATTAAATTTTATTTTTTTCCCATTTTAATTAAATAGACCAAATAAACAGGTAACTTACAGCAATCCTTACTATAACTTTTAATCACACTTATGAATTCATTATTCACAAACAAATGTTACAATTCTTATACAAATCAAAATTTATTCAATGGTCATTTATCTTATACTATTTCATTTATTAATTTAAAGTTTGCATTTGTTTTCTTATATCCACTTTTATAACCAAATATAACACCAACATTAATTCAATTAACTGAACTTCCATTCAATTTGTTAATTATTTACTTTAATTATCATTTGTTACTTCATTCCAGTATTCATTTCATTATTAAATTACAGACTTTTTATTTCTTCCAAATTTAATTACCAAAATCTTATTAAATTAACAAATTTAAATCGTCAAAAAATTACGGGTCGTTAAAACCTGTCCTTGGATAGCTCGCCTTGGAGTGTAAGTAATGTCAAACTGACTTAGCTAGATATTCCACTTAAGTAACCTATCAGACATCTCAGGTCACATAAGGACCTGTCGTAGTGGCTGGTCTGTGTAGACGGTGATGGGATGAGCTTGAAAATACGGTGGAGCTTCCTTAAGGCAATGATAAGACAATAAGCCAACTTTTCCAGCTATGGGTGATTTCTCTCTCCTCCCATTAGTAGTTTGCGAATGCAATAGATCAGCCGTTATATCCGGTCTTCCTCCTTAATTAGAGCGGCACTAATTTCGTTTTCTGACACCGCAAAGTAAATGTATAATCTCTCGTGATCAATGGTCTTTGACAGAATAGGTAGTGTGGAGAGGTGTTGAATTAGTGCTCAGAATGCACCCTCACATTCCATAGTCCATTCAAATTTTCATTTCCCTTTTTTGATAAGGTTGAAGAAGGGAATGCATTTATCAGTAGGTTTTGAAATGAACCTGCTCGGTGCTGCCACTTTTCCATTGATACTTTGGACTTGCTTTATAGTTCTTGGTGTCTCAAGATTTCTTATTTCCAGATCTTCTCAACATTGGCTTCAATTCCACGAGCATTAACGATAAATCCAAAGAACTGTTCAAAAGCAACTCCGAAGTGACACTTTAATGGGTTGAGTTTCATTTTATATTCTTAGAGGATGTCGAACATCGATTCTAGGTCCATGATATGATCAGTGGAGAATCGCGACTTCACAAGCATGTTGTCCTCATATACCACCATGGTTTTTTCAATCTGTTCAACGAACATTCGATTAACTAACCGTTGGTAAGTTGCTCTAGAGTTTTTGAGTCCGAAAGGCATGACTTTATAGCTGGAAAGTCCCAGACCAGTTACAAAGCTGGTATGCTCTTGGTCAGGCAAGTGCATGGGTATTTGATTATAGCCAGAATATGCATCCATGAAGGATAAGAGTTCATGTCCAACTGTCGAGTCTATGAACTGATGGATTCGGGAAAGTGGAAAGCTGTCTTCAGGGCAAGATTTATTCAAGTCTAAGTAATTAATGCATGTTCTCTATTTCCCATTTGGCTTTCCGACAACTACAGGATTTGACACCCATTTCAGATATAATGCATCTTGGATAAACCCGTTCGATTGGAGTTTTCCTACCTCTTCTTTTAGAGCGGCAAATCTCTCCATAACACGCCTTTTTTGCATGAACGGGACCTGCCGCGGGTTAATATTCAATTTTTGGCTTGCGATGTCCGAGGAGATTCCACGCATGTCGGAATGCGTCCAGGAAAACACGTGGAGGTTTTCCTCGAGAAATTTAACCAATTCCTCTAGCATCTGTTGGCTTAGTAGAGATCCAATCTTTATCATTTTATAATCGTCATTATCGTCGATCGGAACACCAATCGTCGGCTAGGCCGGGAAAGCTTGACTGTCTTTACTTCGTCTTCATTTTCGGTATCTCTCGGGTCAAGATCCCTTAGGAATTGGTTGGAGTGCCCAGGCTTAGTCCTAGGCGTTAATTGTCAATTTTCAACAAACTGGACGCAGATATATTCCTCTACACCATTTCCTTTTTATTTTCGCTGCGCCTCTCGCAGCTCAGCAACATAACAGACTCGTCAAGCATCCTGGTCTCCCTGAACGACTTCAACTTCGTTATCGGTAGGGAATTTTAAAGTCAGACACCAAGGGGCATTGGAAACCCTAAATTCGGCTAGGGTCGGTCGCTCCAAGAAAGCATTGTATGGGGAGTCTACATCCGGACTCTTCGGCGTTCTTCAATTCCCAACTCCACTGGTTGTTCCACCAATCCATCGGGTATAGTTATGCTCCCATTGAAGCCATGAATACGAGACTGACAAGGCTTTAAGTCTTTTATTTCCACTTTCATCTGATTATAGGCTTGCTTGAATAGTATGTTCACTGAGCTTCCACTGTCTACTAATATCCTCTTCATCCAAGAGGACCTACTTGAGATGAAATGACAAGTGGATCAATAGTTGGGCCTCCGATCCTGTCGGCGTCCTTGTCTCGAAATACGATGTCAGCTATCATCGTTTTCAGTTGCTTGGCCGAAGGCCCGTCTTCCAAACTACTGCAACATTCGGAGCTCGTAGGCCTAATAGAACTGGCATATGACTCCATTTCCTTCCAGCTTCGGTCTACTAGATGAGGACCACCACTAACAGTACTTATCACCAACCTCCCACCGGTACAAGCGAGTTCCTCCTATCTCGCCTGATTTGGTATATGGTTCTGATTCGATGGGCCCACAAATCCTGATCGTAGCGCCCGCACGAACTGCTTCAACTTTCTCTCACGTATCAACTTCTCAATGAGATCCTGCAAATGATGGCTCTCGTTCATGTTATGGCCATAGCTATCGTGGAATCTACAAAACATCCCCATTTGAATCTATTTTTTCGATGATTGCTTCGGAGTAGTCCTCTTATACTAAATAGTACTATAGGTCTATAAGTACACATATTCCAACGACGTACTTAAAGGCGTATAATTGCCAAACATAGGAGATCTACGTCGCGGCCCACGATTCTGATCTCGTTTCCATTTTTGATTTCCATTGCCTTTCTGTTGATTCTGTTTATTCTGTATGTTTAGTTGTACCTTTCTGAAACTCTCCCCCGTTTGTTTATCAACGACATTGCTCTGGATTCCATCAATACTGGGTCCTACGTCATCCTTTTTCCTAGACTATTTTGCATTCTCCATTCTCAAGAACTGAGCTGCCTTAGAATAGAAACGGTCCAATGATGTAGGAGGTTTTTCGGCTAACCAGTTGCCGAATTCAGAATCGAGATCGATCCCCTTAGTCGGTGCCATCAGAATTGAGCTATCATTGGGATTATTAAGCTCAGCACATGCATCGTGAAACCTCTCTACATAGCGTCTAAGTCTCCAAGAGCTTGAGTGACACTGGATAAAGTATTAACATCTTTCGGCCAAGTGACATGCATGCGAAACTGTTCAACAAACTTTATCGCCAACTGATCAAAACACGAGATAGATCTAGGTGGTAAAGGAGTAAACCACATAGTTGCTATGCCCCTAGAGAAATTGGGAAACGTCGACACGCAACTGCGTCATCGGCTCGCATAGCATTCATAAACCATTCGTACTTTAAGATATGCTGATTAGGAGTAGATCTCCCTTCACAAATGGGAAGAGTTGAAATCTTGAATCACCGAGGTGATTCAGCGTAGAGTATGTCATTAGTGAAAGGGGTATGGCTCTAGGTGATTCCCTCGTCATCGTTGGTGAGACCGTGACTTTCAAGGATCATCTGACGGATCATCGTCGGGATATCTAGGATCTGGATGTTCTGGGCATGCTGAGCCAAGGTGTGGTCGGGTTCCACAATGCGAGGTTGGGCCAGACGTGGTCGATGGTCCTCATCTTGCCTCCTTAGTTCTGTGACATCTGGGACATCTGGGACATAAGGTTCTGGAGTATATTCATGTTGGTGATGGTTCAGATCTATCTGATTTTGGACATCAGCTCTCAAATCAATGGCAACGGTGGCACGTGGTCATCAGTAGTGTGATAAGGAACAGTGCCTCATCGGGAGGAGGATTGGCCTGATGGTTGGTCGACGGACAAGCTCTCGGTTGTCTAAGAATCAAGGTGTGTTGTTGCCCAGTAGCTTGTGTATAGCTTCCGTCCAAACGTAGATGCGCAGATCTATGATGGTAGTTAGAAGAGGCTGAACTCTCGGTGGATGAATAAGAAGCTTGATCCCTTTTGGATCTCCTTCGTCTCTGACGATTCAGCTAATTGGTCAATTCCACGTTGGCATTGATTTGCTTAGTAAGCTGCTGGCGGCTTTGTGTCAACTCTTGCATTAGCAATTGAAATTCTTCCCTGGTGACGAGGCCTTGCGGATTTGAAGTGCAGCAGCATTCTTATTGGTAAAAGGAAGTTGTGCGAGGTTCTGTCGGTCCCTTCCTTCTAGATCTGCAACCGTTGAAGTAGTCCTAGTATTGACCATGATGGCTAGCGGAGCTCTTTCCTAGACTTGGTGCAAATCTGAATAGGATGGAAGAACTTTGAACTTGAAATCGGGATCTTATTCTTAGATTTATGCAATCCGATATCGATAGTAGATCCAATGAGCAAGAGAAAAACTGGATTTTCTTAGTAAAAGCACCAAAATATTTGTACCGAAATTGGGCACAACAATCTTCGAATGTGTTTGAAGAGATAAAGTGAAGAATATAAATGGAAAAGGAGGAAAATCTAACAAACACACTAATATTAAGCGGAAAAATGCACAGAAACACACAGATTTAAAGTGGCTCGGCGTATGGCCAACGTCCACTATGAAATGATTGACTTTATTGATTTTTACTTGTTGATTACAACGTGTTACAACATTAAAATTCGAGTACAATGGTGATTTTGGTAGAGTCTAGACATAGAAGAGCCATAAGTCCCTTTTTAGTAAGTTCTGGGCTGCTATTTATAGGCGTAGGCAGCAAATATCTTGCTCGGATATCGGAAGACTCCTTCTCTAATGTGGATGGACCCACGTGATCGATCCTCAGTCGATCTAACTCGATCCGTGATCGATACGAATGAAATTCGTATCGATTAAGATTTTGTCCAATGAGTCAAAATTGATCATGAACACTCCCGAGGTGGTACGCAAGCTCCTGTGAAAATTTGATGGCATTTGGACTTGTAGATCTCGAGTTATGATCGATGCAAGTTTGGATTTTTCGATGGCTATTTAATTCGCAACGCTTCTTGTCCGCATCGATCTGTTCGCATATCTTTTGAACACGTAATGTCTGATGATGTGGTGCTAACTTTTTCGATCAATCCACTTTTTATCCCGAGTGACTAAGTCTTCCACTTGATTGTGCTTTCTTCGTATCGATCCAGGACATTCCCTTCGTATCACTTTATAGCGTTCAACATCACATCGATCCCCCGCGTAAAAATTCACATCGATCCTTTACAGTTTTCTTTGTATCTATACGAACTCACGTTCTTTGCATCGATAGTTCTAATGCCATTTCATATCGCTCATTGGTTGGGTGATGATTTCGTATCGATCTATGGCCGATCGATACGAAGCATCATTGACAGTAAGTCGATACGAAGTGGACTCTTGTGTTACTGCAGATGGATGCAAAGCAGGCGAGTTTGGATGGCTACAAAGTGGGATTACCTACCGATGAATATGAAGAGGAGCTTGTCTACCAATGGATATGAAGTAGCGCTTGTCTACCGATGAATACGAAATGGAGCTTGTTTACCGATGCATACGAAGTGGATCGATGCGAACAGAGGTGGAATGATGGATACGAATGAGTGGGTTTCCTTGATTTGCATCGATCGTAACTTGAGCATACAAAATCCAATTGACTTGAAATTTTGGAACATTGGCTTTTGTGGCTTTGCTTGTCGTGTCATGTTAATTGTAGCTCGATCCGGACTCAGGCAAAATTTACCAGCATCCATAGCGAACCTTTATATAACCGTTCTTTGGGATGAACTGCCTTTGATTTCTAGTCGATTCCTTGGTATTACGGCCCTGCCAATAGGCGGGATAACAGTTGACATCCATTCATCTCGTATCGATCCCTTTCCATCAACACGTAACATATCGCCAGATAG
Source organism: Allium cepa (assembly GCA_030765085.1). Taxonomy (NCBI): domain Eukaryota; kingdom Viridiplantae; phylum Streptophyta; class Magnoliopsida; order Asparagales; family Amaryllidaceae; genus Allium; species Allium cepa. The sequence goes on from CM060946.1 coordinate 402,119,882, forward strand.
TTGATACGAAGAATGCATACAATGAGCGATACAAAACGGTCTCTAAGGCATCGAAACGATGGATGTGTGAAATGATCGATATGAAGTAGCATCCAGGTTATCGATACGAAGTACACGGGTTCGTATCGATACGAAGTACCTACGAGCATCAATACGAACCGAGCCTCATATAATCGATACAAAGAAGGCATAGTCAAGTGGATGACTCAGTCATAAAAGGTGAATCGTTCCTAAAAGTTAGCGCCATGTTACCGGTCATCACCTGCCAAGAAGCGATGCAAACAGAAGCGGTGCGAACAGAAGCGATGCGAACTCAACAGCCTTCAACAAATTCAAACTTGCATCGATCATAACTCTAGATCTACAAGTCTAAATGCTACCAAATTTCCACAGGAGCTTGCGTGAAACCTCAGGAATGTTCACGATCGGTCTCGACTCAATTAGGCTAAATCTTGATCGATATGAATTTTATTCGTATCGATCGTTGATCAAGTCCAAACGACCGAGGATCGATCATGTGGGCCTACCCACATGAGAGAAGGGTCCTTCTGAGATCTGGGTGAGATATTTGCTGCCTACGTCTATAAATAGCAGCCCAGGACTTACTAAAAAGGATATTTGGCTCTTCTACGTCTAGACTCTGCAGAAAAAATCATTGTACTTGGATTATGCTGTTGTAACTCTTTATAACCAGTAAGCAAAAATCAATAAAAGTCAATCATTGCATAGTGGACGTAGGCCATACGCCGAACCACTCTAAATCTGTGTTTCTATGCATTTTTTCTGTTTATCGATTGGTGTGCTTGTTAGGTTTTCCTCATTTTCCATTTATATTCTTCATTCTATCTCTTCAAACACATTTGAAGAGTGTTGTGCCCAATTTTGGTACAAATACTTTGTTTCTTTAACAGAGAAAATCCAGTTTTTCTCCTGCTCATTGAATCTACTTCCGATATCGGATTGTAAGAATCTAAGGAGAAGATCCAGACTTCAAGTTCAAAATTTCTTCCATCCTATTTAGATTTGTATCAAGTCTGGGAGAGAGTTTCGCTATCTATTATGGTCAATACTAGAACTACATTAACAGTTGCAGATCCGGTAGGATGGGATATATAGAACCCCAGACAACTTCCTTCTATCAACCAGAATGCTGTCGGACCTTCAGATCCACAAGGCCCTATCACCAGGGAAGTGTTTCAGCTACTGATGCAAGAGATGAAGCAAAGCCGCTAGCAGCATACTCGGCAACTCCGTGCTAACACGGAATTACCAATCAACTGAATCGTCAAAGACGAAGGAGATCCAGAAGGAATTAAGCTTCCTATTCATCCATTGAGAGTTCAGCCTCTTCAGACTACAATCGTCGATCCACACATCCACAGTTAGATGGAAGCTATACACAGGCTACAGGACATCAGCGCAACTTGAATCTTGGGCAACTGAGAGTTGGCTCGTCAACCAGTCATCGAACCAGACCCTCCCCCCGAGAGGTACTGTTCCTTACCACAATACCGACAACCACGCTGCTACCGCCACTATGGAATTGGGAGCTGATGCTTGGAACCAAACGGATCCGACCCATCGTCAACGCAATTATACTCTTGGGCCTAATGTTCCTAAAGACCTAGAACCAAGGAGCAGGATATGCACTGTCGACCGTGACCGGCCCATTCTCGCATTGTGGAACCCAACCACACCTTGGCTCAGCATGACCAGAATGTCCAGATGTTGGATACCCCAACAATAATCCGTCAGATGATTCGTGAAAGTCAAAGCCTCGCCAATGACTACTGGAGAATCTCTTGGAGTCATACCCATTTCACTGATGATATATTCTATGCTGAACCGCCTCGGTGATTCAGAATGCAAACTCTACCCGTTTATGAAGGAAGCTCTGATTCTAACCAGCACATCTTAAAGTACGAATGGTTAATGAATGCTGCACGAGCCAATGTTGCGGTCAAGTGCCGAAGTTTCCCGATCTCCCTAGGGGGCATAGCAACTATGTGGTTTACTCTGCTACCACCTCGATTTGTCTCATATTTTGCCGGTTGGCATTAAAGTTTGTTGAACAATTTCGCATGGATGTCACCAGTCCAAAAGATGTTAACAACTTGTCTAGTGTCAATCAAGCTCCCTGAGAGACACTTAGACGTTATCTGGAGAGGTTTCATGCTGCATGCGTTGAGATTAGTAATCCCAATGAAAACTCAATTCTGATGCAAGAAATTAAGAGAATTGATCCGGTTGGCCAAAAAAACCCCTACGTCATTGGACCATTTCTATTCAAAGGCAACCCAGTTCTTGAGAAGGGAGGATGCAAAACAGTTTAGGAAAAAGGATGATGCAGGACCCGGTGTGGAATGAATCCAATGCAATGTCGCTGTTAAACAAACCGAGGAGAGTTCTGAAAAGGTGCAATTGAACATACAAAATGAAAAGAATCAGCAGAAAGGCAATGGAAATCAAAACAGGAAACGGGATCAGAATCATGGGCCACGGCATAGGGCTCCTATGTTTGACAATTATCCTCTTTTAAATACATTGCTGGAAAATGTGTACTTGCAGACATGCAATACTATCCAATATAAGAAAACCGCTTCGAAGCAATCGTCAGTAAAGTAGACTCAAATGGGGAAGTTTTGTAGATTTCATGATGGTTATGGCCACAACACAAACGAGTGTCGTCATTTACAGGATATTATTGAGAAGTTGATACAAGAGAGAAAGTTGGAGCAGGTTGTGCGGTCGCCGCAGTCAGGAGGTGCGGGGCCATCGAATCAAAACCATATACCAAATCAAGCGAGATTGGAGGAACCCGCTTGTATCGGTAGGAGGCCAGTGATTAATACTATAAGTGGTGATCCTCATCCAGCAGACCGAAGTTGGAAGGAAATGGAGTCGTGTGCCAGTTCTATTAGGCATGCGAGCTTCGAATGTTGTAGTAGTTTGGAAGATGGGCTTCGGCCAAGCAGCCGAAAACAATGACAGATGACATCGTATTTCGAGATAGGGATGCCGATAGAGTCGAAGACCCAACCATTGATCCACTTGTCATTTCAACTCAGCTAGGTCCTGCTTAGATGAAGAGGATCTTAGTATACAGTGGAAGTTCAGTGAACATATTGTTCAAGCGTGCCTATGATCAGATAAAGTTAGAAGCTAAGGATTTGAAACCTTGTCAATCTCGCATTCGTCACTTCAATGAAAGTGCGACTATATCCACTGGGATGGTGGAGCTACCAGTGGAATTAGGAATTGGAGAACGATGGAGAGTCCAGATATTACAGTTTGTTGTATTAGATATAGATTCGCCATACAATGCTTTCTTGGGCCAACCGGCCCTAGCTAAGTTCAGGGCTGCCATTGCCCCTTGGTGTCTGACTTTAAAATTCCCCACCGATAATGGAGTTAGAGTCGTTCAGGGAGACCAGGTTCCTAGAAGAGCCTGTTATACTGCTAAGCCGCGGAAGGCGCAGTGAAAAGAAAAAGGAAAGGGAGTAGAGGAATCTCTCTACATCCTCTTTGCTGAGAAATGACAGCTAATGCCTGGCCTAGGCTGGGCACCCCAACCAATTCCCAAGGGATTTTGACCCAAGAGACACCGAAAGTAAAGTCAGACAAGCTTCCTTGGCCGATGTTCCAATCGACGATAACGACGATTCTAAAATGATAAAGATTGGATCTCAACTAAGCCAACAGATGTAGAAGGAATTGGTTGAACTTCTCTGGGCAAACTTCGACATGTTTGCCTGGACAAATTTCGACATGTGTGGAATCTCCCTGGACATCGCGAGCAATACATTGAATATTGACCCACGGCATGTCCCAAACAAGCAAAAAAGGCATGGTATGGATCCAGAGAGAGCTGCTGCACTTAAGGAAGAGATAGATAAACTCAAGTCGAATGGGTTCATCCGAGATGCATTATATCCGAAATAGGTGTCCAACCCGGGTACTTATCAGAAAGCCTAATGGGAAATGGAGAACATGCGTTGATTAATTGGACTTGGATAAAGCTTGCCCTAAAGACAGTTTTACAATTCCATAAATCGATCAGCTCGTAAACTCAACGGCTGGACATGAACTCTTATACTTCATAGATGCGTATTCTAGCTACAACCAGATACCCATGCACTTACCCGATCAGAAGCGTACCACTTTCATCACCGATCTAGGACTTTACTGCTACAAAGTCATGCCATTTGGACTCAAGAACACTAAGGAAACTTACCAACGACTAGTTAATCAAATGTTCACTAACCAGATAAGAAAAACCATAGAGGTATATGTAGACGACATGCTTGTGAAGTCGCAATCTCCATTGATCATATCAAAGACCTAGAATCGATGTTCAACATCCTCCGAGAGTACAGAATGAAACTCTACCCATTGAAATGTCACTTTGGGGTCGTGTCTAGAAAATTCCTATGATTTATCGTCAATGCCCGAGGAATTGAAGCCAATCCCGAGAAGATCTGGGCAAATAGAAATCTTGAGACTCCAAAGACTATAAAGCATGTCAAGAGCCTCAACAGGAAAGTAGCAGCACCGAGCGGGTTCATTTTGAAATCCACCAACAAATGCATTCCTTTCTTCGATCTGATCAGAAAAGGAAAGCTAGATTTCAAATGGACTATAGATTGCGAGGGCGCATTCCGAGCACTGGTTCAACACCAGTCCATACCACTCATTCTATCAAAGCCTATTGATCACGAGAGATCGTACATCTACATAGCGGTTTCAGAAAAACGCAATCAGCTACCCTGATTTAGGAGGAAGACTGGATACAACGACCAGTGTATTTGTAACGACCCGTAAATTTTCAACAATTTAATTTGTTGATTTAGTATGATTTTGGTAATTAAAATTGGAAGAATAAAGACTTTGTAATTTAATAGTGAAACAAACGTTAAAATGTAATGTAACAATGTGATTAAACTAATTATGAAATTTCAACTAATTGAAATGATCTAAATTGTTGTAGTTAGTTGTAAGTTTGAATATAAGAAAACAAGTGTGAATGTTGAATTATTAATGAGATAATATATGATAAATATAAATTGAAGGAAATCAGTGTTGATTAAGTAATTGTAACCTTTGATTTGTAAATGATAAATGAATCCATAAGTGTGATTTAAAGCAATAGTAACGGTTGTAAGTTACTAATTACTTGGACTATTAATTTAGTTGTAACTATTATATTTGAGTATAAATTTGAATATAAGAAAATAAGGGTAATGGCAACAATAATTATAAGCTGTCTATTTGGTCTATAAATTAAATAGGAAATCTTTAATGTCATTAATGAGAACTAATGCAGTAACGGGAGGTGTGAATGTATAAATTAAATAGAAATGTAAATTTATTTATAAAGTAATAAATAGGTAAAAGAGTGGAACTACGGTAAACTAATTAATTGGTTTAAACCTTAATTAATGTGTACAATTGACAAAAGTACAGATTTAGGAATGTAACATTTAATACAAATTTAGGATGTAAATAGGGTTATAGTAATGTATAATGGACGTAGTATAAAGATGGAAATTAAACCAAATCAATTTATTGGAATTAATTTTAATTAATTAGAGTGTAATCTATGATAAATAAATTTAATGGTAAGTAACTGAAATTAATTACCATAATTGAAAACTAGGATGAAATAGGAATTATAAATGTAATAAAAGTAAACCAATGATAATTTTACCCACAAAATGATAAAATGATTCAATAACAAGATTTAGAAATCAAATATATGGATTAATTTAGGAATTCGAATTTATAATTTCTGAATTAATTGAAATTGAAATTCAATGTGAAACGTCCAATAATAAGTTAATAAGAACAATTGTTTTAAAGGATTTTAAATCTTTAAATAATCCAAAGTGATAGAAATTGGAAATAACGATAATTGAATGGGAAAGTGATTTAATTTAATTTAATATTAATTTAATTAATTAACTGGAAAATGGCCATTTTGGCCACTGACTCGGATTTCGACGAAACCAATTTCATCGGATTGGAAACGGTTAATTATTGTAGGATTTCAAGTTTCGTAACAATCAGACTTGTCGTTTGATCATACGGGCTTGAAACGCCTAGAAATAAATTAAATTGAAATCAATTTGAAATATGTTGATTTTAACGTAACTTCTTCATACAATGAAATTTGGACATGAAACCTGTTCCATTGATTTTTAAATATTCCAAAACATATATTTTGACATAAGAGTTAACCCATTTTCGTTCTGGAATAGAAACGGGCATTTCAGGTCAATTATCGTTCAAAACCCAAATCAATCGAACCCATTTGTTTCTATTGTGTTCTGCCTATATATACGTCATTATAAACCCGTGTTCTGCCTATATGTACGTCGTTATAAACCTTAGCACCCTTTCTATTTCTCATTTATGTAAGTGCATAAATTTCTGTTGCTTCTCTTCCTCAATGGCTGAAAACCCTATATTCCACAATTCAATTCCAACTCAAAATCCAACAACAAAAATTCAAACTCCTCAATGAACATCAAATGATATATCAATCTGAAGCTCTCGACAAGTGCATCTCTGATCCAAAATTCATTTTCCAATTCGAATCATCGTTTGACCAGAAATTTTTGATCAATTCTCGGCCTTCCATTTCATCATGATCAACTGCATCGGATCGTCAAATTGATAATACCATGGCGTGGAGGAGATCTTGCGGAGTTCATCGGTGTGTTTGGTTCGTCGATTCAAGGCTAGATGCAGTGAATTAATTCTATTAGGGCTCGAATATGGCGGCGACCGGAGATGGATTTGGGTGATTGGACTTGGGCATCACATGCGGCCGGAGCTGGGGAGTGTCATGCTGGCAGCAGGTTGGACAATGGGGGGCCACGGCTGTGGGCGGTGATGGTCAAAGGCGGTATAGTGTGCATTTTGATTGAGTGGATCGAGAAATTCCTGAGTTCGCGTATGAGGAACGGTGCGTGTTGAAGTTAGTGACGTGGCATGGGTAAGGGATATTTATTTTATTTTTATTTCAAATTTAAATTGTTAATCTTCTGATCAACATAACTTTTACATACCAGTTTGGATTTGGGCGCAGTTTCTTGCTTGGGATCGTATCAAAATTCCGGACACGTTGGCGTTTGTTTAGAAGAATTCGAAGACTGTTTGAAATTTGGGTTTAAATTGGATTTAAATTCAATTTAAATTCAAAAGTGAGTGTTTTTAACCCACTCACAACTTCCAAAATTTCTTATGTTTTTTAAGTTTAATTCATAATGTGATTAGAAATTTATATTTGACTGTTTGCCGTATTTTGATCCATCATCTCAGTTTATTTGAATTTATTTGGATAAAATAGTTATTTAATTTATTATTGAATATAAACTGTCGGTAAATACCTGTTATTTATTATCTGTTCTATATTGGTGTTATTGATTGAATTGGATGATGATTGTGATAAATGTTTGATGATTGATATTAGATGAGTGGATGTTGTATTTTATATTGTTATAAACTACAAGTTGTTATGGATTTTTATTTCATTCGAGATTGCGGTTTGAAATGATACATAATCGTATTTATATTTATAAATTATAGATTGAAATGATAAATATCCATATCACTTGACCATATGGTAGAAAATTATATACAAACACCGTGGTCTATATATAAAGATAATATGAAATGATTTCTATGGTTTTGTAAAGAAATATATGGTTTTCGATAAATATTAATTTTAGATATTATATAAATTTTATTTTATCCTTGATTTTAAGCTATGTAATTTTTTTTTAATATAGAATAAGTTTAATAATAAGTTTGATTTTTATTGAAGATAATGTGGTTGAGTATTTAAATTATATTTTAATATAGAGTTTATAATGATTTAAATAAAATTAAGGTTGGAAGATAAATTTGAGATTTATTTGAAATTGGATTTATTTAAGAATTAAACTCAAATAAGCTTGATGTGAAATTTATTAAATTTTAAATATTAGAGGGTATGATTTTACTTGATTTTTGTTTAAAGTGAATTAAATGAATATTTCAAGTATAAATAAATTGAAGGAAATATTTAGTTATTTGTAATTTGGGTTTTATTTATTGATAATGGATTTATTATGTAAAATATTTCAAACTAAATAATAGAAAATCGAATTGTTGAATTCTAATTACCAAACTTAGTTTTGAAATTGTTGAACACTTAATGTTTGAAATATATTGAATTTGAAATGGTTTATTCTGTGGATCAAATCTTTTTTTAAATCGAAAAATTTGGGATAGTTTATTTGAAAACTGAATTGAATTGAAATTTATGATTTGGGATTTGGCAAGTATAAAATGTAAAAATTCGAGTTATGTTGGATTTGATTTGTGAAATTGAAGAAGCTATTTTATTATATAAAGTTTTTTAAATATTTAAACCATTTAAGTGGTGGAAGTTATGTTTCAAAGTTATGAGTGTATTATAATTTGAAAGTGTTATGTTCAAGTGTTTTGATTTCGAAATGTTATAATTTTGAAAATGTTATGATTTTAGAAAGGATATATTAGAAATGAAAATGATATCGTATTGATTTGGTTTTGAAAGGGCAATGATATTTGGTTTCAAACTATAAACTATTTTGAATTGACCGCGGTGTTATAATAACATTTGGTCGTTATAGAGACCAGGATCGGAAGTTTTCATACTCTCTACCAACTCCGAAAACCACTTTAACAACCATGTATGCGGTGGAGATTCCAGAATGAAGTAGGATGGCGGCGGCATTCCTTTGAGGTATATACGTGAATCCTACTCCCGTGAGTTGGCATAAGGTGGCTAAAACAGGAGCGCTAACAGGCCAATGAGGTAGCCCCTCTTATCGGACACACGCCTTTGATACCATTCTATTGCTTTATGATTGATTGGGGCCCTTTTATTTTTTGGAGGTGTGGCTCGAGGTGGGAGGTAGCTACGCGCTATGCGTCACCACCAGTCCGGATGCGTAACTGGTATATCTACCCTGGCATTACCTCGTTGTGTGGTGTCGCCTACCCTACCGCGGCTTGTACATGTTTGGTTTTCTCCCGTAGCCTGTGGATTATTTAGGGTAGTCTCCCGATCTGGAGATACGTTGATAAAGGATGGACTACTCGGACTATTAGGTGTTATGGCTATATGGGTAACCCCCTAATGCTATTTAAAAGTAAGCATATTTTACTAATAGACATTATTATAATAGCGTATATTACTACATAGTTGATAGTTTAACGGATTCTTGGGAGATGTAAATCCTGAACATCTCTTAAGTTACCGCACTCACGTTTGACACTGGATAGGAGATGTCAAATCCCGTAAATATCTCTGACGATGTTCCTCTCATATTATTTACCGTTGATTTGACTTACATAAGATCTTTTGGTTCTGACTCGAGTGTTTTTTCCTTTCAATTTGCTCGAGTCGGCCTGAGCATTTCAGGATTTGAAGACCTTATTTCTGGAGGATGAAGACAAAGATTGTATTATTACTATTACTTATTACATTGTTCCGCTGCATTATTTATTTTCTATGGTATGTGTAACTCCAATATGTGTTGTATAAGTATAATCAATTATTTTGTAAAACATCTTCATGAACTGTTGTTTGATTATTATATTTTGTCATTCTGCTGTGAGATTCTGTTTTGTTTTATTTCTTTCTCTGCTTTCTTATTCACCCAATAACAATCTGCTCTTTTGTATGGTTTAAGTCTAATGTATGTGGTTTATCGTCGATTTAAAACGTACAAAATGGAGGGATGTTACAGTATTACCTAAGCCAACGACTAACTGGAGTAGAGAGAAATTATTCGAAGCTAGAAAAGATGGCTTATTATCTTGTCATTGCCTCAACGAAGCTCCGCCCGTATTTTCAGGCTAACCTTATCATCGTTTACATCGACCAACCGTTACAACACGTCCTTACATGGCCTGAGACGTCTGGTAGGTTACTCAAGTAAAATATCGAGCTGAGTCAGTTCGACATCACTTACACACCAAGGCGAGCCATTCAAGGAAAAGCCTAGCATAGTTCATTGCTGAATTCACTATCATGGAGGACTTGCCCAAAACCAATGAATCTCCTAAATATGTTTGGAAGCTACATACTAATGGTGTATCAAATGAACGCTGCTCAAGCGTCGGAGTTGTACTTGAAACTCCTTAAGGCTGATCTATATGCTATACTTTAAAATTCGATTTTCATGCAACCAACAACGAGGCCGAATATGAAGCCCTGCTCTTCGGATTGTGACTTGCCAGAGATTTAAGAATTATTGCTGTGGAGATTTGCTGTGATTCACAATTAGTCGTGTGTCAAGTTCGAGGAGAGTACCAGGCAAAAGACCAAAGACTGGCTGCTTATCTTGCTCGGGTTCAGGAAATATTGGATCAATTCAACTATTATTCCATCTATTGCATATGCTGAGAACGCAATCAGAAGGCCGATTCATTAGCAAAGTTAGCCAGTACAGGTGAGGCACAGCAAATGGGAACCATTCCCGTGGAGACATTATCTTCCCCGAGCATCGATCGGATAGAAACGAGCTGGGTATTTGAAGTCATTCCCGAAAAGAGTCATGGATGACTCTGTTCAAAAACTTCCTCGAGCATGGGACCCTACCGGAGCGTAGAAGTGAAAAAAAGAGTTCTTCGAAAGGCTTCGCGGTTCACTATTCAGGATGGAGTCATGTATAGAATAGGTACTCTGTTCCTTTACTCCGGTGTATTTCCCACGATGAAATTAAACGAGTACTGCATGATGTTTCATGAAGGAGAATGTGGCAATCACACCGGGGGACAAGCTCTTGCGTTCTCCGATATGGATATTATTGACCGACTGTAAATCGCAATGCTTCAGATTACGCCAGAAAATGAGATGGATGTCAAAAACACACTCGGATTCCAAGAGCACAGCCTATCGAAATAACTCAGATGGTCAACCCATGGCCGTTTGCAGTATAGGGTATTGACATTATCGATTATCTACCTCTAGCCAAAGGTGGTGCGAAGTACGTCGTCGTTGCAGTTGATTACTTTACCAAATGGGTAGAAGCTGAGCCCCTTGCTACTATCACAACGAAGAAAGTAATCAACTTTGTGGTACGCAACATTATCTGTCGATTTGACCTCCCACATACCATCATTACTGAAAACGGAGCACAGTTTGACAGTGTCGAATTTAAGAATTTCTGTCAATAACTCCACATCCAGAAGAAGTTCTCCGCGGTTGCACACTCTCAAGTGATTGGACAGCTTGAAGCTGTAAATAAAGTTATAAAATCTATACTAAAGAAACGACTGGAAAAGGCCGGGGGCAATTGGGTCGATAAACTTCCTATGGCTTTATTGGCTTATCGGACAACCCTCAAATCCATGATCGGACACACTCCATTCTCTCCTTCCTGCATTTCAGAAGCTGTTATTCCAATCGAGATGAAAGTACCTTATTATTGTGTGACATGTTATGATTTGAAGACGAATGCTATATTACTTGCCGAATCCCTTGATTTATTAGATGAGAAGCGTGAAGAGGCTGATTTAAAGGCAGTCGCATATCAAAGTCGAGTCACCTGATTATACAATTCCAAGGCCCGACGTCGAAACTTCGAACTCGGCGATCTCATCCTTGAGAGAATTTACCTGGTTCCTTCACATATGAAGCCAACATGGGAAGGACCGTATGTCATCGAACGAAAGCTCAAAACGGCACATTTAAATTATCGACCGTTGACGTTCTTACTCTACCGAGAGTTTGGAATAGGGAGACTCTTTGTTACTACAACACATAACAGGCTTTACTTATTTATTTATTTGGTCTACTTTTCACTTGTGATTTGTTTATGCATTTCGAAATCTAAATTTGTAATAAGCCAACTGAGTTTACCGTATTTTCTTATTTAAGTAATAAAATGCAATTTAAAATGCATCATACGACCATCACAATGCACGGAGATCTAAGTTGCACCCTACGGTCCGATTTATTCAAATAGGGAGTGACTGTGATACAATCGGTCACTCGCTAAGTGAATCCCGAGCACGAGGGTAAGTCATCACACTGCAGCCAAAAGAGGATTAATACACGACAATCCTCTAATTAACTCCATATTCCCAAAGTGCGAACTAGAGTATATGCTTACAAGTACGGTTTCGAAGAGGGTGGATCTGTCCACCTAAGGACTTCGCCCATACTCAAACCAAGTTCGAGGAGGTTGCACCTATCCACCTAATGACCTCACTTGTTAACTCAAGGTGGATGTGAATTAACCATCCATGATCCTGATAATTCCATCGTTTCCGAAGTACGAACGAAATCCTGAAACTCAAAATAGATGTGGTTGACCGTTTGTTTACCCACTCTAGATTCCCAGAGTGTGAACTGGAGTATAAACATCAAACAACTCTAGATCCCCAGAGTGCGCATTGGAGTATAAACATCAGCTAACTCTAAATCCCAGAGTGCAGATTGGAGTATAATCACAAACCGGGTGTGAAACCACCACCCATAGGACAAGTCCGAGTCCCAGGAGTGCGGACCGGAGTATAAATACAAAGTGGGTGTGAATAACCACCCATGAATCAATCTAAATCCCTAGAGTGCGGACGTAGTTCTAAATATCAAATAGGTGTGGCTAACCGCCCATAGAATAACTTAAGTCCTCGGAGCATTGACATATCTCAAAACCTTAAGCGGACGTGACCAACGGCCGATGTACAAGTGAAATCCCCAGAGTGTGGATGCAGTCATCGACTGATGAGCAAGTGTGATTCAACTACCCGAACTCATCTTGTTTCAAACCGGCCTCAACAAAGTTGAACTTGATATATTAAATGCAAAGAGTGATGGCCTACCAATCTTCTCAATTTGTCCCCCAAACTGGGGGTAGAATATCAACCACTAATTGAAATAGTGTGGTATTGGAATTCGACTCAACATTCGATTGTGACCTGAAGCCATGACTCCCGAACTTAACAACTAAGCCCGGGTGCGATTCGAAGGCTAAGACTCCATAAGTAAATTTAATGGAAGTTCGAACGCTGAAATACTCAAATAAATAAACGCAAAATGTGCTGAAGACAAAATGAAATTTTATTTCAACTATTCTTTGGAAGAGAACAATAAGTATAAAATTATTCCAAAAAATCCTACTAGAAGGGGCCGAACCCGCATCTATACATGGCCTACAAAAACAAAAGGAAACTCCTATCTATCTCCAAAAAATGAACCGTGAAAACATGTATATTCTCTTCTTCTTCGTCGTTGACCCGCCGGAATCATTGCTTGGATGCCTCTTTGAGCCCTTGCATTTTGGTGGTTAATCTACAACCAGCGGCATTATGGTAACATCCTCCTTCGAGCTCACATGGATTGGAATATCTTCTGAAGGCGGAGTCGGAGGGACAGGATCGATGTTAGAAGGTGGGAGACGCAGATTGGTGTCGATGACCGTGCCTCCAGGAGAAATCATTTGCAAAGGGGCTGAACCAGAGGCTGCTATCTCACCTCCAATACCATTGGCCCACACAGCTGCTTCCATCTCGATGTTGATCTCAGCTATTATCTCCTCCTTGTGGTTGTTTGGGCATTGCCGGGAATGCTGGCAGTCGGGTCTGAGGAACTGATCACAGGTGCACCTTCACCCATGACAAAAGGCAGATCGACAAAAGGGTTGCTTTGGTGGCCAAGAAGCTCATGCATCATCTGCTCATCAAAAGTAAGCGTGCTTCCCTGTGTTCCATCAGTTGGTGCAGTAACTGTTGTAGTGGTCGCTTTTGATATGATGGCCTCCTGCTCGTGATGCGGCTCTTGAGTTGTAGGAGACGCGGCAGATGTAGCTCCTATCACTGAATAGGGACAAAGAAAAAGAGTTAGAGATTACTTCAATCAACATTTCGGGCTTTAAATGAGCACGAGAAATGTTCAGAATACCTTCCTCGGTTTGGTTCGCGGGTGGTGGAGCAGCTTCAGAGACATGCTCGCGAGCTAGAGACAACTGGGGTTGATCGAGATTATATGCAGGAACGAGCTGAGAATCAACCGCAGAAGTAGACTCAGGCAGGGTTGGCATAAGAGTTTTAGAACCCACATCATGGTGTTCAATGCCAGAACCTTCTCCAGCCTCCGAATGCTAAGTACCAAGTTTCTCCTTTTCATATGTGATCGTGATTTCGTGGAGAACTTTTCTCTCATCATCGCACAACACCTAGTTCGCTAGTTTAAATTGATCGACTGATTCAACTTGGTGTTCTGCCTTTTCATCCTCCACCAACCGGCCCCAAGCATTATACAAGTATGATGGATAGTTATCGAGGTAGGTTAAGTTTCGGTGCTTCAGAAAATTAGCATTGCACGTGATAAGAAGATCTTCGATATCAGCCTCCAACCTGGTCTCTGCCATCTTCACTTCATTCTCAACCCTGGCCTTGGCTTCCTGAATTTTAAGTGCTGTCCATCCCTCTCTTCCCTAAGCACCACAGCCTATTCACACGCTTCCTGGGTAGCTTTGTTTGCATCGTCTTTCTCTTTGACAATTTCAGCAAATTTGTCCTTAAGCTCTTCAAACTTTTCAAGCGCCCCATCGTGGTCGGCCGTGACGGTGGTAGTCTGTTGACCCATCTCCTTAACCAGGGCTAAGTGAGTCCGCCTCATCTCTTCCATTCGCCGAGTAGCCTCATCAGCCCTTGTGTTGGCCTCTGTCTTCGAATTTCTGGTGGACTCGCTCTCATCATGAAGCACTTGAATTATGCGGTCCTTTTGAGCGAGATCAGTTTCTAATTTCTCAATTGTTTTCGCCCACTCGAAGGCCACCACCAATGCTATGTCCGCGGTCTTCATCCATTCCCGGTACTGGTCGTAAATGTCATGGATATAGTAATGCATTGTTTGTTCAGCCTCGATTGGCATTCTCTTTAAATGGGAAGGGAAGATGAAACCGTCAAAAAACATGTTTGGAAAATCTTTTTTCACCTGGGCGATTCTGATCCTTCCCTCCCTAATGGGCTTTGTAACAGCTTGCTCAGTAACAGTGAGAGTTTTGGTTTCCATCCTCCTACACTGTGAATTGGACCTTCGTACTAATGTAGGCGGTCTTTGGCATGAAGGTTCCATGGGTTATTTGCCATGACCGAAGGTTGTGTTGGGGCTCGAGGTGGTGGGGAGCGTGATCGAGAGCGAAGCCTATATTCTCTCTCTTTATCCCTCTCTCTTTCATAACACTGCTGGCTAGAATAACCACGATCATGGTCTCTATCAACCTCCCTTCTAAGGGACTCAAAATATGAAATGGATGACTGGCATGCCGAGCGAAGGCTACCGAGCATGGTTTCCCGACTTGTCATCATATCTATAAAAATAAAAAGAGAAGTAGAATCAGTAATCTCAGAAATGAATAGCATATGATTGGAAATCATGCGGTGCCATGAAAGTGTATGTATGCATGTGGAAAATCCCCCGACCAACCGATTGAATCGGCCATGCTCATAAGAAGTGACTCGCCTAAATTTAAAGCGCCGTGGAGCCCTTCTAATCCAGTGTCATGCGGGAGCGACACATAGTCCAGAATTGGAATATCAGCGAGTCCTTCGAAGGGATTCCCCATTTTTGGGGGAAGAGCCTTCGAGAATAATAACACTGGTGGCTGGCAGAGACATGACCACAGATTTCCATCCTAATGACTTATGAAGTTTATGAGTAACTGCCTTGCCTTTCCACTTCCCCTCCAAATGTCGAGGACTATCTGAGGGCTCAACTACGGGTTCATCTTCGATGGGCATATCTTCCTCATCACCCTCCTCAGCTATTACAATCTTGGACACTCTACGGTTAGCCTGTTTTTCCAAGGCTGCTCTAAGAGATCCCTCAAGTGTTATGCTCTGGTCTTGATCAATTAGCCCAGCGATTCTCAAATTTTCGTCCGTAATCACTGAGTCAATCTCTCTCATCTCACCAGGCACCTCCAGAAGAATTCGCACTATTTCTTTAAACTAGGCACCTTCGGTTCATGGAATTGAGGCTGTAAAGGAAAGAAAATGTTAAACTCGACATCAATTACGACTACCTCATCAGTCACCAGAGAAATTGCGTCAATTACGTCTAACTAACCACCGTCTAGCAAAACCTGGTGGGCATCGAGCATAGAACCATTCAGTTTTGAAGTAGCTAAGTCTGATCCAGGATCCATTCACAACTTGACAATTTCTGACAACATCTAAGAATGTGAATGAGGGATTATCTCCCCGACTCTTGACATTGAACAAGAATCTAACTTGCTTTGGAGTCATGGGTCATAAGAGATGCTCGATAAAAACAATGAATAAGCTATTCAGCAACGCATATCCTTTCGGATGCAACCGTGATGCAGTGATCCCTAAGAAAGCTAACACTTCTTGATTATATTGGTTAAATGGAGGAAGCGTTCTAGCTATGCACGAATGTCTGTTAAAAGCGGTGAATCCTTCTAGGGGAGAGTTTGGCCTGTCATTCGGTGCTGGTAGAAGAACATCATCTAATTATAAACCATGTCTTAAGCAGATTCTCCCCAATATATCTTCGGAGACATTGGATGGTACAGAATCTTGTGGAATCGCAATAAAGATTGCTCTTGGTAACCCGTCCGGGGCTGGACCTATAACTTCGGCCGCAATGCTGGCATCTCTATTATCGGAGGAGGTGAACTTTGAGCCTCCTGCTGATGTGAACTCTCTGGTTCTATAGCTAATCAACTCGGTAAAAACCTTCATTAGATGACAATAAGCTCGTGTTTTCCCTAGTGTGAAGTGCATGAATGTGTTGTGCAGTGAAGTGCTACGTAATACTTAAGAAATTTTACAGAATTTGAGAAAATGTTCAAACGATTAGATTTTAATATTCGACCGGAGAGACCGTCATCGCTGACCGTCACAACCATGCCATTTAGACTTCGAAGATCGATCTTAGTTAATGGTTGTTAGATTTTGTTAAGTTACACTTCCATCGACAAGCTTCGAAAGGCAGTCAAATATGGGGTGAAACAGCTAAGTCCAGTTATGCATGGCAGAAGCTCGTTGGAGTCAAATGTCCGAGTGTATAGAGATTTCGTATCCATCAAAGTTTGGACTTGGATCAATCACTAGAAACACCATTCGTATCTGTAACAACCCGTAAATTCTGTAAATATTTTAATTCGAATATTATTTGAAACTTTGATTTTAAATTATTTTAAAATTGATAAATTTGGAATTTTAATATATATTTTTTGGATTTGATGTGAAATATTTTTCCAAATCTATTAAAATTAAAAATTTCCGAAAATTCAAATTTTGGTCAACCTTGGTCGAAATTTGACTTCCTGTTGAAAATTTTAAATTTGAAATTTATATTTTTATATTTTTTTATGAAGCTCGATTTGATTCTAACATTCTTCCTGCTTTACATTTCGTTAAATTCTAATTTCTACTTCTCAAAATTTGCAGTGTTTAGTGTATTACACGCAATTATTTTCATATTTTATTTTTCCTGTTTTTTTTTTGAGTTTTGGGCTAGATTGATTTAGACTTTATTTATTTATTTTGTTGTTGGTCTAGGATGTCAAAAGTCACCTGAATAGTAAGTTAATTTGAAAGGCTACCTGTTGAGAAACTTTTACATGCAAAATTTACTTCCTCTTATTCTCATTCTTCTTTCCGCTCAGAAAAAAATTACAGTAAGTTTCTTCTTCTCCTTCTCAAAATTTTTCTCTGGTTCTCTCATACCTCCTCCTATTTCGGCCATACCTTGTCATTATCTCCGCCTCCTTCTTCTCCAACTAAGGCTGACCTCCTCCTCTCCATAGCTGATCACACCACCAAGTGCCAAACCCTAGCCGTGGCAACACATGGCCGAACCCCACACAAACCAAGGCCGAACCACTTCATGACCATCCCCTTCCTTTTGCCTTGCCATGACCAAATCTCCACTTAGCAGTGACTTTTCCTTCCTCCAAACCTTGCAGTTACCTTTGACCAAGCCTAGCCGAGGCTTGCCTTGACCCAAATGTCAACATGGCTAAACCAAACTGAACCCAAACCTAGTGTGGCCGAACCAATGCCTTTTTATTTGCCTAAGGACGAGCCTTTGTAGCCATTTCCCTTAGCCATGTTTTGGCCGAGTCAAACCCTCATCTAGGCCGAGCCTATTAGTCCTTTAGGTTGGCTCATTCACTTATTTCTTTGAAAATTTTATATATTCTTTTATTTGTCTTTATTTAATTATTTACATATGTATTTATTTATTTATTTTATAAGCCTTTAATTTGGATTCTCCTCCCACCTAAGCTTGTTTGTGATTGTTGTGCCTATTCGAAGTTGTCTTCTTTTGTTTGGAATCATTTTCTCTTGCTAAGAAGGTGAGTAATTACTCTCGACTACATACTTATATTTTGGTGAATCGATGTCATTTGAATTGTATTGATATGCTTGTGTATGATAGTAATTTCACATCTGCTTATATTATGTTATCTTATCCGATGTTATAAATGTTATGATCATATGCCAAGATATATTATATATTGTTCTGTTTATTTCATATTCTGTTCTCACATTGCAAGTTCCTTCACTATGGGTTGAAATGATACATACTCGAATGATTTTTGGATTAAGGAAAAATATCTATGAGCTGAAATGATAGGCTCAAGCGATTTTTATTTTGACTTGAGATTACGGGTTTGAAATGATATAACCCAAAAATTTAATAAATTCGGATTGAAAAGATATATATCCGTAATTGCTTGACCGTAAGTTAGAAAATTTTATACAGACTCCGTGGTTGGTTTTAAAATATTCTTTAATTTTTTTTAAGTATTTTGAATTTTGAAGTATATGAATTTTAACTTAAATTTAATTTTATGATTTTATAAAAATTTATATATTTAATTTTTGTGAGTTAAACTTTTTTATAAGGCAACAAATGTTTAAAATGTAATTTAAGATTTGATTTATAATATAAAATTTAATTTATCTTAACAATCCAATTTGACTTAATAATATAATTTTGATCTAACCTATTAATATAATTTTTTATTAATGTAATGATATATTTAAATAATAAAATAATAATTTTTCCTTACTGTAATAATAAAATTTACGTTAATAATGTACTTTTAACTTAATATAAGGAAGTTCAGCTTTAATAGGATATTATAGTAATAAATTTTATTTAACTGAAATCATAGTTCATTTGATATCCAAATAAATAATTTAGTATAACAAAAAAGACTTTACATAATAACTATGTTAAAATTGTAAATATATATAATATTTTATTATATAAACTATTATAGTGGAAAGTATTACATTTTCAAAATGCTATGATCTCTTAAAAGATTAAATTTTCAAAATGCTACGATTTCTTAAAGGTAATTTTTTTGAACTGTTGTAATTCTAAAAGGTTGCATTTTCAAAGTGTTATGATTACTAAAACATTATGTTTTCAAAGTGTTATAATAAGTGTATAATTTTGAAAGTGTTACAACTTTGAAAATGAATATTATTTTAAAGAACATTGATACTGGTTATGTGATTTTGAAATGACTATGTTTTGATATGAAATATAAACCATTTGAAAATAAATAACCACGGGTTATAATAACATTTGGTTGTTAAAGGGATCGGGATTAGAAATTGTCATACTCTCTACCAATACCATAAACCACTTTTACAGCTGTGTACGTGGTGGAGATTCCAGAACAAAGTACGTTGTTCACAACATTCCATTTGAGGTATATACGTGGACTTGACTCCCGTGAGTTAGCTTAAGGTGGCTAAAACATGAGCAATTGACAGGACAAGTAAGGTAGCTCCTCCGATCGGACACACTTCTTCGATTGCCATTCTATTACTTTGTGATTGATTTGGTGCACACCTTTGATTTAGGAGTATGGATCGAGGTGGGTGGTAGCTGTGGCTATGCGTTACCACGAGCCCGGAAGTGTATTTGGTACATCCACCCTGGCATTGCCTAGTTATGCCGTGTCACCTGCCTTATCGAGACCACCACGAGTTTGTTTTGTGTCGTAACTATGGAGTGCTCCCTAATAGCCTATTGGTTTGATGGAGTTTACATTACTACATAGTCTACAGTATTATATAGAATGTGTTAAGAGGGTATGGGTAACACCTTGATGCTATTTTAATAGTTTATCTTACTTTAGACATTATTA
The DNA here is from genome assembly GCA_030765085.1 of Allium cepa. Lineage (NCBI taxonomy): Eukaryota > Viridiplantae > Streptophyta > Magnoliopsida > Asparagales > Amaryllidaceae > Allium > Allium cepa. The sequence goes on from CM060946.1 coordinate 402,140,068, forward strand.
TAATAGTGTATATTACTACATAGTAGATAGTTTAACGGATCCTTAAAGGATGGGCGATCCCAAGCATCCTTTAAGTTACTAATGCATTTTATATTGTTCACTTGAGTTGACTTACATTTTATAAGTATGTATGTCCTGACTCGAGTGTTTTCTATTTTGCTTTTTGCTCAGGTCAGCCTGAGTATCATATCTTTGGATTCATCTTTTGGAGCTAGAGATCTGTTGGAAATTTAGCTATCTATCTATTATTTCTATTTCAGTTATTTCCATTCAGCCTTTGCTTATGTATTATTGGACTTATGTGTTTGAATTTCTAGTTGTATTTTCTTTCATACTCTAGTGTTATGTGTTTGTTTTGAGACTATGTATCTAGTAGCTTCATGAACAACTATGTTTATTTTATTCCACTGCGAGTTATTCTGATATTCTATGTTTGTGATTGATTTTATTAGCCCCAAATTTATTAACAATCTATTGTTTTGAATAATTCAAGTCCGACATGTGTGGTTATATTGTTGATTTGAATGATCCAAAATAGCGGGGCGTTACATTTGGTATCAGAGCTTTGGTTTTAAGCAAACCTTAGCCTATGGGGTGAAAACTCATTAGAGATAGGATAGAAATACCCTAGAATGAGTAAAATCAGTCTTAGAATCATTCCTTAAGAGAGAACGTATTTTTATGTATAAATGATTTTAAAAATGGTTTTAAAGATTATTTTGGATATAAAAATTTTCTTGTTTTAAAATCTAATTTTTCTTAGAATTTTCTTCCTTTTTGAATCCACCTTGTTTAATAGAATTCTTTGATTAGGGATTTTCCATTCTAGTATGAATCTTTTCTTTTATCTTTTCCTTTATCCATGTCCTAAAACTCATTTTTGAATTTCGTCGGTAAATTATAGGAATGCCAGAGATCGGGGTTGTAGTATTACCCCAGTTCCAGAACTCGTTGCACCCATTAGGTTCACAACTCTCTGTAAGAAGTTCACTTAGCTTGGTTGTACCAAGTTTACTAGATCAGAGAGCATCATTGTGGCTCAGCAGTGGCTGAGGAGTTAAGAGAGGATTTTCAATGGTCTTGAGATCACCGATACTTAGAAGCGTCAGTTGACGGCTCGGCAGTTGCAGGAGGCAGCCTAGGATTAGTGGGAGTCTGTTACAGCCCACACTATTGAGGCAAATATATCTTATGAGCAATTTAGGTATTATCTTGAGTTGTTTTTCTTTTGAGTTTGATTTAGTTATGTCTTTGGAATCTTTCTTAAGTTTAGATATCGTATTTCAAGGATGCTTTTGTGGCAAAGTGGATGCCTGAAGCCAGGAAGTTTCAGCTATACAATGAGTTTATGAATCTTAAGCAAGGGAATATGTCATTTTCTGAGTATGAGAGGAAGTTCAACGAACTTTCCAAGTTTGGTCCTAGCTTGATTGATACCTCTCTTAAGAAGAATGAGAAGTATATAGCTGGAGCTTGCCCAGAGTATTATGATCGTCTGATTTCTCATATGCATAGCCCTTTGCTGGATTGATGTATATGACAATTAGATTTGAGAACCCCACTTCTAAGGATTCTTTTGTTGTCCATGCCCCTTCATCTCATCCTTTTTCCTGTAGTTCTAAGAAGACGAAGTTTAATTTCCAGCAACATAGGAAGAATTGGCATAAGACTCCAAGTTTGGGATCTTCTTCTCAGAGGTAGCCTATTGATCTTTCTTCCATCACTTGCTTCAAGTGTGACCAAAAGGGATACTATACCAATAGCTACCCTACTTCTGTTGGAGCTTTTGTTCCTCCAGTTTAGTTGACTAGGCGTGATCTTTGCCATATCTGTTTGCAGCCTGGTCACTTCAAGAATGATTGTCCTACTCAGCCAAAGGGCAAGCCATCTGGTATCTTTTAAGTTACTTCATCCACTCCACCTACTCCTAGACACCCAAGGTACTCTTCAGGGCACCTTTACTTTGTTTAATTTGCCTATTCGTGTTTTATTTGACAATGGAGCTTCTCATAATTTCATTTCAGTGGATCTTCGTGATAAGTTTGAGCATATCTATCACCTAAGTATGCAACCGAACCTTTGTGTGTTACTAATCCTATTAATGGTCCCGCGAACCTTAGTAGGATTTGTAAAAAAAGTGAAACTCTTCTATTCTGGCCATCGTTTTTCCAGTGAATTTTATGTTCTAGGTTTCGATGCTTTTGATATATTGCTTGGAGGAGATTGGCTGAGGAATCACGAAACCGTTACCTCTTGTAAAGCCCGAAATGTTTCTCTTGTTGATGATCGGGGTAATCCTTTGGTGATTTAGTGTCGTATGCCTCAGGATTATGCTGGAAGTTTTATCTTTTCTCTTGATTCTTCTCCTGGTGATCTTGATTCAACTCCTGTGGTTCAACTCTTTTCTGATGTATTTGATGAAGTCACTTCTTTACCTACAAAGCTGGAAATCGATTTCCATAGTGATCTTATTCTTGGAGGTCGACCTGTAGTTCTTCCTCCCAGAAGAATGACACCTCGTGAGAAGATTGAGTTGAGGAAGAAAATTGAGGACTTGTTCTCCAAGGATTTGATCAGACGTAGTCTTTTCGAGTAAGGAGCAGCTGTGGTTTTCATCACTAAGTCCAATGGATCTTCGAGGATGTGTATTGATTATAGGGAGATGAACAATATCACTATGAAAAATTGATATCCAATGCCTCGTATCAATGATATGTTCGATCAGCTCTAAAGAGCCAAAGTGTTCTCTCAGCTTGATCTTGCCACCGGTTTCCACCAGCTCAGAGTTGCTGAGGAAAGCATTCCCAAATCTGCTTTCCATACTGAGAATAGTTTCTACGAATGGTTAGTTATGCCTTTTGGTTTGACTAGTGCCCCAGCTTTCATTGTTGATCTTAGCAATCGTGTTTTCTATGATGTTCTTAACAAGTTTGTTCTAGTCTTCGTCGATGATATTCTTGTCTTTTCTAAATCAAAGATGGAGCATGAATTGCATTTGAGCTTTGTTCTGGAGACCCTTAGGAGTCATTAGTTGAAAGCTAAATTCTCGAAATGCCATTTTGGAAAGATGAAGTTCGATTCCTCGGGCATATTTTCCCTTCTTTCTTTTGTAATCTAATTATTCTATCTCTCTTTGTTGTTCTTATTTTCCCTATTCTGTATCAAGATTGGGAAGTTCCTACGACTCCATTTGATATCCGTAGCTTTCTAGGCCTTGTTGATTATTATCGGAGATTTATTGAGAACTTTGCTCCGCTTGTTGCACCTCTCCCTGCTTTGACTTGTAAGATTGCTAAGTTTATATAGAATGATAAGTGTGAAGCTGCATTCAATGAGTTAGAGCGCAAGCTTACTTCCGCACCAGTTCTTACCGTTCCAAATGGAAATGAGGGATTAACGGTATACACTGATGCTGGTCGTGATGGTTTTGGAGCTGTTCTGATGTAGGATGGGAAGGTTATTGCTTATGCCAATCATCAGTAGAAGAACCTTGAAGCCAATTATGCAGCCCATGATTTGGAATTGCTTGCCGTAGTTTTTTCTTTTAGAGCTTTAGTGACATCATCTTTTGGGAACTAAGTTTGAGCTCTATATGGATCATCAGTCTTTGAAGTATATTTTCACCCAGAAGGATCAGAATCAGAGGCAGGTTAGATGGTTTGAGTTTCTCGCTTCTTATGACCACGACACCAACTATACCCCTAGGAAAGCTAATGTTGTCGCCAATGCCTTGAGTCAAAAGAAGGCGATGTTGTGTCAGCTTGTTGTTTCTTCTCCTTTATGGATTGTATTGTTGCAAAGAAGGATGAGGATGTGATGATTAGGCTTATTAAGGAGAACGTTCGTAGCAGAGGTAGTAGTAGCCTAGATGAAAGTGGGGCTCAGATCGATGATAGAGGGATTTTGGGGATTAGTAATCGGATTTGTGTCCCGAATGTAGATGGATTGAGGCAAGAGTTACTTCAGAAAAATCATCGGTCTAGACTTTCTATTCATCCAGGCGTGACAAAGATGTATCATGGTATGAAGAAGCTGTATTGATGGAGTGGTATGAATATCTCCCTTCTTGTTAATAGGTATGCGACTAGTCAACAAGTTAAGGCCGATCATTAGAAGACCCCTGGATTATTACAACCCCTTAAAGTTCCCAATTGGAAATGGGAATAGGTTTCTTTGGATTTTACTAATGGATTACCAAAGATTAGGAGGGGTAATGAGAGTATTTGGGTAGCGGTGGATAGATTGACTAAGTCAGCTCATTTCATTTCGGTTAGGTCCAACCGTTCTGCTTCGAGTTTAGCTGAGATTTATATGAAATAGATTGTTCGACTTCATGGTTTCGGTCAGTATTTTTTGTGATAGAGACCCCATCTTTACTGGTCATTTTTGGAGAGATTTTCAGGAAACTTTAGGTACTCACTTGAATCTGAGCACTGCTTACCATCCACAGACCGACGGTCCAATGGAAAGAGTGAATCAGATTCTAGAAGATCTTCTTCGTGCCTGTGTCCTTGATTAAGGAGCATCTTGGGAAGGTCATCTCCATCACGTTGAATTCACCTATAACAACAGTTATCCGATACAATCTCAAATTTTCTATTTAAATCTGTCTTAAACATTTATCTATCTTATTCCATCTTTTGAATTCAGGTTACTATTGCAATGGCTCTGTTCACTGCTCTTTACGGACGACCTAGCAAATATCCATCTTGTTGGATTGAATCCGATAATTGTTTGGTTCTTGGTCCTGATATGATTCTTAAGGCATCTGAGAGGGTTAAGGAGATTAGGAGGAAGATGAGGATTGCTCAGGTAGCCATAAGAAGTATGCCGATAGGCGTAGGAGGAGTCTAGAGTTTTCTGTTGGTGATCAGGTTTTCCTTAAGGTCTTTCCGTTGAAGAATGTGATTCGTATTAAAGGGAAGCTTGCTCCTAGGTTCATTGGTCCTTTTCGCATCTTAGAGAGAGTTGGTCCTTTAGCTTATCGTTTGGATTTGCTTGAGAAGATTTCTAGAGTGCATAGTGTGTTCCATGTTTCGCACCTTCGTCGGTATCTTTATGATCCATCTTTGATTGTTCAGCCTTTTGCTCTCGAGAGTTTGGATGTTGAGCCAAATCTTACCGTCGAGAGGAAGACATTTAGTATTATCGACTGAGGTACGAAGTAGTTGAGAAGGAAATATGTTTACCTGGTCAAAGTGCAATGAAGTACTGATAATCGGGATTGTACTTGGAAGAAGGAGGAGAGCACGCGTGCATCGAATGCAGAATTGTTTGTTTCAGGTACTATATGCTATTCTATCTTTTTTTTGTTTCCTGTGTCTCATTCCTTTTCGAGAACTAAAAGTTTTAAGTGGCGAAGAGTGTAACAACCCGTAAATTCTGTAAATATTTTAAATGGATTTTTATTTGAAAATTTGATTTTAAATTGTTTTAAAATTGATAAATTTGAAATTTTAATATATATTTTTAGGATTTGATGTGAAATATTTTTCCAAATCTAATAAAATTAAAAAAATTCTTAAAATTCAAATTTTGGTCAACCTTGGTAAAAGTTTGACTTCCTGTTGAAAATTTTAAATTTGAAATTTAATTTTTTTATGAAGCTGGATTTGGTTCTAAGATTCTCTCTATTTTTCGTTTCGTTAAATTTTGATTTCTACTTCTCAAAATTTGCAGTTTTCTGTGTATTACACGTAATTATTTTCATATTTTATTTTTCCTATTTGTTTTTGAGTTTTGGGCTAGATTGATTTAGACTTTAGTTATTTATTTTGTTGTTGGGCATAGGCTAATGGCCTAGGATGTCAAAAGTCACCTGAATAGTCAGTTAATTTGAAAAGCTACCGGTTGAGAAGCTTTTACTTACAAAATTTACTTCTTGACTTCTCATTCTCATTCTTCTTCCTACTCGGAAAAAAATTAATATAATTTTCTTCTTCTCCTTCTCAAGAAATTTTCCCTAATTTTCTCCTTCCTTTTCCTATTTTCGGTCATACCTTGTCATCATCTCCACCTCCTTCATCTCCAACCAAGGCTGACCTCCTCCTCTTTATAGCCGATCACACCACTAATTGCCAAACCCTAGTCGTGACCACTCCCCTAGCCGTGGCACCCAAGGCCGAACCCCACACAAACCAAGGCCAAACCACTTCAAGACCATCCCTTTCCTTTTGCCTTGCCGTGGCCAAAGCTCCTCTTAGCCGTGAGTTTTCCTTCCTCCAAACCTTGCCATGACCTTTGACCTAGCCTAGCCGAGGCTTGCCTTGACCCAAACGTCACCATGGCTGAACCAAACCGAACCCAAACCTAGTGTGGCCGAACCAAAGCCTTTGTATTTGCTAAGGCCGAGCCTTTGTATCCACTTCCATTAGCCAAGTTTTGGCCGAGCCAAACCCTCATCTAGGTCGATCCTATTAGTCCTTTAGGCTAGCCCATTCACTTGCTTCTTTGAAAATTTTATATATACTTTTATTTGTCAACATAGATTTAATTATTTACGTTTGCATTTATTTATTTTTATAATCTTTGGATTCGGACTCTCCTCCCACTCAAGCTTGCTCATGATTGTCGTGCTTATTCGAAGTTGTCGTGTTTTGTTTGGAATCATTTTCTCTAGCTAAGAAGGTGAGCAATCACTCTCACTACATACTTATATTTTGGTGAATTGATGTCATTTGAATTGTATTGATATGCATGTGTATGTTAGTAATTTCACATCTGCTTATATTATGTTATCTCACCTGATGTTATACCTGTTATGATCGTATGCCAGGATATGTTATATATTGTTCAACTTATTTCATATTTAGTTTTCACGTTGCAAGTTCCTTCACTATGGGTTGAAATGATACATACCCAAATGATCTTTTGATTAAGGAAAAATCATTATGAGCTGAAATGATAGGCTCGAAAGATTTTTATTTTGTCTTGGGATTGCAGGTTTGAAATGATATAAACCCGGGAATTAAATAAATTCGGATTGAAATGATATATATCCGTAATTACTTGACACTAAGATAGAAAATTTTATACAAACTCCATGGTTGGTTTTAAAATAATTTCTAAATTTTTTGAATTATTTTGGATTTTGAAATATATGAATTTTAACTTAAATTTAATTTAAGGATTTTATAAAAATTTAAATACTTATTTTCTGTGAGTTAAATTTTTTTATAAGTCAATAAATGTTTAAAATGTTATTTAAGATTAGATTTATAATATAAAATTTAATTTAACTTAACAATCCAATTTGACTTAATAATATAATTTTGATCTAACCTATTAATATAAATTTTTATTAATGTAATGGTATATTTTAAATAATAAAATAATAATTTTTCCTTACCGTAATAATAAAATTTAAGTTAATAATGTACTTTTAACTTAATATAAGTAACTTCAGCTTTAATTGGATATTATAGCAATAAATTTCATTTAACTGAAATCATAGTTTATTTAATACTGAAATAAATAATTTAGTATAACAAAATAGATTTTATATAATAACTATGTTAGAATTGTAAGTATGTATAATATTTTGATTATATAAACTGTTATAGTGGAAAGTATTATACTTTCAAAATGCTATATCTCTTAAAAGTAATGTTTTCGAACTGTTATAATTCTAATGGTTGCATTTTCAAAGTGTTATGATTTCTAAAACATAATGTTTTCAAAGTGTTGTAATTAAATGTATAAATTTGAAAGTATTACAACTTTGAAAATGAATATTAGTTTAAAGAATATTGATACTGGATTTATGTGATTTTGAAATGACTATGTTTTGATATGAAATATAAACCATTTGAAAATAAATAACCACGGTTATAATAACATTTGGTTATTAAAGGGGCCAGGATCGAAAATAGTCATACTCTGTGCCAATACAGAAAACCACTTTAGCAACTGTGTACGTGGTGGAGATTCCAGAATGAAGCAGGTGGTTGGCAACGTTCTATTTGAGGTATATACATGGACCTGACTCCCAAGAGTTAGCCTAAGGTGGCTAAAACAAGAGCAATTGACGGGCCAAGTGAGGTAGCTCCTCCGATCGGACACACTTCTTTGATTTCCATTCTATTACTTTATGATTGATTTGGTGTGCACCTTTGATTTGGGAGTATGGATCGAGGTGGGCGGTAGCTACGGCTATGCGTTACCACCAGCTCGAAAGTGTAATTGGTATATCTACCCTAGCATTGCGTAGTTGTGCCGCGTCACCTACCTTATCGAGACCACTACGAGCTTGTTTTGTGTCGTACCTACGGAGTGCTCCCTGAGAGCCCATTGGTTTGGTGGAGTTTACAGTACTGTATAGACTAAGGCATTATATAAAATGTGTTAAGGGGGATATGGGTAACGCCTTAATGCTATTTTAATAGTTTATCTTACTTTAGACATTATTATAATAGCGTATATTACTATATGGTAGATAGTTTAACGGATCCTTAAAGGATGGGTGATCCTAAGCATCCTTTAAGTTACTGATGCATTTTATACATTTCACTTGAGTTGATTTACATTTTATAAGTATGTATGTCCTGATTCGAGTGTTTTGTTTTTTTCTTTACGCTCGAATTAGCCTGAGTATCACCACTTCGGATTCATTTTTTCGAGCTAGAGATCTGTTGGAGATTTAGCTATCTATTTATTATTTCTATTTCAGTTATTTCCATTCAACCTTTTCTTATGTATTAGTGGACTTATGTATTTGGATTTCCAGTTGTATTTTCTTTCGTACTTTGGTATTATATATTTGCTTTGAGACTACGTATCTAGTCGCTTCATGAACTACTACGCTTATTTTATTCTGATGCGACTTATTTTTATATTCTATGTCTGTGATTGATTTTATTTTCCCCAAAATTTATTAACAATCTGTTGTTTTGAATTATTCAAGTCCGACATGTGTGGTTTTTTATCGATTTGAATGGTCCAAAATAGCGGGTCGTTACACTATCAATCACCAAGAGCACAGTTCGTATCCATTAAAGGAAGCATCATTCATATCGTTCGTGGAACGATGCTGCGTATCGATCACAAAAAGTCATTTTCTATCGGTGTAAAATTCCCTTTGCCCCGTATCGGTCACTGGACCCTGGATTTCATATCGATCACTATGGATTTATATAAAGGCCATCATTAGTTGATCGATACAAAAGCCCTTCCATTTGCCGATACGAAACGCTTCATTCACTCGATACGAAGTTCTATTGCATCCAGGACGATACGTATTGCATCCCTTGATCAAAGATCGATACAAGTGGCTATGTATCCATCTACACTTCGTCTTCTCCGGTCAAGTCAAGCAACACAGAAATCATCTCCTCCTTCCTCGTCCATCTCCGGCCTCCTCTTCGCCAAACTCGGCTGTGAATACGAATGTAATGGTGTTGAATCTCAAGTCTCATCATTTTCAACACGAATTCGTTGACTAATTACCTAAATTAAGATGTAATTATGATAGATTAAAGAGTTGTAATGATTTAGGGACGAAGACAACTCTTTCTTCATTAGTTCTCGATTGACACGAAAGCAGATAAGAGAATGAACGCAAGTGATAAATTTGGCTGAATACAAAATCCTTTTATATGGATTCGTAGCGAAGTAATAAAGACTCTTCGTATCCCGGTTGTTGAACCAAGAAGGTCTGTTGCATTCATCGATATAAAGGCAATGCTTCATATCCATCAACATGATTATATACCGCCAGTTCATATCCATTTGTATATCGATACAAAAGTTGAAGCGAGATTGCACTTGCACTACTCAACTCCATCGATGCAAAGTGTCAGATTCATATCCATTTATTCAAACACCATAAAAGCTTTTTATCCATCGATACGCAACATCCCAAAGAAACCATCATGTTCATATAAATATCCATAGATACAAAGCGTGTATTCAATCATTTAAACTCGATCCAGGAAAGGATCGATATGAAGAGGAACTCCAAAACAACCGTCAGGCGTTGTGACAACTTGAATTTTACATCGATTTAGGAGATGATCGATACGGAATTCGAAAAAACTAACAACTCGTGAACGTGCAAACGTTAACGGGAGTCAGGTTAACATACGTACATGTATGACAGACTAAAATCCAATTTTCAAAACTCACAAGGAGTTAAAAAAATAACAGATTGCTATCCTTCAATACTCAGTTACAACTGTGCACAGTACAAAAATTAACAGTCAACAATTCGTTATTTGCAGTATTGAAGGTCAATCAGAGATTACATCTTTCGACGAGAAGAGAACAACCAGTCAACAATTCAGATAGAACTTTTTAGAATGAAGATTGCAGCTTTTCAAAGCACGTCATGTCCACACAAGACATACTTTGGGGGGAAAATGTTATCCGTCCTTTTGGCAAGGCCCTAACACCAAGAAATTGAATGGAAATAAAAGACAGTTCATCCTGAAAAACGATTATACACAGGTTCATTATGGATGCCGGTAAATTTTTCCTGAGTCCGGATCGAGCTACAATTGATATAGAAAGACAAGAAAAGCTATGAGAGCCAAACTTCCAAATTCAAGTCAATCAGAGTTCTTATGCTCAAGTTATGAATCGATCAAGAATCATGAAGCAAGCCTCAATTCGTATTCATCACCTTACTATGACACTTTTCGTATCCATCAAATATCACTCCCCTTCGTATCCATCATACCTTGACAAATGTCCATTTCATAACGATCGCCCTCCATTCATTTCTTATCGGTTTCCACCCATTCGTCTCGTATCGATCCCTTTCCATCGACATGAAACATATCGCCAGATAGTCGATATGAAGAATGCATACAATGAGCGACACAAAACAGCCTCTAAGTCATCGATACGAAGGATGTGCAAAATGATCGATATTAAGTGGATTCAGGTTATCGATATGAAGTACATGGGTTCGTATCGATACGAAGCGACCTACAGCCATCGATACGAAGTGACATGCGAGCATCGATATGAACAGAGCCTCACATAATCGATATGAAGAAGGCACAGTCAAGTGGATGACTCGGTCACTCGGCACAAAAAGTGAATCGATCATGAAAGTTAGCGCAACGTCATCGGTCATCACGTTCCCAGAAGCGGTGCGAACAGAAGTGATGCGAATTCACCAGCCTTCAACAAATTCAAACTTGCATCGATCATAACTTGAGATATACAAGTCCAAATGTTACCGAAATTTTACAGGAGCTTGCGTGTAACCTCAGGAATGTTCATGATCGATCTCGATTCAATTGGGCTAAATCTTTATCAATATGAATTTCATTCGTATAGATCATGGATGGAGTCCAAACGATCGGTGATCGATCACGTGGGCCCACCCACGTGAGAGAAGGGCTCTTCCGAGATCTGGGTGAGATATTTTATGCCTACGCCTATAAAGAACAGCCCAGGGCCTACTGAAAAAGGACTTTTGCTCATCTATGTCCATACACTGCCAAAAACATCATTGTACTTGGATTATACTGTTGTAAATCTTTGTAAACAGCAAGCAAAATCAATAAAAGTCAGCCATTTCATAGTGGACATAGGCCATATGCCGAACCACTCTAAATCTATGTGTTTTTTGGGCGTTTTTTCTGTTTGTCGATTGGTGTGTTTTTAGATTTTCCTCATTTTTCATTTATATTCTTCATTTTATCTCCTCAAACACATCTGAAGAGTGTTGTGCCCTATTTTGGTACAAACAGTTCCAAGTTTTAAATTTTTTTATTTAGTTTCCAGAACCTTACTTTTGCTTCAAAATCTTATATTAAGTTATAAATGCACTTAGTATATGAAAGCTAAGTATTTTAAACCATTTTGATATATTAAGCAGGTTTTGAAAATTTCATATCGTATAGCGATAGTCGCTATAAATGTAGTTCGTGAAAATAAACTCTCTTTGAAATTAAAATGTTTTAACTTATGTAACTTTTTAAAACGTGTTTTCAAAATGAATTTGAAGTAATAAAAGTAATTATTTAATTACTAATTAATTACTTATTGATCTAAAGATTATTTACTTGACTTATTAAGTAGGGCAACTAGTACATAATCATTAATTAAATTGGAATAATTAGTGCTTAAATATTTTTATGTAAGTTAATTATAATTTTTTAATAAATAAAAAGTTTACTATTAGTTAGTTAATTAATAATTTATTATTATAACTAAGATTTATTAAATTGTTTATTTAAGAAAGGGTTAAGTGTTTAATTAATTACTAATTAAGATTAATTAAGATTAATTTAATTATGAAGATTTAAATTGTTATTTAATAATCAATTAGAAATTGATTATGGTAAAAATAGTTATTTAAAGATTAAATATGTATTTACAGATTAAGTATTATTCAATTATTTATATGAAGAATAACTATTATCTAAGTATTGATTTAAAACTTAATTGTTGTTTGATTACTAATTAAATGTTTAGTACTTATTAAATAAAGAGTTTAAATGTTATCTAATTTTTAAATAAATATTTTGTGATTTAAACCACTTTATTTCTTAAGATCAGTTTTGTTTTAAATTAACTTTCCTTTAAAGAATGCTTTTAAAATCCAAGGGATTTTTTTGTCGATCACCTTTAAGTAATTTTATGGAATATGAAACCCAATGATATTTGTTTAGCAGAATAAATTACCATTCTACTAATTAAGTTATATTTGACATCTATTAGAAAAACCAAACACCATTCCATTATTATATAACTTGGACATGTGTTTAGCAAAATTGGTCTTTATCAGTTGTTATAGTAACCTAGACATTTTGATTGATTATTATTGGTTGATTCCCATTGCATATCTACTTTCTATTCAAATACCCATGTTATAACTTGGAAAGTTAAACTTAATTAAATTTGAACCATTGTGGTCGCTAAGCCTCTTTTCGAACTTATGAAGTCAAATATTTAAATTTTAGCCTTTTTTTAAGCTTATTATTATTTTTAAATATGATATTTAAAGGATAGTTAAGCAATTATTTTATTAAAAATGTTGGAAGTTAATTTAATACTTTTTAAATAATTTTTTAAAATCATTATTATGTTAATGTGTTTTAAAGATCAATTTATTAGAGAATGTTTAAATGATAACTTGTTTATTTCAAGGTGTTTTAAATAATTGATTTTATCAAAGGAACCTTATTGATTAAGTTTATAAAAGAAGTATTGTTTTAAATAAGGATAATTTATAAAAGATTTTTTATAAATGGTTTTTACTATTTATAAAAGAAATTCCACAAAATGATTTTGGAGATTTATAAAGAGTTGATATTTATAAAAGAGTTCGATAAATTAACTTGGTGGATTATAAAGAGATTTGTAAGTGGGTTTGGAATTTAAATAAAGAAGATTTCATAAACAAAAGAGATTTGTGAAACGGATTTATTGAAGGAAATTTATGAAAGAAATTGTGATTTGATTTCCTTTAAACAACCTTCTTAATTCAGGTGGTGTGGACGTTCGTTTCACACTTAACATCGAAGGAATATTGTTTGAGGTTATCTTTATATCCAATTTAAATAACATTTTGTTTTGATCCTTTAATATGATTTGTAAATGAGAAATATTTGACAAATGCTTTGTGAATATACTTATGTCAGTGAGATAAGCATATGGATGTATTTAATAAATACTTTTTAAAAAAGACTTTAATAAATGAATGATTTATCTAAAATGAGGCTTAGTGGTTAATATGGGTAATTAAATATATAAATAGTTATTGTTTGATTACTTGATAGTTAAATAACTCACTAACAAATCTTAGCCTATTTTTTTTCAGGAAGTATGATTGTATATTCGAGTTCCCCGATAAGTACTTGAATACTTATTGCATACTTCCGAAGAAATCGAAATTGAGTTAGCTAGAAAGTATCACTTAGTTTGGGGACACCGGTTTCTAGATTTATCTGAACCACTCCAAACTCATAACGTTCGTGATAAAGTATGATATGAAGCTATACTATTCTTCTTGATTCCAAAATGGAAGATAGTAAATTTTGACTGTTTCTTGGAGGGTAGTGTTAGCATTCCAAGATGGTATTTTAATAAAAGAGGTAAAAGCGTAGCATCAAGCCTCACAAAACATAGGAGTAACTAATAAAGGGTATGCAGTATGGCCATGTGGTTTGCTACCATTAGGAGCCATCATCCCATTCTAGATTATCCCTTAGAGTTGTTTTGAGCACATGCATCGATGGGCAAAGTAAAACAGCCTCAATGTCAAAGGGGTGAGGTAATCCGACTTGTCATGTTAAAGGGGAAGGCCAGCTCTATGTAACAGGGTGGTAGAAATGTCTGTAGCCCTCAAGTACATTCTCTAGAGATGTATCATTGAAAGGTAGTCCCTTATCGTGCCATCATTGGAACCCATTCTCCAATACAAACCTTTATGGATTTAGATGTGCCCAACTGTGTTGACATGTGAGATGCAAGTATTTCAGCCATATCAAGTATTTATTTTAAACCTAGAAATTATGTTAATATTACTGTATTTTTATAATAAATTTTTTTAGTTATCTTAAGGTCAAAATCTGTCCGTGTTTATGTGTGGCGTGGTCTTACGAGATACCTTTTATTCTGAAAGGTTTTTCAAATATTGTAATCCGTATGATTTGTTTCTAGATTTTCTCACGCTAATTTCACAAGACTGACCCAGGCTTTGCTTATGTATTAGTGGACTTATGTATTAGGATTTCCAGCTGTATTTGCTTTCAGACTCTGGTATTATGTATTTGTCTTGAGACAACGTATCCAGTAGCTTCATGAACTACTTTGTTTATTTTATTCCGCTACGAGTTATTTTGATATTCTATGTCCGTGATTGATTTTTTTCCCCAAAATTTATTAACAATATGTTGCTTTGAATTATTCATTTCCGACATATGTGGTTTTTTTTATCGATTTGAATGGTCCAAAATAGCGGGTCGTTACACTATCGATCACTAAGAGCATAGTTCGTATCCATTAAAGGAAGCATAATTCGTATCGATCATGGAATGATGCTGCGTATCGATAACAAAAAGTCATTTTGTATCTGTGTAAAATTCCCTTTGCCCGTATCGGTCACTGGACCTTGGATTTCATATCGATCCCTTTGGATTTATACAAAGGCCATCATTAGTTGATCGATACGAAATGCTTCATTCACTCGATACGAAGTTCTATTGTATCCAGGATGATACGAATTGCATCCCTTGATCCAAGATCGATACAAGTGGCTGTGTATTCATCTACGCTTCGTCTTCTCCGGTCAACTCAAGCAACACAGAAATCATCACCTCCTTCCTCGACCATCTCCGGCCTCCACTTCGCCAAACTCGGCCGTGAATACAGATGGAATGGTGTTGAATCTCGAGTCTCATCATTTTCAACACGAATTCGTTGACTAATTACCTAAATTAAGATGTAATTACGAGGGATTAAAGAGTTGTAATGATTTAAGGACGAAGACAGTTCTTTCTTGTTGAGTTCTCGATTGACACGAAAGCAGATAAGAGAATGAACGCAAGTGATAAATTTGGCTGAGTACGAAATTCCTTTATATGGATTTGTGATATACCGGAAATTTTGGCAATATCAATTTAATAATCTTTATTTAAAATTAAATTGATTTGATAATATTGATTAATAAAATATGAATTGGTTTAATAATCTAATTAAATAAATATTTAATTAGTGATTTTATCTTTTAAAAGTTAAATAAATGTTTCTATTTATAATGTGTATATATATATATATTTGTATATATATTATAGATAATCTTTGATTTGGAATTTAATAAATAAATAAAATCTTGGTTTCAAGTTCTAATAACATATTTAATAATTTGGAAATTATGATTTAAATTAATATTAAGCTTTTCAAAGATTATTTAATTAATAACTATATGGTTTGTAAATACTTAAGATAAATGTTGTTGTTTAAAATTATATCTTAGCTTAATTTTTAAATTTAAATAAAAAGTTTGTTTTATTTCTTTTTAAATATTACTTGATATAAATATGATTTGAAAATCTTATATAAGTTTAAAATACAATATGGCAAATGGTCTTAATTCATTCAACAATAAAGTGATTTATAATCTCTTTTATAAATCATTTAAAATTGTTAAATTTGTTATTTGCAAATAATAATTATAATACTTAGGTTTTATAACCATAAATAATTGTTAATGAATATAGAATTGTTATTTTTAAATTTAATAAGTAGTGTCATATATATATATAACTTGATTCTTAGATTTGATTTTATAATTTAATTTCAATTTAAAGCTTTTCAAAAGAATAGATATTTAAAAATAAATATTTAAAATGTTTGGATCTTAAAAATATTTGGATAATTTTTATTTATAATTTGTTTTTATTACATTTTCTTTACACAAGAAATTCATAATGTATTTACATAAGAATCAATAAATTAAGTTTAAAGCTTTATCTAACATTTAAATAAAAAGAAAATACTTAATTACAAGTGTTAACATATTAAGTAATCTAAATACATGTGTTAGCTAACGAATTAAGGTATTTGACAAGTGTCATTCAATTTTTATCTTTTTCTTTTATTTCGTAAAGTTTATTTCAGCCTTTATAACATTGTCTCCTCTCCTTCAATTTTCTTTTCAAAATTTCTAAGCTAAGAAAGCAAATCTGAAAGTCATCTCCTCAAACCAAAAATATAAATCACAAAAACCTGAAAAAAAATCACTCTTCAATTCTGAAAATCAATTTCCTCAAACCAATTCTTCAAAGTAAAACCAGAAATTATCAAGCAACTTAAGCATGCAAATTCAACTCCAAAATCATAACTTGTTCAGTTTCAAAATTTGTTAATCAATAAACCCTGCAATCATTTCCAAGTTCATGCAACACACCTATCATCCTCAAATAAAAAAAAAACCTGCATTTCTTCATCTGGAAATCATCAGCATGCAAGCATTTTCAAACCTGCAATTTCTTTTAAAAATCTGGAACTCCTGCATGCATGTAGTTTTGGTCAGAGAGCAAAAGCATTTCAGTTTCAGCAGCATGCAACTCAAGCTTTTAAAATCAAGAACAATGGAGCAACTCAATTTTTAATAAGTTCTAGCTTTTTCATTTTCAATGGTGCTCTGTTCTACTGAATATCAGGTGAGTAACACCATTCTAAAGTTTAAATATGATATTGGTTGCAAGTTAAGATTTGGAATGAATGTGTTTTGTGTGAAAATATTATGAAGTTCATGCAAATATATATGAATGAATAAATTTATGTGCATGCTGTAGTATTTGTGATATTCTGTTTTTAGTTTTCCAGGCTCTAGAGTTATTCATAATTCATTATCTCTTGTACCAAACTTTGTTAGGATTTAAGTTTCAAAAAAAATTGTTTGTTTCATCATATTTTAAAGTTAAAAAAATTTAAATAGAATAAATTTGGAATTGCTCTGGAAAGGAAAAATAAACAAGGAAACTTAGGATTGTGAAAAATTCAAATATCTTAAATTAGCAATCCAGGAATGTAAACTGAATTCTTATCCTAAAACTTGATTTTCAAAAGAAAAATCAAAACATTTAGTTAGGTTTTGAGTTTGTATTTCTAGGTGGACCAGAAAATGAAACTTGAGTAGTTCTCGGTGATCTATTTGATCCGTGGTGTTGTTATTCTTTCTGGAAGTAGAAATGTGATCAGAGAATCGGGGAAAAATATTGGATGGATGTGCAAACGATCGTGGCGGCGGCGGTGATCATTTTAAATATATAACCCTAGTTTTGGTTTGCTCGACCGATTTGATCGACTTGGCTTCTCTTGTTGATCGAGTGTAGTAGAATTTTGGGTGATGGAAGTCGGTGAGCTATTGAAGCTATGGCCGGGGTTGCAGCACTTACGATGGTCGGAGGACTATGGTTGTGGCGTTGACAGGTTTGGGTTTGAGGAGGGGTTCTATGTTCCAGGTTTGTGAGTGGAGTCTCGTTTTTGAATTCAGGTGGATGATGAAGTTTTGGTGGTCGGGGTAGGGTGCTTGGGAGATCATCGATGTGTTCGAAGTTCTGGTGATGAACGGAGGAGGTCGGCGGCACTATGCATGTTCATGGTGCACTTATGTTTTCTGGTGAATGGATTTGGAATGGGTGAAGATGTTCTCGTGTATTGCTCGTGTAACTTGAGTGTTATACCCGAAGTCAAGTGAGAGATGACTCGAAGAAATTAGAATCTGGCTCGAGTATGTTATAGTTTCAGGTTTTAGAAACTTGACAGTTTTCTGTTTTTAAAAAATTTAAACTAAAAATAAAAATAAAGCAATTTTTAATACAAAGGTTTTGAAAACAAGTTTAAAATATGAATTCAAAATGAGTTTGAATTCTAGCTTTCAAAATAAATAAGTTTTATAAAATGGAATGTTTTAACAACTTTGATTTGTTAAAGTATTTTATAATGTGGTTTTAAAATCTGAAAATGAGATTTAAACGAGAATTTTAAATTTAAGTTTAAATCTGAATTCAAAGCTTGTATCGAATTCTAGTTTGAAATAAAATAAAGTTTTTGAATTTAAATGTTTTAAAAACAACTTTAAATATTTAAAGTATATTTTTAAATTGATTTAAATTGAATATGGATTTAAAACTATTTTAAATTTCCCTTAGGAGATAAGTAATTCTTTAACATGTAATTGAAAGGGTTTTTGAATTGTTTTAAAAACTTTGTTTAAGTTAAAATGTTTTCATTTCAAATCTTGAATTTAAAATGGAATTTAAAGGAAATTTAAAAGGTAAATTGTTTTTAAAATGCGTTGTTAATGATAATTAAATCATGAATAAGATTAATGTTTATCTTAAAGTTAATAAGAACTTAATGATTTATAATTCATTAAATTATTAAGGCAATTAAGATGAATAATTAATTACTTTAACTAATTAATGATTTGGGTAATTAATTAAATAATTAAGGGTTTTATTTTGATTAATTAAAGGAATAAGTAAGTTAATTAAGATTAATTAAATTTTAATTAAGAAATCATTAATTAGATATGATTTGATTTTAAATTAATGATTGAAATTTATAAATCAAATAATTAAAAATTAATTAAGTTACAGATTAACACTTGATTAATTAAATAATTAGAGATTAATTAATGGTTTTATAGATAATTTAATGTGTAATTAATAATGATTAATCTCAGTTAATTACTTTAGAGAAGTAATTATAGATTTGTTAATGGTTAATGAAGGTCATTAACTTAGGATTATTTAATAATTAATTAATGTGATTAATTTTAATGATTAATTTGATTAATTAATTTAAAGATAATCATTTATGAATTATTTAAGTAATTACTTAGTTGGAAGTAATTAAGAAATTAATTACTAATTGTAATTAATTAAGTTTATTTTGGTTAGTTTAAGTTAATTAATTAAGTTTAATTAATTTAAGATAATCACAGGATTATTTAAGAAGTAATTACTCAATGTAATTAATGAAGGATAATTACTTAGTAAAGTAATTAAGAAGATAATTACTGGATGAAATTAAATTAAAGGATAATTGGGTAATGGAAGAATTTTGGAAATTAATTACTTTGTGTAATTCATATGATGAATAATTACTTAGTGGAAGTAATTAATAATTAATTACTTAGTGTAATTAATTAAGATTTGATTAATAAAGTTATTGGAAGATAATTAAGAGGTGTAATTAATTAAGTATAATTAATAACTTAATGAGATTAATCTAGGGTGATTAATAAAATAATTAATTAAAGATTAATTATTAAAGATAATTAATTAGGAAGTAATTAATTTGTATTAATGAAGTAATTAAAGGTATTTAATTACTGAATGTGTTTAATCTAGAGTGATTAATCAATATGGTTTAATTGATGATTAATTACTTAATGTAATTAATATTAATAGGGTAATTATAAATAAAAATAATTAAGGATCATTAATTTATATAATTAATGATGTAATGAAGGATTGATTAATTAAGATTAATTAATCAATAATAAGTGATCAATGAAGGAATTAATTAATGTAATTAATTAATTAAGGATTAATGTAATTAATTATAGTTAATTAATTAATGAAGTAATTATAGGTTAATTACTGAATTTGGTTTAGAATAATTAATTTGTGAAATTAATTAGAAGCTAATACTTTAATGTAATTAAAGGATAATTAATCAAGGGTGATTAATTTAGGGTAATTTGTTTGAGGGTAATTAATTAATTAATTTGTAATTAATAAATGGATATGTAAGCAAGATTTGTAATGATGTAGTAATTAATTTAATTTAAATTAAATTAATTAGAAAAGTAGTAATTAATTTAGTTCATTTTAAATTAATTATAGAATGGTGATTAATAAGTCATTGCTTACGAATGCGGATTGATATTGATTGCCCTGAATAGTTGAGATCTCAGATATGAGATATGAGATGTCATGTGATATGGATGCTTTGGTTGCATTGTGATGATAATATGAATTATCTGTATGCGATGATGATATGAATTATCTGTTTGTGATGATAATGTTGATTATCTATTGTGATATTATGAATTATCTATCTGTGTGTATATAGATAATAGAACTGAATTGTTTTAACTTTCAAACAACTTGGACCTAAAAATGGTGTTTTGGATTTCGACGAGACCGGGATTGGGTTTCCATATTTGGATATCCGAAAACCACATCGATCCAAATTAACGATAGGTCGTGAATCTCAAGTGAAGATGAAGATTCAGAGTGCAAGGATTATTGTCGTTAACTCTGAGGGTGATTCCAAAATGAGTGTAACGAGATAATGCCGGCGGTTTCGTTCGAACCTGGAACGAACTTGTATGGATTTAATGCTTTCAGAACATCGTCAGGTGGACGATGAGCATTCTAAGAGATGTGTTCTCTAAAGATAATCGCAGCCTTAAGCCTCATCAACTGGGAATGGCTAAAACAGGGGAGGTGCAGCAAGGTTATGTGGGTCATGCCCAAGTAGGACGAGATTTACCCCTGTCTAGAAGTCCCTTTATATTCGGCCGTGTGGGGCAGTTGATTGCAACAACTGTCGGGATTGTCTTGTTCGGGACTGTTCAGTAAGGAATGGTCCCGGCCTTGTGTTGCAGGGGAGTTAGGGTGGCTCCTCGGTACGGTGATCTAGGCCACGTACTGTGACGGGCGGTACCCCAGTAGCCCTGCCATTGTATGGAATCCAAAATCCAATAAGTGCCAATGGTTTTGATGGTATTACCCACTTTTGTAGCTAGTAGCTGGAATTTAATGAATGTAACAATTTCGGCTATTTCTTATTTACTTGAAAACCCTAGACAATATTATAATATCACCGAATTTCCTATCAAATGTTTTGGTTAGCGTAAGGTAAAAACTTTTCCATGTTTATGTGTGGGAAGTCTTACGTGATACCTTTTGTTTTCAAAGAATTTTTAAAGTTAAGCAACTTTAACCTGTTACTCACACCAGACCCATGTCTGACCCGGAGTTTATCTTCTATTTTCTTAAACTCTTGGGTACTCAAATTTTTACGAGTAGCCAAGGGATTCAGGTTAGCTTTGACGAATTGTGGAGGAGCAATGGAGCAGGAGGCTTCTGCGTTGTAGATATATAGTTTCCGCTGTGTGTTCTCTGTGTTAGTATCTCTTTGTTGAGTTGTATTGAGTTGTAACAACTAAACAGGTGTTTATAACTGTCTAGTATGTGTTGTTTATGCTGTGTAACTCTGATAGATGTTGTATATTATGTAATGCTTATGTTATTAATATAATTTATTCGTTCCGCTGTTGAGATTCTGGTGTTGTTTCTTCTTTCTCTTCTTTCTTCTCTTTTCAATCCCTTTCTTTCTTAAACATGATACGACTTTCCGTGGAGAAAAAGTCGGGTCGTCACAGTTGGTATCAAAGCGCTAGGTTGAGTGAATACCTAGGCTTTGGAGTGATTTCTTTCTTGAGAGACCATATTTGTAATTTTGATATATATATATATATATATATATATATTTCTACCTATTTGTTGGGTTACCTGTTCGGGTTTTCCAATATAAATTAAAGGTAGATTAGGTAGTGGTGTGTGTAACACGACTACCATTGGTTGGAGTTTGTATGTTTGAGGTTGGAAGTGTATCTGTGGAGACTGTTGTCCTAATACCGTCTCGAGTGAGCTTTGTAGCTTGGTGTAAGGATTTCAGCGATCTTTGAAAGCAACCTGTTAAGGTTTCGAGTCCATCTTTGAAGTTGGTTGAGTAGAGTTTGGATCTGTCGGTTAGGAAGAAGCGAGTGATGGTACCTTGATACCTCAGGAAGTAGTAGCTGCGTGATGAGACGCAGTGATGATGGATATTTCCAAAGATGTTTTCTTTGGAACAAGTTTAAGGAAGTATCTGCTTCGGTGTTGTGGCTGAGTTCAGCAGGGTGTTTCTGTTTGGTTTGAAGTTCGAATTTCTTGAAGATCTTTGGATTGAAAATTCTTTGGTTCCTATGTCAGCAGTGTAGCTCGGAGTGTTTTGTAGGTCGGCAAAAGGTCTTCTGGCTTAGCAGTGTCTGAGAGATGGAGTTTAGGAGTAGCAGGTTGGATCCATTCCTTCGATGGATTGGCAAGAGCAACGTAAGCTGTTCTGATTGGTATAGAGAGAACGGTTATCTTTGGATGTTAGACTGGATTGATCGCAAAAGTGGCTTGCGATAATTGAGTATTCTCTTGGACTGTTGAAGATTTTTATGGACGTCTTCAGGGAAGTCAGAGGTTGTCCACATCTAGAGATTCAGTTTTCTTATCATCCAGGATTCCAAGAGTGGTACCGGTGGTTCAACTAGTTGAAGGTTGGTTCCTTGAGATGGATTTTTATGAAGCAACTCAGGTTTCGGAGGAATTTCTGAGTTTTTCTTTATGATTTGTGGAACCATATTTTTCTAGGTTGTGTTGTCCAGTATGTGCTTGTGTTCTTCATCAGCATTCTTCTCTATTCCAGATCAGAGTTGTGCAGCGGAAGCAGTTTAGGAATGCATCTGCTTTTCTTTTCCAGATAGGAGAAGTTTTTTTTCTTCTGATGGTTGTGAGTGGAGTTTGTTCATGATCTTGGTTGATTTTAGAGGATCATTCTGGTGGATTGGGTTTGGTCCAGTTTGTTTCTTGAGACATCAGCAAAGGTTGAGCTGATCAGGAAGGAAGTAGGCAGCCCAGGATCGCCCGAAGAGTTTTTGGAGATCAGAATCGGAGATCTGATTTTGGATAAGTTTTCTCAGGTTTTAGGAGCTATAAATTTTGGTGAGTCTGGTAAGCTAGCTCCGAGGTGTTTTGGATCTCTTCTGTGTTCTATTTTGGATAAATGTTTGGTCTTATGGATTGAATTGCTAGTTTGGGCAATTGGAATTCGATGTGTTTCACGTATCTCTGAGGGAGTACGTGTATGATCTATCTTTGGTTGTGGAATCAGCTGTTCTGGGAGATTTGGTTGTTGAATCAGACTTGTCTGTAGTCTGATTTCCTGTTCAGTTGTGGATCTAATTAAGTAGGACCTCGGTAGCTTAGTAGTGTTGATTAATTGGATTCTGTAGAGCAAGTATCCCTGTGATTATACTTGGGAAACTCGAGAAAATTTTATTCAGAATTTTTATCTGGATTGTTAAATTTGTTTGTTTAGGTGAACTGGTTTCTATGGTTGTTAGCATATGGTTGTTAATATATGCATGTATTTTAAAATTAAAATCTTTAAAATAGATTATTAAATTACCTTTGTTTTAAATTTCGTGGACGAAATTCTTTTAAGGGGGAAGGAATGTGATATCCCAGAAATTTTGGCAATATCAATTTAATAATCTTTATTTAAAATTAAATTGATTTGATAATATTGATTAATAAAATATGAATTGGTTTAATAATCTAATTAAATAAATAGTTAATTAGTGATTTTATCTTCTAAAAGTTAAATAAATGTTTCTATTTATAATGTATATATATATTTGTATATATATTATAGATAATCCTCGATTTGGAATTTGATAAATAAATAAAATCTTGGTTTAAAATTCTAATAATATATTTAATAATTTGGAAATTATGATTTAAATTAATATTAAGCTTTTCAAAGATTTTTTAATTAATAACTATATGGTTTGTAAATACTTAAGATAAATGTTATTGTTTAAAATTATGTCTTAGCTTAATTTTTAAATTTAAATAAAAAGTTTATTTTATTTCTTTTTAAATATTACTTGATATAAATATGATTTGAAAATTTTATGTATATGTTTAAAATACAATATGGCATATGGTCTTAATTCATTTAATAACAAAATGATTTATAATCTCTTTTATAAATCATTTACAATTGTTAAATTTGTTATTTGCAAATAATAATTATAATACTTAGGTTTTATAACCACAAATAATTTTTAATGAATATACAATTGTTATTTTTAAATTTAATAAGTAGTTATATATATATAACTTGATTCTTAGATTTGATTTTATAATTTAATTTGAATTCAAAGCTTTTCAAAAGAATAGATATTTAAAGACAAATATTTAAAATGTTTGGATCTTAAAAATATTTGGATAAGTTTTATTTATAATTTTTTTTATTACATTTTCTTTACATAAGAAATTCATAATGTATTTACATAAGAATCAATAAATTAAGTTTAAAGCTTTATCTAACATTTAAATAAAAAGAAAATATTTAATTACAAGTGTTAACATATTAAGTAATATAAATACACGTGTTAGATTACAAATTAAGGTATTTGACCAGTGTCATTCAATTTTTATCCTTCTCTTTTATTTTGTAAAATTTATTTTAGCCTTTATAACATTGTCTCCTCTCCTTCAATTTTATTTTCAAAATTTCTAAGCTAAGAAAGCAAATCTGAAAATCATCTCCTCAAACCAAAAATATAAATCACAAAAACCTAAAAAAACATCACTCTTCAAATCTGAAAATCAATTTCCTCAAACCAATTCTTCAAAGTAAAACCAGAAATTATCAACCAACTTAAGCATGCAAATTCAATTCCAAAAACATAACTTGTTCAGTTTCAAAATATGTTAATCAATAAACCCGACAATCATTTCCAAGTTCATGCAACAAACCTGTCATCCTCAAATAAAAAAATAAACAAACCTGCATTTCTTCATCTGGAAATCATCACCATGCATGCATTTTCAAACCAGCAATTTCTTTAAAAAATATGGAACTCCTGCATGCATGTAGTTTTGGTCAAAGAGCAAAAGCATTTCAGTTTCTATGGCACGCAACTCAAGTTTTTAAAATCAAGAACAAAGGAGCAAATCAATTTTTAATAAGTTAAAGCTTTTTCAATATCAATGGTGCTCTGTTCTTCTGAATATCAGGTGAGTAACACCATTCTAATGTTTAAATATGATTTTGGTTGCAAGTTAAGATTTGGAATGAATATGTTTTGTGTGAATATATTGTGAAGTTCATGCAAATATATATGAATGAATAAATTTATGTGCATGCTGTTGTATTTGTGATATTCTGTTTTTAGTTTTCCAGGCTCTAGAGTTATTCATAATTCATTATCTCCTGTACCAAACTTTGTTAGGATTTAAGTTTCAAAACAGAATTGTTTGTTTCATCATATTTTAAACTTAAAAAAAATTTGGAATTGCTCTAGAAAAGAAAAATGAACAGGGAAACTTAGGATTGTGAAAAATTCAAATATCTTAAATTAGCAATTCAGGAATGTAAACTGAATTCTTATCTTAAAACTTGATTTTTAAAAGAAAAATCAAAACATTTAGTTGGGTTTTGAGTTTGTATTTCTGGATGGACCAGAAAATGAAACTTGAGTAGTTCCCGGTGATCTAGTTGATCTGGGGTGTTGTTATTCTTTCTGGAAGTAGAAATGTGATCAGAGAATCAAGGAAAATATTAGATGGATGTGCAGACGATCGTGGTGGCGGCGGTGATCATTTTAAATATATAACCCTAGTTTTGGTTTGCTCGACCAATTTGATCAACTCGGCTTCTCTTGTTGATCGAGTGCAGCAGAGTTTTGGGTGATGGAAGTTTGTGAGCTATCGAAGCTATGGCTGGGGTTGCAGCACTTACGGTGGTCGGAGGACTGTGGTTGTGGCGTTGACAGGTTTGGGTTTGAGGAGGGGTTATGTGTTTCAGGTTTGGGAGTGGAGTCTCATTTTTGAATTCAGGTGGATGGTGAAGTTCTGGTGGTCGGGATAGGGTGCTTGGGTGATCATCGATGTGTTCGTAGTTCTGGTGATGAACAGAGGAGGTCGGCGGCATCGTGCATGTGCACGGTGCACTTATGTTTTCTGGTGAATGGATTTGGAATGGGTGAAGATATTCTCGTGTAACTTGAGTGTTATACCAGAAGTCAAGTGAGAGAAGACTCGAAAAAATTAAAATATGGCTTGAGTATGTTATAGTTTCAGGTTTTAGAAACCTGACAGTTTCCTGTTTTTAAAAATTTAAACTAAAAATAAAAATAAAGCAAGTTTTGATACAAAGGTTTTGAAAAAAAGTTCAAAATATGAATTCAAAATGTGTTTGAATTCTAGTTTTCAAAATAAATAAGTTTTATAAAATGGAATGTTTTAACAACTTTAATTTGTTAAAGTATTTTATAATGTGGTTTTAAAATCTGAAAATGAGATTTAAACAAGATTTTTAAATTTAAGTTTAAATCTGAATTCAAAGCTTGTTTTGAATTTTAGTTTGAAATAAAATAAAGTTTTTGAATTTAAATGTTTTAAAAACAACTTTGAATATTTAAAGTATATTTTAAATTGATTTAAATTGAATATGGGTTTAAAACTATTTTAAATTTCCCTTAGGAGATAAGTAATTCTTTAACATGTAATTGAAGGGTTTTTGAATTGTTTTAAAAACTTTGTTTAAGTTAAAATTGTTTTCATTTTAAATCTTGAATTTAAAATGGAATTTAAAGGAAATTTAAAAGGCAAATTGTTTTTAAAATACTTTGTTAATGATAATTAAATCATGAATAAGATTAATGTTTGTCTTAAAGTTAATTAGAGCTTAATGATTTATAATTCATTAAATTATTAAGGTAATTAAGATGAATAATTAATTACTTTGATTAATTAATGATTTGGATAATTAATTAAATAATTAAGGGTTTTATTTAATTAATTAAAGGAATAAGTAAGTTAATTCTGATTAATTAAATTATAATTAAGAAATCAATAATTAGATAAGATTTGATTTTAAATTAATAATTGAAATTTATTAATCAAATAATTAAAAATTAATTAAGTTATAGATTAACACTTGATTACTTAAATAATTAGAGATTAATTAATGGGTTTTATAGATAATTTAATTTGTAATTAATAATGATTAATCTCAGTTCATTACTTTGGAGAAGTAATTATAGATTTGTTAATGGTTAATGAAGGTCATTTACTTAGGATTATTTAATAATTAATTAATGTGATTAATTTTAATGATTTATTAGTTTAATTAATTTGAAGATAATCATTTGTGAATTATTTAAGTAATTACTTAGTTGGAAGTAATTAAGAAATTAATTACTAATTGTAGTTAACTAAGTTTATGTTGATTAGTTTAAGTTTATTAATTAAGTTTAATTAATTTAAGATAATCACTGGATAATTTAAGAAGTAATTACTCAATGTAATTAATGAAGGATAATTACTTAGTGAAATAATTAAGAAGATAATTACTGGATGTAATTAAATTAAAGGATAATTGGGTAATGGAAAAGTTTTGGAAATTAATTACTTTGTGTAATTCATATGATGAATAATTACTTAGTGGAAGTAATTAATAATTAATTACTTAGTGTAATTAATAAAGATTTGATTAATAAACTTATTTGAAGATAATTAAGAGGTATAATTAATTAAGTATAATTAATTAATTAATGAGATTAATCTAGGGTGATTAATAAATGTAATTAATTAAAGATTAATTATTAAAGATAATTAATTAGGGAGTAATTAATTTGTATTAATGAAGTAATTAAAGGTAGTTAATTACTGAATGTGTTTAATCTAGAGTGATTAATCAATATGGTCTAATTGATGATTAATTACTTAATGTAATTAATATTAATAGGGTAATTATAAATAAAAATAATTAAGGATCATTAATTTATATAATTAATGATGTAATTAAGAATTGATTAATTAAGATTAATTAATTAATCATAAGTGATAATTGAAGGAATTAATTAATGTAATTAATTATAGTTAGTTAATTAATGAAGTAGTCATAGGTTAATTACTGAATTTGGTTTAGAATAATTAATTTGTGAAATTAATTAGAAGCTAATTACTTGAATGTAATTAAAGGATATTTAATCAAGGGTGATTAATTTAGGGTAATTTATTTAAGGGTAATTAATTAAATTATTTGTAATTAATAAATGGATATGTAAGAAAGATTTCTAATGATGTAGTAATTAATTTAATTTACTTTAAATTAATTAGAAAAGAAGTAATTAATTTAATTCATTTTAAATTAATTATAGAATGGTGATTGATAAGTCATTGCTTATGATTGCTGATTGATATTGATTGCCCTGTATAGTTGATATCTCAGATATGAGATAAGAAATGTTGTGTGATATGGATGCTTTGATTGCATTGTGATGATAATATGAATTATCTGTTTGTTATGATGATATGGATTATCTGTTTGTCATGATAATGTTGATTATCTATTGTGATATTGTGAATTATCTATCTGTGTGTATATATATAATAGAACTGAATTGTTTTAACTTTAAAACAACTTGGACCTAAAAGATGGCGTTTTGGATTTCGATGAGACCGGAATCGGGTTTCCATATTTGGATATCCGAAAACCACGTCGATTCGAATTAGCGATAGGTCGTGAATCTCAAATGAAGATGAAGATTCAGAGTGCAAGGGTTATCGTCGTTAACTTTGAGGGTGATTCCAAAATGAGTGTAATGAGATAATGCCTTCGGTTTCGTTCGAACCCGGAACAAACTTGTATGGATTTAATGCTTTCAGAACATCATCTGGTGGACGATGAGCATTCAAAGAGATGCGTTCTCTAAAGGTAATCATAGCCTCAAGCCTCATCAACCAAGAATGGCTAAAATAAGGGAGGTGCAGCAAGGTTAAGTGGTTCATGCCCAAGTATGACGAGATTTACCCCTGTCAAGAAGTCCCTTTATATTCGGCTGTGTGGGGCAGTTGATTGCAACAACTGTCGGTGTTGTCTTGTTCGGGACTGTTCAGTAAGGAATGGTCCTGACCTTGTGTTGCAGGGGAGTTAAGGTGGCTCCTCGGTACGGTGATGTAGGCCACGTACTGTGACGGGCGGTACCCCTGTAGCCCTGCCATTGTATGGAATCCAAAATCCAATAAGTGCCAACGGTTTTGATTGTATTACCCACTTTTGTGGCTAGTAGCTGGAATTTAATGAATGTAACAATTTTGTCTATTTCTTATTTACTTGAAAACCCTAGACACTATTATAATATCATCGGATTTCCTATCAAATGTTATGGTCAGCGTAAGGTAAAAACTTTTCCATGTTTATGTGTGGGAAGTCTTATGTGATACCTTTTGTTTTCAAAGGATTTTTAAAGTTAAGCAACTTTAACCTGTTACTCACACCAGACCCATGCCAAATCCGGAGTTTATCTTCGGTTTTCTTAAACTCTTGGGTACTCAAATTTTTACGAGTAGCCAAGGGATTCAGGTTAGCTTTGAAAAATTATGGAGGAGCGATGGAGAAGGAGACTTCTGCGTTGTAGATATCTAGTTTCCGATTTG
Organism: Allium cepa; assembly: GCA_030765085.1. Taxonomy (NCBI): domain Eukaryota; kingdom Viridiplantae; phylum Streptophyta; class Magnoliopsida; order Asparagales; family Amaryllidaceae; genus Allium; species Allium cepa. Next base: position 402,169,818 of record CM060946.1, read on the forward strand.
TGTTCTCTGTGTTGGTATCTCTTTGTTAAGTTGTATTGAGTTGTAACAACTAGACAGGTGTTTATATCTGTCTTGTATGTGTTGTTTATGCTGTGTAACTCTGATAGATGTTGTATATGTAGGATCTAGATTAACCCTAGAGGGGGGGGGTGAATAGGGTTATAGCAAATTTTCTCGAATTAAACACAGAAACAAACTTCAGAAATAAATATGCTAAAAAGTAAATCACACACAAAATTTACCCAGCTTCGGCAACCCCTGCCTACTGCTGCATTCCCAGATTTCTATTAGAATTAAACCGTATCCCGCTTACAAACACTCTACTAGACTCGCAAACATTTGCTCCCGCTCACAAACACTCTACTAGACTCGCAAACATTTGCTCCCGCTCACAAACACTCTACTAGACTCGCACACCCTGCTCCGCCAATAGAGTTTCGCTTACTCGCAAACTCTACTCCCGCCTATAGAGCTTTGCTTACTCGCAAACTTTGCTCCCGCCTATAGAGCATTGCAAACTCGCACACCCTTCTCACTGAACTAATTCTAACTAGACAATCTGACACTACCTAAACCCTAGGTGGTGATTTACCAAGATTTGATTTGAAAAATAAAAACAACAATTAAAAACAAATAATTAACAAACACTTTAAACCCTAATTAAAAAATAAAGCCCCTTTAAACAAAGAAACACCGGCCCCTTTTATTTCTCTAGCCCGTTCTCTTCTTTATCTATTTTGCTCTGTAGAAAATAATGTCGACCTGGTTCCTTCTTTCTCGTTCCTCTTTGAGATGGCGGCTTGTTCTTCTCTGCAAACAAAATTAGGGCTTCGGCTCTTTTGCTCCTTGCTTACAAAATTAGGGTTGTGCTAATTGAAGCGCCGCTCGATATCGTTCGATAGTAGGCTTCGATGCTCTTTGATTTTCTCATGGCTCATCATTTTGGATCGAGTTCCTTCTGTGATTTTGGTATGTAATTTTATGCTTTTGTGCTTTATTGTTTTCGTACATGAACTCGATACCTAAAATTGCCGATGATGATTGGGATTTATATGCGTACGATCTCCTTATTTTTCGTTCGTCTGATTATTTCAAAAATTTGCTTTGGCCGTTCGATTATGCTTGGACGTTGTTGATTTCTCTGACTAGTTCACAATCGTATATTCGATGCTTGCTTGGTTGACACGGTTTTGAATTACTATCGTGGTCATTACGGTTTGATTTTTGACTTCGTCAATACTGCATACGCACATGAATTTATCACTGCGTTGATTATTTGTACTTCGGTCATTTTTGAAAAATTCTTTCTTGATTTTGCCTGGCCTGTACTTGTGCATTTGCATCATGTATATATTCTAGGATTTGCACTTGGATTTGAACTGCTTCATATATAAGTTTGTTGCGGCCTTGTGTTCATCTGAGTCACTTTTGCACAATTTCTGGCCATTCTTGTTGCCTTGAGTCTGTGCACTGGTGGTCTACATATTGTGTATGTTGTATGGTGTCTTCGTATTTTTATATTAGCTCAAATTTGCCATGACTCTACTGATGCATCTTCTTCTGGCTAGCACTTGTTGATACATGAGCAATTTGCATGTTTGTTGTAGTAGTTGCCGTCTTCATTTGATTGTTGCATGGTTCATGTCACTGGTTCATTTGATATGCTCGTGTTTCACTGGCACATATATTTTCATTTGAAGTGATATTGTCTGTAACGACCCGCCGTTCTGACTGCCACCAGTCGGTAATTAAACCAACTTGAAACGTTCAAAATGACGGATTGTTATTCAGTTTATAGAGTTTAGACAGAATCAGCCACAGAATCACAGAATAGTCATAATATTTTACATAAATGAATTTTCTTACATATATCAGAGTTTATATAATGAATTAAATTTTATACAGCTGAATATTTCTTTTAAGTACAAAAATAAATCTCCGAAAAGCTAAAGTGAAGCGTTACCCCAACTCTCTCTCTAACTTCGCTGCCCGAAAATCTTCAAGCTGTAAAATACTGGGTCTGACCCGAGTATTACGTTCAAAAGAAAATAATACACAGGTCAGTCTAATTCAAACTCAGTTATTAGTGCATAGAGGCAATAATAATCAAACAACAATTAGACGAAGGTCCAATATAAATTTACCTATCCGATCCTTTAACAAGAAATTGGATAACGGTAAATATAACACTTAACAGTGTTGAACAACAGAACAGTAGATTCAGATTATCAATGAAGATAGATGAAAGGATTATTGATGAAGATAATTTAGAAAATAAAACATCAGAATTGCCTAAACGGCAATTTACAACAAAATCATCAAAATGTGATTTAAAATATATTGAATTGGCAACATAAAACAATTTTCATCAAAAAGAAAACATCATTTAAAACATTAGATTTGGTAGGGCTGCAGTACACGCACGCGTGTATGGCCTCGTCATATTTTTAAAATGTTAACTCTGTGTGGATGCAATTCATGCTTGCGTGCATTGCCTCGCCACTACCGTAATGAAATATGCAAAAGATCATAAATCAAAACAAAATAGTATATCAATAAAAATCAATATCGTGTGGCTGCAGTTCACGCTTGCGTGCACTGCCTTGCCACTATCGTGATGAAATATGCAAAAGGTCAACGAACCAAAATCAATGAAGGTTCAAATATCGATTCAAAATGTCGATACTGCGTGGCTGCAGTGTACGCTTGCGTGCGCTGCCTCGCCACAACAACATGTGAAATCATCTCAAGATAGAATACTATCAGAAATCAAAGTTGCAGAGGTCAAGTCAGTGACTCAACACAACTGCAACACCAAAACCCATGCAACAAGGCAAGGTCGAAATGCAATTGTTTTGCATATACCCAAGTAAACCCAAGAAAACAAGTTCCAAACAACTTATTACTGCACATTTCAACAAGTGCAAAATTTTCATAAAAATGAAACTGCAGCCCACTTTGAATTCAAGGGAAATCGGCAACAAGACTACAGTCACCACATGGACACAAGGGCAAAGGTACAAAACATGAAATGAATCAGAGGGAGTCCAGAAAGTAATGCAGCAATAAACTCAAAACAACTCAAAAATCCTCAAATTCAACAAGACAGTAAGCATCAGTGCACGAAGGCAATGACATGTACGTATACATGAACCAGCAGAAGCAATTGAAGTGCAACAGTGGAACGACAAGGCACAAAGGCTACAAGTATGACTTGAACAAAGCAAGGCTACAGAGCTCGAGCTTATGCAAAGTCAACATCACCGCATAAATTCAAGAAGGCACCAAGCAAATGGAACCAAACCCAAGTTACAGTATTATTAAAACATGGACAGTGGAGTACATAGGTACATGAAGTCCAACAGATTAACTACAAAGGACAACAAGTATGAAGTGCACAACAGGCTGAAGTCAAAGCACAACAACAGCATACATATATTTACTTATATGTAGATGAACAAATGTGACAACAATGTCACAATATCAAAGAAACAGCACCAGCCTCAAAAACGAAAAAAGCAAAGCCAGAATTCAAGTGGATGAAAAGAGGCAACAATAAGTGATGTAATATCACACAATACAGTGTAATGGAGACTACAAAGAAAAGTACCAAGAAGTGATATCAGTGCAACAGTGAATTCAAGTGAATGTTAACACGTGATAATAGCATGAGTACCAAAGGTAAGGCAACACAGCCACAAATCACAAGGGCTATAGGTGAAACAAGCATGTGCACCCAGATGAGTCAAACAGCAAGACACAACAACAAATTCCAGTGAAGTCAGAATGAAATCAAGGCATCAAGTATGCACAATTTGATGCACCAGTATAGTTCAGTGAACTGAAGTGAAGTCACAAGTATAAACCATACCAAGCTAAGTGCCATCAAGTAAACAAGACTAATCATGAATGATCAGGAAACAGGCATATAATCCATCAAGTTAGAGTATGCAAGTGAAACCCAAAACAAGTATACCAAAAAATATGACCAGAGCCAACAACACAAGTATTCAAGGGCAAAACTGCAACGAAAAATCTGCAGCCACCACAAGTATACAAAGTTGTAAAACTGCAATAAAACTGATGCAACATAGCAAGGTTGAAATGCAACAGTTTGCATATGCTCAAGTAAATTCAATAAAACAAGTTTCCAAACAACTCATGGTTGCACACTTTAACAAGTGTAATATTTTATGTAAAATGAAACTGCGGGCACTACTTGGATTCGAGGGCAGACTGCAACAAAATGCAACCACCACAGGTATCCAGAGGCACAGCAACCATCAAAATGAGTCTAGTGTATTTACAAGCAACTATCAAAATTAAAGACTCAAGAGAGTGCAGATATGATTAACAAGACAATGCCCACATCGAAATAGGTCAAGTGCCATGATGAAGCAGTGCAGCATCAAGGAGCTCAAATGCAAACATGACAGTGAAACAGGTCATAGTGAAGATAACAAATGCAATGACCAGCTACAATATGCTCAAAGCAATTAACAAACCACTGTTCAATGAAGTCAACGACGAACAACCCCAAATCATCACAGGAAGAACAAATTCGAAGGGCCAAGATATCAGAGGTGACTTCAATAAAATACAATCAAAGCAGTAATTAAAAATTTACGACTGCAATTCTAAGTGACCGAATTCAAATTCACAAATCGAACAGTTCAAACCAGAGTAAAAGAACAAGTGCAAAGCAAAAATCAATGTCGTGCTTTACCAAAATCGAACAATATCAAAGGCCGAAGCCACTGTTAAGGCAAGGCAAAATTGAACGGCTGAGACGAAGCCCAACAACAATCAGAGAAAATCGAAATCGAAACAGAGATGACAGAGAAGATCGAATAGTTCAAAAATCAACATCGAAACCAAAATCAACTATCGACACCTGGTATTGAATTAGATGTGAGGGATATAAATCACTCACCTTTGTCGAACGAGGAGCACGCGAGCGAATTGAAGCCGAAGCAAGCCCTAATTTCGAAAAGCCCTAATTTGAAGATGAGCAAAAATTGGAGAGGCCGCCATTTTTTTTTCTTTCATTTCGAATGATGGAAGAAGGAGGTAGGGTTTCGAATATAAGAGAGGGGAGACGTGATTTTGGTCGTGGATTATGGCTGAAACAAAGGCGTGTTTTTAGCTGATAAGAGTAAGGCAATGTACTCTTATTTTATATATTATATTATTAATATTTTATTTTATTTTAAATTCAATTTGTTTTGTATATTTATTTTCTTTACTTTGTTTTGTAAATTTTGTTGTTTGAATTTTTAACTATGTGTATTTCTCTATTTATTTTATATTGATTAAAATTTTATTCCTTTTTATTTTAAAGAAAAGAAAAATGTTATTTAAAACTAACCATCCTTTTATAAATTTACATAAATAATAATTCTTGTATCCAAATTATTTTTCTAAGTCATTAGTTTGAATTTAAAATACAAATTCAATATTCAATAGATTAAATTCTAAAATTTACTCGCCAATTTATACTAAAAATTTGAAATTCAAGTCAATCATCATTCGAATATTTAAAATTAATTAAATATTTTCATTTTTAAATTGTTCAAAATTCAGGGTTGTTACAATCTTCCCCCCTTAAAAGAATTTCGTCCCAAAATTATAAGTTAGGAAAAAACGATTGTTAAAATCTCACTGATATTTATACCCTACACAATTTTACCAAGTTCCAAACTTATAAATAAATATAGGATTCATTCCATTTATTTTATCTCACTAGCTTTGTTCGTTAATTTCTATAATCAAGACACAAAAGTCTTTTACCAAAAATTTTTGACTTACAAAACTCAGATTTTTAAACTTGAAATTCTTCATGCTAGATATTTACATATTACATCTTTTCCAAAGCTGTGTGCTTTAAAGATATTTTAAAAGATCTTCTTCCTTAGTTCATTAGGTTGGAATTATGTAATTCTAATTTCAGACTACTGATTTGCTATTCAAAGTTTGAAAATACTTGCTAACTCGAAGTTTAACAAGTCCATCGTCGTTCTTACAAACATTAGGCATACGCTGGCCAGGCGCAGGACTAAATATCTCCAAGTACTAAATATACTTGCTTCAACTCCCAGTGAAAATACTTTTAAAAATTCTTTTAAAAATGGATATGGAAAGCACGCTCCCCCATGGATCACAGTTTACCCGGCGGCTACGCTACTATCCCAGTAGAATCGCTTGTAACTGTAGATTTCACATCTCTTTTGAATTTCGCCATGGTTGTTGCCATAGATCGCGGTTCACACGTCGGTTTCGCTATTATCCCAGTAGAATCGCTCGTGACCGTAGGCATCTCGCCCCTCAAATTACGCTTTGGCTCTAGATCGCAGTTTACGCGGCGGTTGCGCCACTATCCCAGTGGAATCGCTTGTAACTGTAGGCATCACGCCCCACGAATTACGCCAGCATCAATTCACATAATCCCAACACGATGATCCATCGTGGGGGATTCCAGTCCCAATGGACATTCCACTAATGGAAATTCTACGTAGCTACGATTTCCAATGGACACTCACTCCGAGTTCCAATCACCTTCACAAATTATAAATGGAAGGTACATTTCCATATCCTCAGTTTTAGAAAACATATGTCATATACATATAGTACTTCATTTCACATTTCGTACATATCATACCTATGTAAACTTGCATAGGATTTTCATAATAATGACTTTCCAAACTGATAGTTTTCGAATTATTACATTCACATATATAAGTTACGAAAACCCAATTCACATTCATAACAAATAGAGGATTCCAAAATTTTTCCATCTCGTTTAAATTTTTCCTCTAAATCGATTTGAAAATTTAAGGTTATCTCAAACACAATTCACATTCATAATCCAATTCATTATCGACTTCACATTCGATTTGGATTTCACGTTACATCATCAATTCTCAACACATAATTGATGTCTACCGATATATAACCTCTAAGCTCGTATGTCTCAGAGAAGGGTGTTAAGCTAAGAGAATAAATTCTCCGCCACCACAGATATATATTTAATAGAGATCAATTGATATGTCATCGATTCAAAATGTTAGACATACAATCCCAATCGATTATCCAAAATTCAAAGCTCAACTTATATTGTTTTTGCTATCGAAGTTAAACTCAATTTAACTCATAATTCAATCTTTTTTGAAAAAATTCAAGTTGAACTAATCGTTCAAATTTCCCAAAAACATCTTTACAAGATATATATAATTTTCCACACTTAACTATTTGAAACAAATTTCAAATATTCACTTTTTTTTCAATTTATCTTTAAAAGATAAAATTTCAAACCTTTCATTTCATATTGGAAAACATTTCCATACTTATTTAATAATAAGTAATTCACAAATCAATTTATTTTCAACACTTGGAAAATATTCAATATACTTAAATCATAATCAAGTATATATTCCATTCTTTAAGGAAAGCGTTCTTTTAAACACATTTATTTGAGTCAAAACGAATGTTACGTAAAACATCGTTACGACAACTCAAAATCACTAGTATAGGGATTCGAAATTAAGATAGATATATAAATCCCAATACTATATAAACATTTCCTTTCGAAAATCATCTACTATAACAACAGTGTTATAGTCCACCATTTCCTTATTTCTCGAAAACGCCTATTTCAACAATGAAAGTTGAAATCTATGGTTTCGATAGTTAATACATTTTAAAACATCTTTTAAAACAATTAACTTCATTTCATAATATCACTTCCCTAAAACATATCCGTTTTATTTAATAATATATTCACTGTCCAAAATCGTGAACATACTTATTTATTCAATTCAGTGTTTCTACACTTTTATTTAAAGGATTATTCACTGTCCAAAATCGTGGATAAAATTCCCAACCAACATTTACTATCACAATATTTAAATTAAAGGATAATTCGCTGTCCAAAATCACGAATATATCACCTTCAATAACTTCTATGTTTCATTTATCAAATTCAATTGGTTTCGAATTTATAAACAATCTTTACGAATTCCATTTCTATTTATAAAACTTCGATTTATAAATCTCCTTTATTAATTCAATTCAATTTATATAACCCAGTTATATATCAAAAGTCCATTTATAAGTTAAATACTTATAATCCATTTATTTACTAAATCATTCTTCAAAACATTTGAAATAAATTTTCAAAAGAATTCAGAATCAAATTCCCAAGTTATAGTTCAATGATCCCCTTGGCTATACTAAATTAACATGTCATTTTATTTCACAATTATTACTTTGGAGATATTCAAAATATTTGATTCAAACCAATTCATTAATTCACTTAACTTTAATTTTATTTTTCATAAATCTCAAAAATTCGATAATGGGTTTTTCTCAAATGATCGGGACTCAAATCTAAGGAGACCTTACCGAAGAGAAACTATCGCAAACCTAAATTTAGAGAGGAATTTTTGAAAAAGATTTGAATTTTCAAAATACCTTTTATTTTTCAAAGAAAACAATTTCATACTTCTTTAAATTTGAAAAACGTTTTCTTTAAAGTGATTCTAGTAACTATTCATATTAAACATTATAAACTGAGCTTTGTATAAACCAAAGCTCTGATACCACTTTTTGTAACGACCCGCCGTTCTGACCGCCCCCAGTCGGTAATTAAACCAACTTGAAACGTTCAAAATGATGGATTGTTATTCAGTTTATAGAGTTTAAACAGAATCAGCCACAAAATCACAGAATAATCATAATATTCTACATAAATGAATTTTCTTACATATATCAGAGTTTATACAATGAATTAAATTTTATACAGCGGAATATTTCTTTTAAGTACAAAAATAAATCTCCGAAAAGCTAAAATGAAGCGTTACCCCAACTCTCTCTCTAACTTCGCTGCCCGAAAATCTTCAAGCTGTAAAATACTGGGTCTGACCCGAGTATTACGTTCAAAAGAAAATAATACACAGGTCAGTCTAATTCAAACTCAGTTATTAGTGCATAGACGCAATAATAATCAAACAACAATTAGACGACGGTCAAATATAAATTTACCTATCCGATCCTTTAACAAGAAATCGGGGTAACGGTAAATACAACACTTAACAGTGTTGAACAACAAAACAGTAGATTCAGATTATCAATGAAGATAGATGAAAGGATTATTGATGAAGATAATTTAGAAAAAAAAACATCAGAATTGCCTAAACGGCAATTTACAACAAAATCATCAAAATGTGATTTAAAATATATTGAATTGGCAACATAAAACAATTTTCATCAAAAAGAAAACATCATTTAAAACATTAGATTTGGTAGGGCTGCAGTACACGCACGAGTGTACGGCCTCGCCATATTTTTAAAATGTTAACTCTATGTGGCTGCAGTTCACGCTTGCGTGCACTGCCTCGCCACTACCGTAATGAAATATGCAAAAGATCATAAATCAAAACAAAATAGTATATCAATAAAAATCAATATCGTGTGGCTGCAGTTCACGCTTGCATGCACTGCCTTGCCACTATCGTGATGAAATATGCAAAAGGTCAACGAACCAAAATCAATGAAGGTTCAAATATCGATTCAAAATGTCGATACTGCGTGGCTGCAGTGCACGCTTGTGTGCGCTGCCTCGCCACAACAACATGTGAAATCATCTCAAGATAGAATACTATCAGAAATCAAAGTTGCATAGGTCAAGTCAGTGACTCAACACAACTGCAACACCAAAACCCATGCAACAAGGCAAGGTCGAAATGCAATTGTTTTGCATATACCCAAGAAACCCAAGAAAACAAGTTCCAAACAACTTATTACTGCACATTTCAACAAGTGCAAAATTTTCATAAAAATGAAACTGCAGCCCACTTTGAATTCAAGGGCAAACGGCAACAAGACTATAGTCACCACATGGACACAAGGGCAAAGGTACAAAACATGAAATGAATCAGAGGGAGTCCAGAAAGTAATGCAGCAATAAACTCAAAACAACTTAAAAATCCTCAAATTCAACAAGACAGTAAGCATCAGTGCACGAAGGCAATGACACGTACGTATACATGAACCAGCAGAAGCAATTGAAGTGCAACAGTGGAACGACAAGGCACAAAGGCTACAAGTATGACTTGAACTAAGCAAGGCTACAGAGCTCGAGCTTATGCAAAGTCAACATCACCGCATAAATTCAAGAAGGCACCAAGCAAATGGAACCAAACCCAAGTTACAGTATTATTAAAACATGGACAGTGGAGTACATAGGTACATGAAGTCCAACAGATTAACTACAAAGGATAACAAGTATGAAGTGCACAACAGGCTGAAGCCAAAGCACAACAACAGCATACATATATTTACTTATATGTAGATGAACAAATGTGACAACAATGTCACAATATAAAAGAAACAGCACCAGCCTCAAAAATGAAGAAATCAAAGCCAGAATTCAAGTGGATGAACAGAGGCAACAATAAGTGATGTAATATCACACAATACAGTGTAATGGAGACTACAAAGAAAAGTACCAAGAAGTGATATCAGTGCAACAGTGAATTCAAGTGAATGTTAACACGTGATAATAGCATGAGTACCAAAGGTAAGGCAACACATCCACAAATCACAAGGGCTATAGGTGAAACAAGCATGTGCACCCAGATGAGTCAAACAGCAAGACACAACAACAAATTCCAGTGAAGTCAGAATGAAATCAAGGCATCAAGTATGCACAATTTGATGCACCAGTACAGTTCAGTGAACTGAAGTGAAGTCACAAGTATAAACCATACCAAGCTAAGTGCCATCAAGTAAACAAGACTAATCATGAATGATCAGGAAATAGGCATATAATCCATCAAGTTAGAGTATGCAAGTGAAACCCAAAACAAGTATACCCAAAAATATGACCAGAGCCAACAACACAAGTATTCAAGGGCAAAACTGCAACCAAAAATCTGCAGCCACCACAAGTATACAAAGTTGTAAAACTGCAATAAAACTGATGCAACATAGCAAGGTTGAAATGCAACAGTTTGCATATGCTCAAGTAAATTCAATAAAACAAGTTTCCAAACAACTCATGGTTGCACACTTTAACAAGTGTAATATTTTATGTAAAATGAAACTGCGGGCACTACTTGGATTCGAGGGCAGACTGCAACAAAATGCAACCACCACAGGTATCCAGAGGCACAACAACCATCAAAATGAGTCTAGTGTATTTACAAGCAACTATCAAAATTAAAGACTCAAGAGAGTGCAGATATGATTAACAAGACAATGCCCACATCGAAATAGGTCAAGTGCCATGATGAAGCAGTGCAACATCAAGGAGCTCAAATGCAAACATGACAGTGAAACAGGTCATAGTGAAGATAACAAATGTAATGACCAGCTACAATATGCTCAAAGCAATTAACAAACCACTGTTCAATGAAGTCAATGACGAACAACTCCAAATCGTCACAGGAAGAACAAATTCGAAGGGCCAAAATATCAGAGGTGACTTCAATAAAATACAATCAAAGCAGTAATTAAAAATTTACGACTGCAATTCTAAGTGACCGAACTCAAATTTACAAATCGAACAGTTCAAACCAGAGTAAAAGAACAAGTGCAAAGCAAAAATCAATGTCGTGCTTTACCAAAATCAAACAATATCATAGGCCGAAGCCACTGTTAAGGCAAGGCAAAATTGAACGGCTGAGACGAAGCCAAACAACAATCAGAGAAAATCGAAATCGAAACAGAGATGACAGAGAAGATCGAATAGTTCAAAAATCAACATCGAAACCAAAATCAACTATCGACACCTGGTATTGAATTAGATGCGAGGGATATAAATCACTCACCTTTGTCGAACGAGGAGCACGCGAGCGAATTGAAGCCGAAGCAAGCCCTAATTTCGAAAAGCCCTAATTTGAAGACGAGCGAAAATTGGAGAGGCCGCTATTTTTTTTTCTTTCGTTTCGAATGATGGAAGAAGGAGGTAGGGTTTCGAATATAAGAGAGGGGAGACGTGATTTTGGTCGTGGATTATGGCTGAAACAAAGGCGCGCTTTTAGCTGATAAGAGTAAGGCAATGTACTCTTATTTTATATATTATATTATTAATATATATTTTTTAAATTCAATTTGTTTTGTATATTTGTTTTCTTTACTTTATTTTGTAAATTTTGTTGTTTGAATTTTTAACTACGCGTATTTCTCTATTTATTTTATATTGATTAAAATTTTATTCCTTTTTATTTTAAAGAAAAGAAAAATGTTATTTAAAACTGACCTTCATTTTATAAATTTACATAAATAATAATTCTTGTATCCAAATTATTTTTCTAAGTCATTAGTTTGAATTTAAAATACAAATTCAATATTCAATAGATTAAATTCTAAAATTTACTCGCCAATTTATACTGAAAATTTGAAATTCAAGTCAATCATCATTTGAATATTTAAAATTAATTAAATATTTTCATTTTTAAATTGTTCAAAATTCAGGGTTTTTACATTGTCATCTTGATTGCTTGCATGTATATATATGCATTCATGTATGTATATATGTGCTGTCATCTTTTGATTGTTGCATTCATTGGCTTCTTTGTACACTTGGGCTTGTAGTTGATGTCAATGTATTGGTTCGAGTCAGTTTCAATGTTTCATTGTGAAATTCAAGTTGCATGTATGCTGTTCATTGCTTGGTCTCTGAGTCTTGTACATGCATTGTCCTTCTGGAGCTTGTATAATTTGAACCTGGTTTGGATTTTTGCATCGAGCATGCTTCTGGTTTGAGTGTGCTTGCATCTTTGTAGTTGCACTCCATTTTCGTGTGTTTATCCCTGTAGTATGTGCTACTTTCTACTTGAGTTTGCTTTGATGCACTGTTGAATTTGTGTAGACTGTGCATTACACTTGAGTTGAATCCAGTTTCACAACTCGGGTTTGACCTTGTGCTGAAGTCGAGATTTTATTTATGTTGCACCTGAGTTGAACCCGTATTTTTATTTGGGTTTGACCTTGTGCTCACCTGTCCCTGTAGCATTATCAAGTGTATATCGGTGTGCACGGCCTTGTGGCATATACAGTGATACACTGTGTATGTCACAAGTTGTTCGTGTATGATGAATTCAAATGTAAATTATGACGAACAACCTAAATAACTGAGGCAAATAACATTTTCAAAAATCATATTTCATTTTATTTTCCAAAAATATTTCTTTTTCAATTTTACTGCGTTATTGAATATTTTTGCAGATTGCTTAGATACTGGATTCAAACTGGAATGCAGTTGAAGACAAAATACGAGTGTGAGTGATATGTAGTGAGGTTCTGAATGTAAATTGAATTTGTATAGTTATAGTGAGAGCTTGAAATTGTACTGTTCAAAATTGTAATAAATATTTGTTTGAATAAAATATTCGTTTGAATTCAAAATCTGTGTTATTTATTTTATTCAGCAAATATTTATTTAAACTGTGAAAAATAAAATAGTATATTAACAAATACATTTAAAATGAATGTATATATGTTTTTTATCATCAAACAAAAATCATATAAGCGCAAAGCGCATATTCAACAATCTCCCCCTTTTGATGATAACAAACATATATTTAAGATTTTGAATATGTCAAATGTATTTGATCGTTCAATTTGCTCCCCCTATTTAAATGCTCCCTCTCTACACAATACTCCCCCTACATATGTGCATACAAATAGAAATATATAAATGAGCCTAGATGCAAATGGAAAATTATTTGACCTTTGCTTGATTCTATTTGACAAAATCTTAACTTTTCTCTCCCCCTTTTGTTATCAGCAAAAGAATAACAGTGTTATAAAAATAGGGATGAAGTGACAAACATGAATCAAACATTTAACTCAATCGAATATAAATATCAAATTTCAATAAAACTCAAACAAAAATCATAATTACCCTTGTCAGGCGCATATTCCACTTTCAGAAGTGATGGGAATAAAATCATAAAAAATCATACAGTTCTGTCTATTTGTGGTATATTTATTTCAGGAAATTGAATATCTACTAATCATGCATAACCGTTAGGACTTTTAAATGAGATTAGTAGTGTTCCAATTTAATTTTAAAAAATGAAATCAAATATCTTCTAACCACGCATGACCGTGAGGACTTTTAAATGGGATTAGAATCAACTTGTCTACTTAAGCAATTAATTTTGATATGCGTTCCATACATGCATAACCGTAAGGACTTTTAAATGAGCATGGAAGCACATAATCAAAAAAATCCAAGTAATTCACCCATGCATAACCGTGAGGACTTTTAAATGAGAGTGAATACTTTGAATATTTATTTTTATTGAAGAATATAATAAATTGAAGCACAGATTATTTCCTTTATAATAATAAATTGAAAAGCGAATAATTTCCTTTGTAAACTACCACAAATTTACATACTATATATGATTTGGATGAGTGATGGTTGATAGAAAGATGATAGAAATAGAAATGATCATGGAATTTTTACCCAACAAAAAGTTTTTATTTTTCTTGTTATGAAATTCTAAAGAAATTTTTCTAAATATATTGTTTTGAGTAATGTATGACAAATATCGACACTCATCACTTTTTCAATCACTATTGATCTTTTCGATAATCATTAGGGAGTTAGATTAGTCAAAATTTGTTATTTAAAATCAAATAAGAATGACTAATCTGAAAATATTGTCAACAATGATTTTCTCGAAGGGGTTATATGAGAAAAATTCTGCCATTTGAAAAATTATTTCAAGTGAAAAATATGCAGATATTTTCCTTGAAAAACGATGCAGCAAATGAACGTTTCAAAGATTAATCACGTTCCACTAGTAATTTTTCTATCAACTATATTACCAGTGTAATCTGAATCTGAATTTAAATTTCACTCAATATTCACTTGTTGGATGTCAAAGCCAGATTTATAAAATTTCAACAAACTATCTCAGAATGAAATTTGAAATGAAGCCATGTTAACACTCAAACAAATATCATAGCTTTAATTTCAGAAACCGTAGGATAAACAGTTATATTCATGAGTAATCAAAGATCAATAAAATACCATCATTTGACCGAACAAATTTATATGGATTAGTTCAAAGTTAAAAATCAGATTGGTCATCATTTAAGCACAAATCAAGATCATAAATAAGAACAAGTCAAAAAATCATATCAATAAGTCAGAATTAAAGACATCACATTACTGGCTGATTTAATTTAGATTACGGTGCAGATTATCACATTTAATATATCGTTCAAAACAATTTTACCTGTTTTACCTTTACGATAATTTTTCGTTGTTGTCCATTGTGATTCTGTCACCTTTATACTAGGCTAAGGAACTTTGCTTTGTCGCCCGTTGTGTTTCTGGAACAGCCAAAATCAAGAGAACACTGTTGTTGTTCCTTAGCCTGCCACCACACCTACACGATGAAAGATTTTTGTGACCTATTTGTTTTTATAGGTCCATGGTTGTTGTGGCAGAACATGAAAAATATGTTTGTGGAGACCCAAAACTATTTTTATATGTTCCTTTTGGCACCCAAATTTGTTTGACTTTCAAAGATTTTATATTTGTGCCTTTTGGAACCCAAATTGGTATAGTTTTCACGTGTTTGGGTCTATACCAACAATTATTTTAATTGTATCCAATTTTTCTACAAATTGTGCACATTAAATTGACTTGATTAAATTTTGTGTTCTTGCTCCTATGACTATAATTTTCAACATGATGTCCAATTATTTCAGATCGAGCAAAGACACTTTTACCTTTTGCATTATCATCATCTTGTGATTTCCCAAAACCTAGTCCTTTTCTGTTGTTAGCAAAAATTTGATTTCCCAATAACATTTTGAAAGATTTTTCTCCTTTTGAAAAGTTATTCAGAGATTTCTCAAGATTTTGGACTTTGGTTTTTAATGTTGTGTTTTCAGTTACAAGTGCGGTGCATCTATTTATAAAATCCCTTTTCCTAGTGTCAATGTTTTCCTTAAGACTCAAGTTTTCTTTTTCAAGATTCTCAAAGCTATTCTTAAGTCTTGATAATTCTGAATCTAAAGTTTTACATTTTTTACAGTCTAGGTTTTGAATATTTTCAATATCAGTTTTTAACCTAAAATTTTCACGAGCAAATTCTCTCCTATCAGATTTCAGTTTTTCAATTTTAGATTCAAGAGTATCCACTACCTTAGTAAGATCAAGACACATAAAAACAAGATCTCTATAGGAATACTCACCTGCCTCACTAGATTCCTCAGAGCTTGCTTCTGAATTTGATTTTTCCATAAGACACAAGTTAGCCTCCTCTGAGCTGCTATCCGAAACTTCCTCTCCTTCTTCATCATCCCAAGTCGCTACAAAGGCCTTCTTCTTCTTTTTCTTTCCTTTGTTGTTTTTGAGAAGTGGGCATTTTTGTATGAAGTGGCCAAGCTTGTTGCAGTTATAGCACGTCGGTTCATTATCGGAATGGTCAGAATCTTTTGGCCTATTACGACTTGTTTTCTTCTTGCGTGGCTTGAATCTTGACCATTTTCTAAGATTATTGACAACCATTGCAAGCTCTTCAATCGGATCTTCTTCTTCTTCATCGCTCTCTTCTTTGCTTTTTATAGCAATCGTCTTCTTCTTTGGTTCGGAGTTGTTGCGTTCTTCCTTTGCTTTTAGCTCAAGCTCATATGTCATCAAGTTACCAATCAACTCCTCCATGCTTAGCTTACTCAGATTTTTCAATTCTTGTATTGCTGTGACTTTTGCCTCAAAGTTCATTGGTAAAACTCGTAGCACCTTCCTCACAAGATCTACCTCAGTGAATACTTTCCCAAGCGCTCTAGCGTTGTATACCAAGGTTGAAAAGCGTCCAAACATATCCTTTATGCTCTCGCCTTTGTCCATCACAAAGTTTTCGTATTCATTGCTGAATAGGGCTAGACGAGACTCCTTGACTTGAGAAGTTCCTTCGTGTGTCACCTCCAAAGTGTGCCAAATTTCCTGTGCTGTTGTACAATGAGAAATTCTATTAAATTCATTTTTATCAAGAGCACAGATCAAAGCGTTCATTGCTTTGGCATTTGTAGTTTTTAATTTCTTATCGTTAGCATCCCACCTATCCTTAGGTTTAGGAATCTCAGTACCACCAACAGTTATAGTGGGAGGTATATAACCAGTTTCAATAATATCCCAAACATCATAATCAACAGAACTAGGATAAATACCCATCCTAACTTTCCAATAAGCATAATCATTCCCGTTAAACATGGGTGTCCTAGCAATAGATTGCCCCTCAGAAAAAGCATTATTTGGTGGATTCATGACTCTAGAGTTAAAGAAAAAAATACCGGGCTCTGATACCACTTGTAGTATCTAGATTAACCCTAGAGGGGGGTGAATAAGGTTATAGCAAATTTTCTCGAATTAAACACAGAAACAAACTGTAGAAATAAATATGCTAAAAAGTAAATCACACACAAAATTTACCCAGCTTCGGCAACCCCTGCCTACAACTGCATTCCCAGATTTCCATTAGAATTAAACAGTATCCCGCTTACAAACACTCTACTAGACTCGCAAACATTTTCTCCTTCTCACAAACACTCTACTAGACTCGCAAACATTTGCTCCCGCTCACAAATACTCTACTAGACTCGCACACCCTGCTCCGCCTATAGAGTTTCGCTTACTCGCAAACTCTTCTTCCGCCTATAGAGCTTTGCTTACACGCAAACTCTGCTCCCGCCTATAAAGCTTTGCACACTCGCACACCCTGCTCACTGAACTAATTCTAACTAGACAATCTGACACTACCTAAACCCTAGGTGGTGATTTACCAAGATTTGATTTGAAAAATAAAAACAACAATTAAAAACAAATAATTAACAAACACTTTAAACCCTAATTAAAAAATAAAGCCCCTTTAAACAAAGAAACACCGGCCCCTTTTATTTCTCTAGCCCGTTCTCGTCTTTATCTATTTTGCTCTGTAGAAAATAATGTCGGCCTGGTTCCTTCTTTCTCGTTCCTCTTTGAGATGGCGGCTTGTTCTTCTCTGCAAACAAAATTAGGGCTTCGGCTCTTTTGCTCCTTGCTTCAAAAATTAGGGTTGTGCAAATTGAAGCGCCGCTCGATATCATTCGATAGTAGGCTTCGATGCTCTTTGATTTGCTCACGGCTCTTCAATTTGGATCGAGTTCCTTCTGTGATTTTGGTATGTAATTTTATGCTTTTGTGCTTTAGTGTTTTCGTACTTGAACTCGATGCCTAAAATTGCTGATGATGATTGGGATTTATATGCGTTCGATCTCCTTAATTTTCGTTCGTCTGATTGTTTCAAAAATTTGCTTTGGCCGTTCGATTATGCTCGGACATTGTTGATTTCTCTGACTAGTTCACAATCGTATATTCGATGCTTGCTTGGTTGACATGGTTTTGAATTACTATCGTGGTCATTACGGTGTTGATTTTTGACTTCATCAATACTGCATACGCACATGAATTTATCACTGCGTTGATTATTTTTTCTTCGGTCATTTTTGAAAAATTCTTTCTTGATTTTGCCCGGCCTGTACTTGTGCATTTGCATCATGTATATATTCTTGGATTTGCACTTTGATTTGAACTGCTTCATATATATTTTTGTTGCGGCCTTGTGTTCATCTGAGTCACTGTTGCCTTGCTTCTGACCATGTTGCACAATTTCTGGCCATTCTTGTTGCCTTAAGTCTGTGCACTGGTGGTCTTCACATTGTGTATGTTGTATGGTGTCTCTGTATTTTTATATTAGCTCGAATTTGCCATGACTCTACTGATGCATCTTCTTCTGGCTAGCACTTGTTGATACATGAGCAATTTGCATGTTTGTTGTGTTGAGTCACAAGTTCTATGAAGGTTTTGATTTATGACAAAGAAATAAAGGCGATCGACAAAACAAAGACATCAAGGCTATAAAGAGGCACAAAAGAGCTACATATGGTACTCTAGATTATAGGTTGATTATTTGATATTGTAATAGTGATAAACTTGTTAAAATCTATCCTCAAATAATCATGCACCTCAATATAATCGATATATATACGTTTTAATAGCATTGCACATTCATTGTGCAAATTAACAAGGACCGGTCGACCGGTCAATAATCATACGGTCGACCGTTTCTGTGTAAAATGCACAATGAACGTGCACACATGCACATAACGTATATATATTTTAAATTCCTGTCTACCGGCCAATTTTTGACCTGTCGACCGTTTTTGAACAGAGAGCAACCTTTCCCAAAAGACACTTCTCTTCTTCAATGGTTGCATCTCTTACCTTTCAATCAATGATCATAACTTTTAATGGCAACTGTTCACAAAGAGTTACAACTATTTTTCTCTATATATACTCATCTAAATCATTGATTCAATAATATGAGACAACGATTTCATATTCTTTTAATCTAATCTCTGATCTTAATTCTGCATTATAAAAGCTCTAAATTATTTATTGAATCTTTGAAACTATTTCATATTCTTTGATTCAATAATATACTTTCCTTAATCTTTTCAAACATCATATCGCATACTTTGAGGATAAAATTATAGGAAGGGTGTACTGCTAGTGACAAATCCGTGTTTTCAAGAGCACAAGTTGTCAACAACAATTGTATTTGTTCTTTTGTTGAAGTCCTCTGTGTTGTAAGAGGCAAGTGTTGAAGTCCTCAGTGTATTAGAGGCGTGAAATCCCGTTCGGCTGTTCGGGTATTGTAAACCTGTTCCTCCGGGTGAAGCGAGGTAGTTAATAGTGAAAATCCAGATAGGAGTCTGGGACTGGACGTAGGACGGTGCTCCGAACCAGTATAAAAATCTCTGGTGTGATTTTTCTATTTTTTATTTTTGCTTTGCTACTATCATCTATTTTCCGCATTTAGATTATAGTCCATATTACACGATCCGTGTGTACTATATTAGCACGTGCATTTGTATACACACCCCACTTTTCATTTGGTATCAGAGCACGGTCATCATATAACCGTAACACAGTTATTTGATATATTCTTGTAATATGGCAAATAACGCAAGTACTAGCACTCAAAACACCACTTACACAGAAGGGCAATCGACACAAAGACCTCCATTTTTCAATGGTCTTAACTATAGTTATTGGGCAACACGTATGTCATTCTTTATGCAATCAAGTAGCTATGATGCTTGGAATGCTACTCAAAGAGAAATAGTGAATCCAACAACTGATTATTCAGAATGGACTGTGGCTGAGAAAACGGCAGCAGCCGTAAATGCAAGAGCAATAAATATGTTGTTCTGTGCATTAGACCAAAATGAATATAATCGTGTTAGTATCTGTACTACTGCATATCAAATTTGGCAAACGCTAAAAATCACTCATGAAGGTACTAACAAGGTTAAACAAGCCAAAATAGCCATGCTGAAAAGTCAATTTCAAAATTTCAAAATGAAACCAAATGAAACAATCAATGACATGTATTCACGGTTTCAAACTATTCACCATGCACTTATTGGGTTAGGACAAAAGTATTCCGATTTTGATGTTGTTTCAACAGTCCTACATTCTCTGAGTAATGAATGGGAAGGAAAAGTATTAGCAATTGAAGAAGCTAATGATCTTTCCGTCATGAAGCCAGATGAATTGATAGGAAATTTAATGTCCTATGAAGCAAATTTGCAGGCTAGAAAAGAACAGAAAGAAGAAAAGAAAAATGTAGCATTTCATGTTGAGAAAGATGAAAATGAATCAGATTCTGAAGATGAAGATTTGGCGTTCATTGCTAAAGGTTTCAAAAAATTCCTAAAATATCGAAAAGCCAGTCGCTACAATAAAAGGAAACCTGGATCAAATAAACCATCTTCATCTGCTATAGAATGTTTCAACTGCCATAAAAAGGGACACATGCAGAAGGATTGTCCAGAACAAAAGAAAAAGTCAGAAAATGACAAATTCAAATATAAGAAGGACAAATCAAAGAAACGAGCCTTCTCAGTAACATGGGATGATTCAGAGTCATCTTCATCAGAAAGTGAAAGTGATTCGGAGAATGAACAAGCTAATGTTTGTTTTATGGCAACAGAAGATGAGGTACAAATTCCTACATTTGATGAATTACTTGATATTAATGCTGAATTGATAGTCAAATATAAAGACTTAAAACGTCAATTAAAAGTAGTCAAAGCAGATTTAAGTAAAGCAGAGTTTGAACGAGATTTGTTAAAAGATGAGAAGAAAATATTAGAAGAAGAACTTGAAAATATTCAAGAATCATCATCTAATGTTGACTCTCAAATATCTCTTTTGAGTCAAGAAATAGAAGCTCAAAAAGAGAAAAATAACGCTCTCACTACTGAAAATCATGAACTTAAAGCAAAAGTCAAAATTCTAGACCTAGAAAAAGCTAGTTTACAAACAAAGTTTGATGACATTACTCAAAATGTTTCTAACTTTAACAAAGGTCGAGAAAATTTGACAAAAATTATTGAAAGTTCACAATCTATTTCAGACAAACAAGGATTGGGATATAACAAACAAGAAACCAAGAAACATCTTGGAAATAAAAGGAAAAAGAAAGTACAAAAAAATGAAGCTAAGAAAAATCTGAGTTTATTATATTCCAAACCAAAACCAGTTGTGAAATTTCAAAAGAAAAATGTCAAGACTATCAAAATATGGGTTCCTATAACAAATAACAATTTGATTAGGAACAAATATATTCAGAATTTTATGAATACTGTGCATCATAATACTAATTATGTATATAAAGGGGATACCAGACCCGTATGGGTTTGGACTCCTAAGACCTAACTCTTAGGACCCTATAAAAAGTGGGTACCATGGACTTAATTCTATTTTTTGCAGGACCTACTTAAGAAAAGAGGAAAATGGATATTCTGGTTGATATACTCCTATATTATTCTAGTATCTACTACTCCTTTTTGCCGATGACAAAGGGGGAGAAAGGGGCTAACAATTGTTTGCAGGAACGTACATATATATAAGAATTCAAAGAGAGAGATCACATACTCAGGGGGAGATTCGGATTTGCAGATATATATTGTCATCAATCAAAAAGGGGGAGAATGTTGAGTCACAAGTTCTATGAAGGTTTTGATTTATGACAAAGAAATAAAGGCGATCGACAAAACAAAGACATCAAGGCTATAAAGAGGCACAAAAGAGCTACATATGGTACTCTAGATTATAGGTTGATTATTTGATATTGTAATAGTGATAAACTTGTTAAAATCTATCCTCAAATAATCATGCACCTCAATATAATCGATATATATACGTTTTAATAGCATTGCACATTCATTGTGCAAATTAACAAGGACCGGTCGACCGGTCAATAATCATACGGTCGACCGTTTCTGTGTAAAATGCACAATGAACGTGCACACATGCACATAACGTATATATATTTTAAATTCCTGTCTACCGGCCAATTTTTGACCTGTCGACCGTTTTTGAACAGAGAGCAACCTTTCCCAAAAGACACTTCTCTTCTTCAATGGTTGCATCTCTTACCTTTCAATCAATGATCATAACTTTTAATGGCAACTGTTCACAAAGAGTTACAACTATTTTTCTCTATATATACTCATCTAAATCATTGATTCAATAATATGAGACAACGATTTCATATTCTTTTAATCTAATCTCTGATCTTAATTCTGCATTATAAAAGCTCTAAATTATTTATTGAATCTTTGAAACTATTTCATATTCTTTGATTCAATAATATACTTTCCTTAATCTTTTCAAACATCATATCGCATACTTTGAGGATAAGATTATAGGAAGGGTGTACTGCTAGTGACAAATCCGTGTTTTCAAGAGCACAAGTTGTCAACAACAATTGTATTTGTTCTTTTGTTGAAGTCCTCTGTGTTGTAAGAGGCAAGTGTTGAAGTCCTCAGTGTATTAGAGGCGTGAAATCCCGTTCGGCTGTTCGGGTATTGTAAACCTGTTCCTCCGGGTGAAGCGAGGTAGTTAATAGTGAAAATCCAGATAGGAGTCTGGGACTGGACGTAGGACGGTGCTCCGAACCAGTATAAAAATCTCTGGTGTGATTTTTCTATTTTTTATTTTTGCTTTGCTACTATCATCTATTTTCCGCATTTAGATTATAGTCCATATTACACGATCCGTGTGTACTATATTAGCACGTGCATTTGTATACACACCCCACTTTTCATGTTGTAGTAGTTGCTGTCTTCATTTGATTGTTGCATGGTTCATGTCACTGGTTCGTTTGATATGCTCGTGTTTCACTGGCACATATATTTTCATTTGAAGTGATATTGTCATCTTGATTGCTTGCATGTATATATATGCATTCATGTATGTATATATGTTCTTTCATCTTTTGATTGTTGCATTCATTGGCTTCTTTGTACACTTGGGCTAGTAGTTGATGTCACTGTATTGGTTCTAGTCAGTTTCAATGTTTCATTGTGAAGTTCAAGTTGCATGTATGCTGTTCATTGCTTGGTCTCTGAGTCTTGTACATGCATTGTCCTTCTGGAGCTTGTATAATTTGAACCTGGTTTGGATTTTTGCATCGAACATGCTTCTGGTTTGAGTGTGCTTGCATCTTTGTAGTTGCACTCCATTTTCGTGTGTTCATCCCTGTAGTATATGCTACTGTCTACTTGAGTTTTCTTTGATGCACTGTTGAGTTTGTGTAGACTGTGCATTACACTTGAGTTGAATCCAGTTTCATAACTCGGGTTTGACCTTGTGCTGAAGTCGAGATTTTATTTATGTTGCACCTGAGTTGAACCCGTCTTTTTATTTGGGTTTGACCTTGTGCTCACCTGTCCCTGTAGCATTATCAAGTGTATATCGGTGTGCACAGCCTTGTGGCATATACAGTGATACACTGTGTATGTCACAAGTTGTTCGTGTATGATGAATTCAAATGTAAATTATGACGAACAACCTAAATAACTGAGGCAAACAATATTTTCAAAAATCTTATTTCATTTTTTTTTGCAAAAATATTTCTTTTTCAATTTTACTGCGTTATTGAATATTTTTGCAGATTGCTCAGATACTGGATTCAAACTGGAATGCAGTTGAAGACAAAATACGAGTGTGAGTGATATGTAGTGAGGTTCTGAATGTAAATTGAATTTGTACAGTTATAGTGAGAGCTTGAAATTGTACTGTTCAAAATTGTAATAAATATTTGTTTGAATAAAATATTCCTTTGAATTCAAAATCTGTGTTATTTATTTTATTCAGCAAATATTTATTTAAACTGTGAAAAATAAAATAGTATATTAACAAATACATTTAAATGAATGTATATATGTTTATTATCATCAAACAAAAATCATATAAGCGCAAAGCGCATATTCAACAGTATATTATGCAATGCTTATGTTATTAATATAATTTATTCGTTCCGCTGTTGAGATTCTGGTGTTGTTTCTTCTTTCTCTTCCTTCTTTTCTCTTTTCTATCCCTTTCTTTCATAAAGATGATACGACTTTCTGTGGAGAAAAAGTCGGGTCGTCACAGGATTCGTAGCGAAGCAAATTTTTTTTGTATCCCGGTTGTTGAACCGTGAAGACCGGTTACTTTCATTGATACAAAGGCAAAGCTTCGTATCCATCAACACGATTATATCTGTAACAACCCGCATATTTTACGATTGTATATTTAAATATCTTATTTAAGTATAACATCGTTAGTTGGAATTAAGTCCGAAAAGCTATTTTTGTAGATAGTCGAATTAGGACTCGAGACCCCTTCCATTGAGTTCAAAATGACATTTGCAACCTTTTTGAGTATAAACATCGATATGTTTGGAGTTAGCTTGAATTTTGACATTTTCACTTAGGGCTTTGGGTTTCAGCCCAATTGACTTAACATAATACAATAGCTCCATCCCCTCTCCACTTCATCCATTCTCATTTCCTAACACTTCAACCTTTAAGAAAAAATGGAGGGAGAGAAAAGAGATTAGGAATTCCTATGCCTTAGCTTCATTTGCAAATCCAAGTTTTAGCTCCAAATTCAAAGTGAAGCCTAGGTAAGCATCTCCTTCTTCTTCTCCATCTCAATCTCTCTCCAATTTTAGAAATTTCCGGTAACCTAACTTGGGAAATTATTGTTTATGACCTTAGATTGGGGCTTTTAGAGTTGAGATTGAAGAGTGGTTGATCTTTCTTTGTTTTCAAGCTTCTCCTTTCTTGTTTTTGTATATAAGGTGATATTTTTATCTCACATCTATGTCTATATCTATCTTTGTTGTTAGGTATGAATTCCTAACATTTATTTCTTGTCCATTTGCTTTGGATTGAATTGGTTTTATGAATATTCCAATTTTTGGTGATTTGAAGTTAAATCTTTAAAAATCCTAGCTTTAATGCTTGAACATGTTTTTGGGGTGAGTCGAAGAGCTTATAGGATTGGGTTGTCGTGTAGCATAAATCCCTAGTTGCAATTGCTCGATCGTTCGGCTCCATTTGGAATTTTGCCCCTTTGGGGGCTAGGCTGAATATACTGGAATTTCCAGTTCAGTCGACAGAACTAGATGGTCAGTCGACTGAACCGAACCTAGGATATTACCTGGGCCAGTATCAGTCGACTGACACATTGGGTCAGTCGACTGATCCTGGAAACCGAAAGTTTCCAGGTCTGTTCCAATCGACTGACCACCCTAGTTCAGTCGATTGAACCTGGAAACAGAAAGTTTTCAAGATCTGAGTCGGTTGACTGACCAACCTGGTCCAGTCGACTGAATCTGCTGCTTTCGCCTATGTTGCCTATTTTGTTTGTGTTTCCAATTTTTAATCGATTCCAATTTGTTGTTATCACCTTTGTTGACTTTGATAACTTCTTTTTTGGGATTTCTGGAAAATATCCATTTTAATGGATTCGGTATCTATTTTTATGGATTTGATTCACGTCTTCGTATGAGAATTTTCGGTGATTGATTGTTTCTACATTCAATTTTGTGACTTGTCACTTTTAAATATAAAGGTTTTTATACTAGCTGTAAATATTCAAACTCTTTTACGAAGATGATTTCAACTCTATTTTAAATACAAAGCTTGTTTATAAAACCATTTACCAATCTATTAGTATATACAAACCTCTACCTCATTTGTTCGAGAAATCCAATTAAACGACTTAGCAGAACAAGTGGAATGAAACGCTTGCGTTTACTTTGTCGTTTAATTCTTAGACTCGTTCGATTGAAACTCTTGTGACAAGTTAAGCCAGTGGTTATGGGACATGGAGCTAAAATCATCTATTTACTATCTTAGTGTAATTGACACTTCTGGATGATCGATGATGATCATTTTGTGATTTAGACTAGCAATGTGTGATGTCTCTTTGTCTACGAGGGAGACTAAACCCCGTTTCTATGGAGCTTCGGCTTAATTTTGTGGGGTAGAAACCCATGGTCTTCAGATCGTTTTGTGGAGCTTCGGCTCAAAATTGATGGTTACCAACCATATATTAGCATTCTGTTTTATGATACACGTGTTGGTGAGTTTTTCATGCAGCCGTTTTGTGATAGGGCTCCCCCTTTTTGTGATTTTTGGATTTCTAATTGATGATTTACAGAATTTGGGTTTCACCAAATTTTATGATTGGCATTGATATATTAGTCAATATTTGTGGTTTGGAGAATATGGTAGAGAATATGACATTCTTTTTGATGTAATGAGATTTTTGAGATATTGTATGATTTTTGTTATTGTTAAATGTATACTTTTCATAGCATGGCATAACTGTTATCATTTTCGTCATATCTCTTATTCTATCTCATTTTATCCGTTACTTATAGCTAGACTGATTCGTTTATTATTTTCTTTTTAAATAATACTCGGGTCAGACCGAGATGTTACAGGTGCTTCTGCTTGACTCCTTATCAGGAATCATCATCTGACTTTTTTCTAACTACATTAGATTGGTAGTTTTTGCTGTTATACCTTTGAGATAGAGACTCCTTGATGTATACATATTCTTTTGTCTAGCACTTGTATCTATTCTTCTATGATATTGCGGATATTGTTTGACCGCTACTCTGATGTACACTTCTATGTGTTATATTCATATCTATTTCTGCCTTTGTGATATGGATATCTGTGACTGATTTATGTTATGTTTATTTCTATATTTGTTTTTCGAAGCCACATGGCCACTGTGTAGTAGTTTAGACTTTGTATCGGCATGTCGGATTTCCTCTTGAAATGAAATGCATGTTATACTATCTGACATATCGGTGCTCGCCGAAAGCAATTACACGGATGGTCGCTCCTCAACAGCCTTATTCTTCGTGCTAGTTGATGGCATTACCCCGTGGTGTCCTTGGCTAGCGTGAGTATAGAGGTGGGACATCATAGCATGGTATCAAAGCCAAACTTCGGAACAATGTAGAATAATTTAAGAAGGATCAACGTCCTAGGTCCATCTTAGGAGTTGTGCCTTAGGGTTTTATTCGAGTCATTGGACCCGTTCTATCCTATTTTCTTTTATGATGTCTTGCTTTATCAATCATGATTGTATGATATTCATTTTGTGAATAACCTTATCTTCTTCTTTCTTTCTTTCTTAAAGAAGAGAAATGGTTAGACCAGGCCGTCCCAGTGCTGGTCAATCAAGTGCTACTCCTCAGGATGGAGTATTTATGTCAGCTTAACAGCTTCTTGATCTTGTAAAGAATGCTTAAGCTGTCACACCCATTCTAGAGCCTACTCACCCAAAATCCAGATTTGCACGCTTATGCAGTGATTATACCAACTTGGGTGGGAAGACATTCAAGGGTTTCGAAAGCGTTATTGAAGTCCAAGCTTGGCATAGAACATGCGATCACATCTTTTCTCGCATGAATCTTATTGATCTTCATCGAGTACAAGTGGCTTCTAGTATGCTCCAAGCAAGAGCATTAGATTGGTATGAGCTTCTGATTTCTGAAATTATTGAAGTGGATCTTACTTAGGAGCAATTTCAAGAAAGATTTGAATCAAAGTTTGTACCAGAAGCTGAAAAAGTGACTCTGGCCCGTCGTTTTATTGACCTTGCTCAAGGAGAATCTTCTGTGGCATATTATGTCGCATCTTTTGAATCCCTCTCTAAATGTGGGGTCGAGTATGTAAATACCCCATTAAAGAAAAATCAGTGGTTCGTCTATGGTTTGAATAAGAATCTCAAAAAGCCTTTACTTCTGAAATTGGAAGCTTCTTTTGATCAACTTGTTGATATCGCTCTTCGACTTGAAGTGGCAGATAAAGAGAGTGATTTTGAAGTTGGGTGTGCCAAACCAAACTTCAACAACAACAACAAGAGGCCTAATAAGTTCAAAGGTCCTTATCCCAAAAAGAAAGGGAAACAGGTAGCAAAGACTCCTACTTCTAGTCGTGGAGAATGCTACAATGTGGTTCTAAGGACCATTATGCAAATAAGTGTTCAAAACCCCTTACCTGTCGCTATTGCAAAAGTTCAGGCCATTATATATCTTCATGTCCCAAACTTCAAAGCAAGAAGGAGGGAAAGCTAAATGTGGTGCAAGCCCTTAGCAGCACTTCTCGCGGTCAAGGTATTTCTCATTCTATCCTTGATGGCATTATTATGTTTCGTGATCATCCTATTCGAGTTCTATTTGATACGGGTGCATCCCATTCTTTTATATCAAAAGAACATGTTGATGATTTTTCTTTGAGTGTTATGGCATTAATGACTTCTTTAAGAATTACGAATCCAGTTGGTGGATCCGCAAAACTCAGTTTGCTTTGTAAAGATGTCGAGATTGTTTTATGTGATTATTCTTTTTGAGCCGATTTGCATGTCATGTGCTACTTAGGCTTCGAAATGATTTTGGGAATGGATTGGCTTAACCGTTATGAAGCTCAAATCCTATGTCCTGAGCGGACTATTCATCTTCGACATCCTCAATCTGTTAAGTAGATTTCTGTTGTTCTTAAAGATTCGGATTCCAACTTGGCAGCATCTTTGTATTCTTTAAATCCTCATGATGATGTTAATGATGATAAGGAAGGTGTCATTTCTCTTATTCACGTTGTTCGTGAATTTTCCGACATATTTGAGCCTGTTTTTGGATTACCCCCTAAGCAAGCCATTGAGTTCAGAATTAATCTAATCCTTGGAGCTCTACCTATTACTCGTCCTCCTTATCGTATGTCTAATAAAGAAAATGATGAGATGCATAAATAATTATCCGAATTGGAAGAGAAGCAATTTATTCTTTCTAGTTCTTCTCTTTGGGGATCTTCGGCTATTTTCGTGATGAAATCCGATGGTATATTTAGGCTTTGCGTTGACTACCGCAAGCTTAATGATCTTACTATCAAGAATAAATATCCTTTACCCCGGATTGATGATTTATTTGACCAACTTTGCGGTGCTAGAGTCTTTTCACAGTTGGACTTAGCAACCGGTTTTCATCAGCTTCGAATTGCAGAGGATAGCATTCCTTTCACATCATTCCGTGCTCATTATAGATCTTATGAATGGGTTGTTATGCTTTTTGGTTTAACGAATGCCCCAGCTTATTTCGTTGACCTTATGAATCGAGTTTTCAAAGACTTCCTCGATCGATTTGTTCTCATCTTTATAGATGATATTCTTGTTTATTCTAAAACTGAAGAAGAGCATGAAAAGCATCATCGGATTGTGTTGGAAACTCTTATGTGAAACAAATTAAAAGCAAAATTTTCTAAGTGCCACTTTTGGCAATCTCGTGTGAAGTTTCTTAGTCATATCATTTCTGAATCCAGAATTTTCGTGGATCCTTCAAAGATTGAAGCGATTCAAAATTGGAGGAGACCAGAGAGTGTTACGGAAATCCGTAGCTTTCTTGGATTGGCGGGTTATTACCATCGTTTCATAAAAGACTTTTCCAAAATTTCCATGCCTCTTAATAGTTCGACAAAGAAAGGAGTTAAATACATTTGGTCGGAGAAATGTGAGGCTTCTTTTCAGAAATTAAAAGAACTCCTTTCCGACGCTTCTATTCTTGTGATTCCCGAAGGGAACCAAGATTTTATTGTTTATACCGATGCTAGTCGTGTTGGTTTGGGAGTCGTTCTTATGCAAAGGGATCGTGTTATTGCTTATGCTTCTAGGAAATTAAAGCCAGCGGAGACTAGATATGCCACTCATGATTTGGAGCTAACAGCTATTGTTTTCGCCCTTCGAATTTGGTGTCATTATCTTTTGGGAGAAAAATTTATTCTCTAAACCGATCATAAATCTTTGAAGTATTTATTTTCTCAAAAGGAACTTAATTTGCGTCAACAACATTGGCTCGAATTTCTTGCAACTTATGATCTTGATATTCTTTACACTTCCAAAAAGGGGAATCATGTTGCCGATGCCCTTAGTCGTAAGCTACAAGCGGTTGACTCTATGATGATATCTCAATGGAATGATCTCGGGATTTTGTCAACTTGCGAGATTCGAGATCTTGAATCCGATTTATGTTCATCCCTTGTTTTATGTAGCCTTCAGGCTCACCCTTCTCTTTTAGACCGCATTCTTGAAGCTCAAAAGCAAGATTCCGAATTGGTTCTTCATAGCCAAAGTGGTAGGGATAAAATTATTATTGAAGGTTTGAAAGACTTTGATATTGATGCTCGTGGTGGCATCCGAAAATTTGGTAGAATTATCGTGCCAAATATTAGTGATCTTCGTAAAGACGTTTTATAAGATTCTTATCGTTCTAAATTTACCATTCATCCCGGTAGTAGTAAAATGTATGCTGATATGAAGCGACTTTGTTATTGGGATGGAATGAAATCCGATATTGCTAGTTTTGTTAAGCATTGCATGACTTGTCAACTCGTTAAGGCCGAGCATCAAAGGCCCGGTGGGTTGTTGCAACCTTTGGACATTTCGATTTGGAAGTGGGACCAAATTTCCATGGATTTTATTGACGGTCTCCCCCGTTCTCGTTCGGACCATGATAGTCTATGGGTGATAGTTGATAGACTTACAAAATCCGCCCATTTTATTCCTGTTCGGTCCAATCGGATCGTACCTCTTTTGGCCAAGCTCTTTATTAAATAAATTATTAAATTGCATGGAGTTCCTACTTCTAGTGATCATGATCCATTATTTACTAGTGGATTTTGGAAAAGTCTTCAAAAAGCTTTGGGAACGAAGCTTAATTTTAGCATCGCTTATCATCCTCAGTCTGATGGACAAACTGAGCGAGTGAATCAAACTCTTGAAGATCTTCTTAATGTATGTGTTCTTGATTTTGGTGGGAGTTGGGTAGATCACATTTCTCTTGTTGATTTTTCCTATAATAATAGCTTCCAATCTAGTATTGGTATAGCACCTTTTGAGGCACTCTATGGAAGGCCATGTCGATCTCCTTCATGTTGGCTTGAGGCCAGTGAGAAGCTGGGTTTAGGTCCAGACTTTATTCTTGATTCCACCGAAAAGATTGACCTTATTCGCCATAGGATGAAAGAAGCTCAAAGTAGACAAAAATCCTATGCTGATAATCGAAGAAGGAAATTAGAATTTTATGTGGGAGATTTGCTGTTTATTCGTGTTTCACCTATGAGGGGTGTTGTGTGTTTCAGTCGATCGGGAAAGTTAGCACCTCGATATATTGGCCCATTTCCCATAACCGAACGTATTGGTACCGTGGCTTATCACCTTTTATTACTGGCTTAGTTTTCTGCTATTCATGACGTATTCCATGTCTCTCAGTTACGGAAATGCCTTCGAGATTTCGATTCTATTCTGGAGCCCGGTGTTGTGGAAGAAATTAAAGTTTCGCCTAATTTGACTTATGAGCAACATCCTATTCGTATTATTGCTTCGGAGGTAAAATGCCTTCGAAATAAAGATGTCCCTCTTGTGAAAGTTCAATGGTCCTTAAATCCTAAGGATTGTTCTTGGTAATCTAGAGAATTCATCGAGCGAACACATCCGGACTTACTCTCTCGTGCTCTTTAAGGTGAACTTCTTACTTTAAATTTCTCTTGTGTTGATATGCTTTTATGGTTGTTACTCTTTATTTTCTTCTTAAATATTGCGAGGACGCAATTTACTTAAAGAGGGGAGTCTGTAACAACCCGCATATTTTATGATTGTATATTTAAATATCTTATTTAAATATAACATCGTTAGTCGGATTTAAGTCCGAAAAGATACTTTTGCAAACAGTCGAATTAGGACTCGAGACCCCTTCCATTGAGTTCAAAATGACATTTGCGACCTTTTTGAGTATAAACATCGATATGTTTGGAGTTAGCTTGAATTTTGACATTTCCACTTAGGGCTTTGGGTTTGGGTTTCAGCCCAATTGACTTAACATAAGACCCTAGCTCCACCCCCTCTCCTCTTTATCCATTCTCATTTCCTAACACTTCAAGCATTAAGCAAAAATGGAGGGAGAGAAAAGAGATTAGGAATTCCTAGGCCCTAGCTTCATTTGCAAATCCATGTTTTAGCTCCAAATTCAAAGAGAAGCCCGGGTAAGCATCTCCTTCTTCTTCCCCATCTCAATCTCTCTCCAATTTCATAAATTTTGTATAACCTAATTTGGGAAATTATTGTTTATAATCTAAGATTGGAGCGTTTAGAGTTGATATTGAAGAGTGGTTGATCTTCCTTTGTTTTCAAGCTTCTCCTTCCTTGTTTTTGTGTATAAGGTGAGATTTTTATCTCACATCTATGTCTATATCTATCTTTATTGTTAGGTATGAATTCCTAACATATATTTCTTGTCCATTTGCTTTGGATTGAATTGGTTTTATGAATATTCCAATTTTTGGTGATTTGAAGTTAAATCTTTAAAAATCCTAGCTTTAATGCTTGAACATGTTTTTGGGGTGAGTCGAAGAGCCTATAGGACTGGGTTGTCGTGTGGCATAAATCCCTAGTTGCAATTGCTCGATCGTTCGGCTCCGTTTGGATTTTGCCCCATTGGGGGCTAGGCTGAATATACTGGAATTTCCAGTTCAGTCGATTGAACAAAGGGTCGGTCGACTGAACCGAACCCATGAAATTTCCTGGGCCAGTATCAGTCGACTGACACTCTGGTTCAGTTGACTGATCGTGGAAACCGAAAGTTTTCAGGTTTGTTCCAGTCGACTGACCACCCTGGTTCGGTCGACTGAACCTGGAAACAGAAAGTTTCCAAGACCTGAGTCAGTCGACTGACCACCCTGGTCCAGTCGACTAAATCTATTGTTTTCGCCTATGTTGCCTAATTTGTTTGTGTTTTCAATTTTTAATCGATTCTTGTTTCTCCAATTTGTTGTTATCACCTTTTTTGACTTTGATAACATCTTTTTGGGGATTTCTGGGAAATATCCATTTTGATGGATTTGGTATCGATTTTTATGGATTTGATTCACGTCTTCGTATGAGAATTTTTGGTGATTGATTGTTTCTACAATCAATTTTGTGACTTGTCACTTTTAAATACAAAGGTTTCTATAGTAGTAGTAAATATTCAAACTCTTTTACAAAGATGGTTTCAACTCTATTTTTAATACAAAGCTTGTTTATAAAACCGTTTACTAATCTATTAGTATATACAAACCGTTACCTCATTTGTTCGAGAAATCCAATTAAACGACTTAAGAAAACAAGTGGAATGAAACGCTTGTGTTTACTTTGTCGGTTAATTCTTACACTCCTTCAACTGAAACTCTTGTGACAACTTTCGAGTGGAGATTTACAGTTTGTTCGTAAATATTTAAGTTAAGCCAGGGATTATGGGACATGAAGCTAAACTCATCTATTTACTAGCTTAGTGTAATTGACACTTCTTGATGATCAATGATGATCATTTTGTGATTTAGACTAGCAATGTGCGATATATCTTTGTCTGCGAGGGAGACTAAACCCCGTTTCTATGAAGCTTCGGCTCAATTTTGTAGGGTAGCGACCCATGGTCTTCAGACCGTTTTGTGGAGCTTCGGTTCAAAATTGATGGTTAGCAACCATGGAATAGCATTCCGTTTTGTGATACAAGTGTTGGTGAGTTTTCATGCACCCGTTTTGTGATAGGCCTCCCCCTTTTTGTGATTTCTGAATTTCTAATTAATGATTTCCAGGATTTGGGTTTCACTAATTTTTATGATTGGCATTGATATGTTAGTCAATATTTGTGGTTTGGAGAATGTGTTAAAGAATATGACATTCTTTTTGATGTAATGAGATTTTTGAGATATTGTATGATTTTTGTTGTTTTAAATGTATACTTTTCATAGTATGGCATAATTGTTATCGTACATTTTCGTCATCTCTCTTATTCTATCTCATTTTATCATATATTTATAGCTAGACTGATCTGTTTATTATTTTCTTATTAAATAATACTCGGGTCAGACCGAGATGTTACAGGTGCTTCTGCTTGACTCCTTATCAGGAATCATCATCTGACTTTTGTATTACTACATTAGATTGGTAGTTTTTGCTGTTATACCTTTGAGATAAAGACTTCTTGATGTATACATATTCTTTTGTCTAGCACTTGTATCTATTCTTCTGTGATATTGTGGATATTGTTTGGCCGCTACTCTAATGTACACTTGTATGTGTTATATTCATATCTATTTCCGCCTTTGCGATATGGATATCTATGACTGATTTATGTTATGTTTATTTCTATATTTGTTTTCCGAAGACCACATAGCCACTGTGTAGTAGCTTTGAGTTTGTATCGGCATGTCGGATTTACACTTGAAATGAAATTCATGTTATACTATCTGATATATCTGTGCTCGCCCAAAGCAATTACATTGATGGTCGCTCCTCAACAGCCTCATTCTTCGTGTTAGTTGACGGCATTGCCCCGTAGTGTCCTTGTCTAGCGTGAGTATAGAGGTGGGTCGTCATAATATCCTGCCACTTCGTATCAATTTGTATATCGATACAAAAGTTGAAGCGAGATTGCACTTGAGCTACTCACTTCCGTCGATGCAAAGTGTCAAACTGGTATCCATTTATTCAAACACCATAAAAGCTTTGTATCCATCGATACTAAGCATCCTAAAGAAGCCATCATGTTCATATCAATATCCATCAATATGAAGCACGCATTCAAACATTTAAACTCGATCCAGGAAAGGATCGATACGAAGAGGAACTCCAAAACAACCGTCAAGCGTTGTTACAACTCGAATTTCACATCGATTCATGAGATGATCGATACAGAATTCAAGAAAATTGACAATAACTCGTGAACATGCGAACATTAACAGGAGTCAAGTTAACATACGTACATGTATGGCAGACTAACATCCAATTTTCAAATCTCACAAGGAGTTAAAAGCTCATGTGATGTCAATTAAACAAATAACAGATTGCGATCCTTCAATACTCAGTTACAACTGTGCACAATACAATAATTGGCAATCAACAATTCATTATTTGCATAATGAAGGTCAATCAAAGATTACATCTTTCGACGAGAAGATAACAACCAGTCAATAAGTCAGATAGAACTTTCAGAATGAAGATTGCAGCTTTTCAAAGCACTTCATGTTCACACAAGACATACTTTGGGGACAAATGTTGTCCTGCCTTTTGGAAAGGCCGTGACACAAAGAAATTGACTGGAAATCAAAGACAGTTCATCCTAAAAAAGGGTTATACACAGGTTCATTATGGATGCTGGTAAATTTTTCCCTAGTTCGGATCGAGCTACAATTGATATAGCAAGATAAGCAAAGCTATGAGAGGCAACCTTTCAAATTTCTAGTCAATCGGAGTTTGTATGCTCAAGTTATGAATCGATCAAGAATCATGAACCAAGCCTCAATTCGTATCCATCACCTTGCAATGACCCCCTTCGTATCCATCATCTATCACTCCCCTTTGTATCCATCATTCCTTGACAAACATCCATTTCGTATCAATCGCCATCCATTCATTTCGTATCAGTTGCCACCCATTCATCTCGTATCGATCCCTTTCCATCGACACGAAACATATCACTAGATAGTCGATATAAAGATGCATACATTGAGCGATACAAAACAACCTCTAAGTAATCAATACGATGGATGTGCGAAATGATCGATACGAAGTAGATTCCAGGTTATCGATATGAAGTACATGAGTTCGTATCGACACAAAGCGGCCTACAGCCATCGATACGAAGTGATCTTCGTGCATCGATACGAATAGAGCCTCACATAATCAATATGAAGATGGCACAGTCAAGTGGATGACTCAGTCACTCGGTATAAAAAGTGAATCGATCATGAAAGTTAGCGCCACGTCATCGGTCATCACGTGCCCAGAAGCGATGCGAATAGAAGTTATGCGAATTCAGTAGCCTTAAACAAATTCAAACTTGCATCGATCATAACTCGAGATATACAAGTCCAAATGCTACCAAATTTTCACAGGAGATTGCGTGCAACCTCAGGAATGTTCATGATCGATCGAGACTCAATTGGGCTAAATCTTGAGTGATACTAATTACATTCGTATCGATTGTGAATCGAGTCCAAACGACCGGGGATCGATCACGTGTGCCCACCCATGTGAGAGAAGGGCTCTTCCAAGATCTGGGTGAGATATTCGCTGCCTACGCCTATAAAAAACAACCCAGGACCTACTGAAAAAGGACTTTTGGCTCTTATATGGCCAGACTCTGCCAAAAACATCAGTGTACTTGGATTATACTATTGTAACTCTTTGTAACCAGCAAGCAAAAACAATAAAAGTCAGCCATTTCATTGTGGACATAGGCCGTACGCCGAACCACTATAAATCTATGTGTTTCTATGCATTTTTTCTTTTTGTCGATTGGTGTGTTTTTTATATTTTCCTCATTATCTATTTTATTCTTTATTTTATCTCTTCAAACACATTCGAAGAGTGTTGTGCCCAATTTTGGTACAAATAGTTACAAGTTTTAAAAACTTCTATTTGGTTTCCATAACCTTACTTTTTCTTCAAAATCTTATATTAAGTTATAAAAGCAGTTAGCATATGAAAGCTAAGTATTTTAAACCATTTTGATATATTAAGTAGGTTTTGAAAATTTCGGATCTTATAGCGATAGTCGCTATAAATGTAGTTCGTGAAAATAAATTCTCTTTGAATTTAAAATGTTTTAACATAAGTAACTTTTTAAAAAGTTTTTTCATAATAAATTTTAAGTAATAAAATTAATTATTAAATAACTAATTAATTGCTTATTTATCTAAAGATTATTTACTTGACTAATTAAGTAAGGCAACTAGTACATAATCATTAATTAAATTAGGATAATTAGTGCTTAAATTTTTTTATGTAAGTTAATTATAATTTTTTACTAAATAAAAAGTTAATTATTAGCTAGCTAATTAATAATTAATTATTATTTAATTAAGATTTATTAAATTATTTATTTAAGAAAGGGTTAAGTGGTTAATTAATTACTAATTAAGATTAATTAAGATTAATTTAATTATGAAGGTTTAAATTATTATTTAATAATCAATTAGTGATTAATTATGGTAAAAATAGTTATTTAAAGATTAAACATGTATTTATAGATTAATTATTATTTAATTATTTATATAAATAATAATTATTATTTAAGTATTGATTAAAAAATTTAATTGTTGTTTGATTACTAATTAAATGTTTAATACATATTAAGTAAAGATTTTAAGTGTTATTTAATTTTTTTAAATAAATATTTTGTGGTTTAAACCACTTTATTTCTAAAGATCAGTTTTGTTTTAATTTAACTTTCCTTTAAAGAATGTTTTTAAAATCGATGGGATTTTTTTGTCGATCACCTTTAAGTAATTTTATTGAATATGAAAGCCAATGATATTTGTTTAACAGAATAAATCAACATTCTACTAATTAAGTTATATTTGACATCTATTAGAAAAACCAAACGCATTCCACTATTATATAACTTGGACAATTGTTTAGCAGAATTGATCTTTATCTGTTATTATAGTAACCTAGATATTTTGATTGATTGTTATTGGTTGATTCCCTTTGCATATCTGCTTTTTATTTAAATACCCATGTTATAACTTAGGAAGTTAAACTTAATTAAATTTGAACCATTGTGGTCGCTAAGCCTCTTTTCGAACTTGTGAAGTAAAATATTTAAATTTTATCCATTTTTTAAGTTTATTATTATTTTTAAATATGATATTTAAATGATAGTTAAGCAATTATTTTATTAAAAATGTTGGAAGTTAATTTAATAGTTTTTAAATGATTTTTTAAAATCATTATTGTGTTAGTGTGATTTAAAGATAAATTTATTAGAGATTTTTCAAATGATAACTTGTTTATTTCAAGGTGTTTTAAATAATTGATTTTATCAAAGGAACCTTATTGATTTAGTTTATAAAAGAAGTGTTGTTTCAAAAAAAGGATAATTTATAAAAGAGTTTTTATAAATGGTTTTGACTATTTATAAAAGAAATTCCACAAAATGATTTTGGAGATATATAAAGAGTCATATGAATGGTTTTGATATTTATAAAAGAGTTCTGTAAATTAACTTGATGGTTTAGAAAGAGATTTGTAAGTGGGTTTGGAATTTAAATAAAGAAGATTTCATAAACAAAAGAGATTTGTTAAATGGATTTATTGAAGGAAATTTATAAAAGAAATTGAGATTTAATTTCCTTTAACCAACCTTCTTAATTCAGGTGGTGTGGACGTTCGTTTCACACTTAACATCGAAGGAATATTGTTTGAGGTTATCTTTATATCCAATTTAAATAACATTTTGTTTTGATCCTTTAATATGATTTGTAAATGAGAAATATTTGACAACTGTTTTGTGAATATACTTATGTCAGTGAGATAAGTATATGGATGTATTTAATAAATACTTTTGAAAAGATACTTTAATAAATGAATGATTTATCTAAAATGAGGCTTAGTGGTTATTATGGGTAATTGAACTATAAATAGTTGTTGTTTGATTACTTGATAGTTAAATAATTGACTAACAAATCTTGGCATATTTTTATTTAGGAAGTAAGATTGTATATTTGAGTTCCTCGATAAGTACTCGAATACTTATTACATACTTACAAAGAATCGAAGTTGAGTTAGCCAGAAATTATCACTTAGTTTGGAGACACCGATTTCTAGATTTATCTAAACCACTCCAAACTCATAACGTTCGTGATGAAGTATGATATGAAGCTACACTATTCTTCTTGATTCCAAAATGGAAGATAGTAAATTTTGAATGTTTCTTGGAGGGCATTCCAAGATGGTATTTTAATAGAAGAGGTGAAAACATAGGAATAACTAATAAAGGGTATGCAGTAGAGCCATATGGTTTACTACTACTAGGAGCCATCATCCCATTCTAAATTGTCCCTTAGAGTTTTTTTGAGCGCATGCATCGAGGGGCACAGTAAAACAGACTCAATATCAAAGGGGTGAGGTAATCTAACTTGTTATGTTATAGGGGCAGGCCATCTCTATGTAACAGGGTGGTAGATACGTGTGTAGCCCTCAAGTACATTCTCTAGAGATGTATCATTGAAAGGCAGTCCCTTACCTTGCCATCATTGGAACCCATTCTCCAATACAAACCTTTATGGATTTAGATGTACCCAACTATGTTGAAATGTGAGATGAAAGTATTTCAGCGATATCAAGTATTTATTTTAAACCTATAAATTATGATAATATTACTATATTTTTATAATAAAATGTTTTTGTTACCATAAGCTAAAAATCTGTCCATGTTTATGTGTGGCGTGGTCTTACGAGATACCTTTTATTCTAGAAGGTTTTTCAAATATTGTTATCCATATGATATGTTTCAAGATTTTCTCATGCTAATTTTACTAGACTGACCCAGGCGTTGTTTTCTGTAATGCTCAGATCAGCCTAAGCATATTTTCAAAATTTAGCTTTATTCTTTGGAGCTTTCAAGAGACGAGCTGGATTCTCTAAGTCATATTTGTGAATCTTATATTCTTCCATTGTTTAGTTGATCTTGATGACTGTTTGTTGTATTGATTGGAGATTGTATGTACATGTTGTTGTAACTATCTAGCCTGATAACAGGTTAATGTACTCTGAAGTTCTATAAAATAAAGATGATGTTTTGTGAGATTCCGTTCT
The DNA here is from genome assembly GCA_030765085.1 of Allium cepa. Classification (NCBI taxonomy): domain Eukaryota; kingdom Viridiplantae; phylum Streptophyta; class Magnoliopsida; order Asparagales; family Amaryllidaceae; genus Allium; species Allium cepa. Next base: position 402,209,875 of record CM060946.1, read on the forward strand.
TCCTTTTTCTTTTGTCACCCCAAATGACTTATCTTTTGGACACTTAGATGATCGACATATGAATACGGAAGATGTATTGTGTCGTCTTTTGGTGTAAGAAAGGCAAATCATTACACATGATATCAAAGCTTAAGTTGAGCGAACACCTAGACTTTGTTAGGGTAAACTCATTTGAGATCGAGTAAGTGAGAACCTAGAATAAGCATGAGTGTATTATATAAAAGCGTAAATTTTTAGTGATTTCAAAATGTTTTATGTTGTTATTTTTGATTCGTTGAATGGCTTAAGAATTCTAGTCGATGCGTTTGGCCAAAGTTATTGATTGGGATTCCCTAAGCACCTGAACAAGTCCAATCGACACAATATTGTTTTAAATTTCGTAAATGAAATAATTTTACCTAGGACTAAATTTCATATATGCAAAGGAATTTTTTTTCAAATATTCATATAGATATCTATGATATGATTGTTTTTAGAAGATGATAATATCTAATTATTATCATATAGGATTTGGTTAGTCATGCTCATCCATTTTTTAGCATTGACTAGTTTCTAATCTATTAGTAGTTTTTCCTTTTAAGTATAGGTTGGTAAGATAGAATTTGTGGGAACATTGAATCGAACACTTTAGGAATTAAGTTTCACAGTTTGACAATAAAGCGTTCGATGAATATGTCGGGTTAAAAATTGGATTTTAATAAGCAGTGTTTATTAAGAACATATTTCAGATGATTTCGTAATAGTTGATTTTATAGGTGTTATAAAATATATTTTGAAAATAAGATGGATTTTTAGAGGATTTAAAATCCTAGTGGCTTTGATAATGTTTTCAAACGATTCTTGGAAATGTAGTAATAATTTAAAAATACGTCAAGGTGTAAATATTTTGAAAGGAAATTTGGGAGTCAGATTTTTCTTTGGATAATCTAGGGAATGAGTTTTGATCTGTTTTGTCGTGATCAAAATAATCTTCTATTGGCAATCTAATGTTTCATAGGCAAAGGTGATTGATGCACTTATTAAATTATTTTCTTTGTCATTGTATGATCGGAACAAGTTCGAACTCAAATGAATACAAAGCAAGTGAATGATAAATATTTTATAAAAAATTATTTAGCTGGAAATATATATAGTATTGTTCTTGAAGGAGATTTGACATGAAAAATTCTATTATAACTAATTAGTTTGAGTGACTCGAAAGCGACTAAAAATGGGCAGGAGATGTGTTCAGATAGTAAATACTTCTCTTGATTATTACCCTTCTTTGTAAAGGGAATTATATATTATTTGGTAGTACCCAGTTCCTTGATATCATTTTGGAGCTACTCGGGCTATACTTATGTTTATATGGGTTAAATATATAGATCATTACAAAAGGATTTTTTCAAATAAAATTCGGGTATTTGCCTCTTGAATTTTCAGAATATAAAGGTATCTTGATTTAAAATGGGCTAACTAATGAAGTTTTAACTAGGTTAAATTTAATAATGAGGTTTAATAAACTTCTTTTATATAAACCATGCCTTCTTGTGTTAACATTTAGGAAGTGAAAAGTTATTTGATGTTATTCTACTGGCCAATAAACATCTTTAACTTAGAGGTGTCAAAGTAGACTCTAGGATGGAGTTTGGATACCAGCATCCTACTCTTCTTAGCTAACTACTAGACAAAACGAGTAAAGAAGTTGTATTAGTCGACTTAGTTTTGAGGCCCAAATTATTTTAGACCTACACGTGAATAGATAAAAGTGAATGGAATTAAAATTAGATGTTTTATGCATACTTGTTGGATGTAGGGGAGTATTATACAATTTAATAAAGTAAAATGATATAATGAAAGGATTTCATAAATAAGTTGCATCATTTTAAAAAATAGCTTGAACATATGTTGGAATTGTTATGAAATGTTTTCATAAGTATTTTAGAGAGGGTAGAATGTAGTTGGGTGGTAAGAATCAATAAGATAAGTATGTAGGTTGTATGTAGATTATTTTTCTTTTTCACATAATTCTTGATCTAAGATTCGAGCATATGACTTGAGGTGTTTCACATCGTTCCGAATAAGGATCTATCACCCACTATTTGATAGAAAATAGTTGGTGGGGGTTTTAATTTAGAATCCTAGTTTTCTATTGTTTGTACCAAAATTGGGTAGAACACTCTTCGGATGTGTTTGAAGAGATAAAATGAAGTAAGTAACTATAAAATGATGTAGGTCTAACAAACATACCAATTAATAGATAAGATGAAGTGTGAAACACACGAATTTAGAGTGGTTCGGCGTATGGCCTACGTCCACTATGGAATGATTGATGTTTATTGATTATAAATCGCTGGTTACAAAAGATTTACAATATTACAATCGAAGTACAAAAGCAACTTTGGCAGAGTCTCGGTGTAGAGAGGAAAAAAGTCTATTTTCCGTAGGTCCAGGGTCACTATTTATAGCCGTAGGCAGCAAATATCTTAGCCAGATCTCTAAAGACTTCTTCTCTCATGTGAGTGGGCCCATGGGATCGAGTTTATGTGATTTGGACTTGATTTCAAAGCGATACGAACGGAATTCATATCGATCAAGAATTGATCCTTTTTGGCTGAAATTGATCTGGTACATTCTTGACGTTATAGGCAAGCTCTAGTGAAAGTTTGGTAGCATTTTGACTTGTAGATCTTGAAATATGATCGATGCAAGTTTGGATTGTTATGACATTATCGTTTTCGTATTGATACTATTTTGTATCGGTCATGTGTGGCTCTGTTTGTATTGACTCTTGCATGCTACTTCGTATCGATGATTGGTGGCCGCCTTCATATCGATGCTTCATGTTGCTTTCTTCGTATCGATCGGGGGTTATTGCTTTTCGTATCGATGGTAGGAGATCGATACAACATTAATGGAGGAAGACCGATATGAATTGGACATTTGTTGATGAATATGAAGTGTTATTAACATGATGGACATGAAGTAGCTTCATTTTGATGGATACACAGGAAGTTATTGGGTGATGGATACGAAGTGAATCTCCCTTGAGGAATTGATAGGAAATTGGATGGATAGGAATAGATTTGGATCTCTCAACCTTGATCGATCAATATCTTAAACATACGAACTCTGATTGACTTGAAATTTGGAACGTTGGCTTTCATAGCTTTGTTTACAGTGTCATATCAATTGTAGCTCGATACGGACTCGAGCAAAATTTACTAGTATCCATAGTGAACCTATGTATAACCGATCTCCAGGACAAAATTCCCTTGGTTTCTAGTCATGTTCTTGGTGTCACGGCTTTTCCAAAAGGCGGGATGACATTTGCCCCTCAAGTACGTCTTGTGTGAACATAACGTGCTTTGAAAAGCTACATCCATCATTCTGAAAATGTTCTATCCGATTCACCGAGTAGTTGCTATCTTTTAGTTAAAAGATGTAACCTTTGATTGATCTTCAGTGACGTAGATGTCAAACTATTGATTGTCACTGATCGTGTTGTGTTTTGTTATGACTGAGTGTTGAGTGCTAGCGATTTGTTGTTCATTGTTTTGATTATCATCAGGTGAGAATTCAATCCCTGTTAACTTTGAAAATCGAATGTTAGTTCGTCATACATGCATATATGTTAACCTGACTCATGTTCAAGTTTGTATGTTAATAGGTCATTGTCAAGTTCTTAAGTTTTTGTTTGGATTGAGTTTCGTATCAATCCTCTCCTGGATCAATGTGAAATTCGAGTTGTAACAATGTTTGATGGTTGTTTTAAGTCCTTCCTTTGTATCGATCCTCTCGTGGATCGATCTGAGATATTGGACTGTATGCTTCGTATCGATGAATGCAAAATTTACAAGGGCTAACTCATGGGACAGTTTCACGAAGGATATGCCAATATTCATTCCTTTGTTTAAGAAGGAATTCTTGTTGTAGATAATATTTGATAGGAGTCATCCATAACTCCTTTTTGGCTCCGTCTCTAAGATCCAGTCGATCTTCATTTGTCATTGCTTGGAAGAAAGAGTATTTCAACTGGGACAAAGTCTGTTTGTCGTGCATCCACAGAACTAGTTAGCTTGGCCAGTGACTCATCTTTTTCATTTTGTTCTTCAAGGATGTGTGTAATGGTGTAATACTCAAAGTTGGCTAGTAGCTCTTGGACCCAGATGAGATAAGGAGCAAGACGTTGCCTCCTAGTCAGATAATCATCCCCGGCTTGGCATACTACTAACCAGTACTCACATAGGACATATAAAGTTTCCACTCTTAGTTTTCTTGCAAGTTTGAGCATGGTGACCAAGGCTTCATACTTAGCTTTGTTATTTGTCGTAGGGAAGTTGAGCTTCAGGGCGTAGTAGATTGATCTTTCATCATGAGTCATTAATGCAACTTCGACATTAGAAAGTCGATTATTGGAAGTTCCATCTGTGTACGTTTTCCATAGCTTGGATGGTTCTCTACCGTTCTCCGAATAATCGTCTGATGTAGTGAAATTAGATATGAAGTATGCTAATATTTGACCATGGAGAGCTCTCCGAGGGAGATATGTGATATCAAATTGGCTTAGCTCGATACCCTATTTGAGCAACCTTCTGGACATCTATGGTTTCCATAGGACCTATCGTAACAGCTAGTCGATATAGACATTAACGGGGTGAGCTCGTCAATAGCTAGCTTTCATCATATATTTGTCTTTGGATTCGTTTCTGTTCACATAGCAATGCGATGCTTATGGTGTATGTTGACATGACCCAATTGATATATAAATCTTCGCGATCCAATAGCTCGAATAAAATTCTCTTAGTGGTCTATTAGAGCTAAAATTGCATCAATGCAGTTGTTAGTCCATTCAAAAGTTCTCTTCCCTCTCTTGGTCAGGTTGAAGAAGAGAATACACTTGTAGATGGCCCTAGAGTTGAATCAGCTTAGGATGGTAATCTTCCGACTTAGCTCTATACCCTCTTGGTTCCCTCGGTACATGGATGACCCTAATCTTCGGAATTTTCTGACATTAGCCTCAATCCCATAAGAATTGATGACGGAACTCGAGAATTCTTCTTAAATAATGCTGAGAGTGCATTTCAAAGGATAAATTTGCATTCTGCATTTTTTTGGACAACATTGATTATCTCTGCCAAGTCATCGATGTGGTCGTTTGATAGTCGTGATCTTACGAGCATATTAACGATATAAACGTTCATTAATCGGTTGATCTGATTTCTGAATGATCTGTTAACCATCCTTTGGTAAGTACCACCAGTGTGCTTAAGTTTGAATCTATGGATTGCAACATAGCACTATAGGCCTAGGTCAGTAACGAAACCGTTGCATTTCTGGTCTAGGACACGCTTCAGTATCTGATTGTATCTGGAGTTTACGTCCATGGAAGTGAGTAATTCACGTTCGATGGTCGAGTCCATTGGTTGGTTGATCCTTAGAACTGGAAGACTGTGTTTCTTCATGTGTTGTGCACTTCTAAGTAGTCGACGTACGTCCCCCACTCTCCGTTTGTTTTTCCTGTAAGCGAAGGATTGGATATTCATTTTGGTTAGAGGGTGTCGCATGTAAACCTATTGGTTTTGAGTAGATTTGCCTCCTCTTTAAGTGCAGCAAATCTGTCTAGATCCATGTTTCTTCGTTTTTATTCACCGATACATGCCTCGGGTCGACAATTAATGTAGGATTCTCAATGGCTGGTGAACGTCCATATATAAATACAAACATGATATCGAGTCCAAGCGAACACATCAAGATCCATCTAATGTAAAACAGTTAACTTTTTTATCATCGTTGCGCCGAGTTATGATCTGATCTTTAGTACTTGTGATCGATTGTAGGCACTTCATGTGCTTATTTTCATGGTTAATGATTAGATTTATAGACATGTTGGATCAAAGGCTTAGTAGAGCTTAACCTTGTATCGTGGGTACTGCATAGCTGGCTCTAGCTATGAGTTTGAATCTACTTATGTTCCTAAGTGATGCACTTTCCATTCTGTGTACTCATGATCCATTTCTTGTTGTAAGAGTCGGAATGAGGATCGGTTTCCCATAACTTTGGGCATAGATTCAATGATTCTATTTCCAAGCATTATTTTGGCTGTAACTTCTAGTTGTTATGAATATCTGGTACGAGTCATAGGATCGAGTAGTCGTATCCGACTCTTGGATGATCACACTCGTGCCCCTTGTCTTAGGTCGATGGACGTACTACGTGAATGGTCGAGCCTAGCTTCTGCTGTGTTTACACTGTAGTCCAAGCTGTAAAAGCTAGAGTTGTTCGATGAACGGTCAAATTACATTCATCTTATTTTTTGTGTGTGCCCTCAAGTCTGGGGAATATCTCGATAAATGGAAAGGTAGATAATATCTGCTTCAACTTCGTATTCTACCCTATTGAACCATGGGATCGAGGTAACCGATGGAAGGCTGAGTCATGCCTTTCCTGCATTATGTTCCAGTTCTTTCCTCTAGGCAGAATTCTTCATTGCCTTGCCGATATTCAAACATGAGCTAAGTTCTGGACGGTCAATGACATTCACTTCGCTGCTTATATCGCCATACTTTGCACAGAAACTGAAGTGTGAATCATTCTGTTGGATCCAATGCAAGATTGACGCTTCTCTTATTGAATCTAGGGAAAGAATCGTTGTGCAAACGTTTAGGTTGCACTTGTTTTGAATTTCTCTTTTAGTCAGATCATGGTACGAGTCAATGAATGAATGGCCGTGTTGCATTCATTTAGAGTTGAGCGATCAACCACATCCATTTCGATTTACGTTCTTACGTTAGATCTAGGGATAAACTCAGCTCAAATGCAGTTATGTCATGCTTATCTGGTCTCATGATCTTCCCGATGGATCGAAGGAAGGAGACGAAGGATGAATGTTCAAGTCACACTCATTTGTGGTTCATTTTTTCTATCCGTGCTCTAGTGGTCCTAGGTATTCAATGGATGCTAGGGTCACATCGATTTGTAGTCGAAGAAGATCGATGTTGACCGTTGATTCAGCGAAACAATGTAGAATGCTCGGACATCATTACGCACCGATCTACTGGTATGATATGAAAGGTGCAGATTGATATTGCCCATCGATCCGGCGGTATTATATAATTGGTTGCCCGTAACTTCGGGCATCATTCTTATTGGTTGGCATTAAGCCCTCCTTGTAGTCATTGCCTTAAGTTGTAAAGGACGTTAAGATGGACATGTAGTAAGTCATCTTTCTCTTGTTTTGGTGATTTGTACTTCTACCCCAGTCTTGGGTTAGCAGAGGAAGTTTATGGACGGTCTAATTACGTCTGTAGTGAGTTTATGCTCCTCCTATCGACTTTAGGTCGGAGTTAGTGAATGAATGGTCAAATCACATTCTTTCATTTGTCTATGCTCGTAGTCACAATCTAGGGATCGGAGTCAGTTGAAGGGCCATTAATCACACCTTTATGATGTCTGTACCCCTGTCCACACTCTAGGGACTAAGATTTTTTGTAGAAAATGGCCGGATCACATTCGTTCATTTGTGGAAGGATGGGAAGTCACATCCATTTTAGAATAGGATGTCCAGCTAGGTCCATTTTGCGAATCTGCATCTCCTTGTCGAATCAAGGAAGAAATTTTGTCTTGTAGGGTTGGAGTGCATCCTTATAAAATTATGTCATGGGTCCCATGCTGAGGACAAGAGTTGATGCATGGACGGTCGTGTCGTGCCCGCTTAGTGCTGGATGGTCGGATTTCATCCGATTGTGTGTAATAAGTGTGCCCTCAAGTGAGGGTAGAGTTGGAAAGCGGACGGTTGAACAACATCCACTTTTTATACTACAGGACATGCTGAGGAATCAGAATTGTTAGATTGACAGTCGAATTGCATCCCTTTTGGTATTTATATTCCAGTCCTGGCTTTGAGGAAAGGAGTTGGTTGATGAGTGGTCTGTCACACCCATTTGGTCTTTGTACTCCAGTCTATGCTCTCAATACCAAAGTTAGTTGATGGGTAGTCATTCACACCCAGTTGGTGGTTATACTCCAGTCCACACTCTAGAGACTTGGAGTTAGTTGATTTTTATACTCGAGTTCGCACTCTGGGAATCTGGAGTTAGTTGATGTTTATACTCTAGTTCCCACTCTGGGAATCTGGTGTTAGTTGATGGGTTGTCAGTCATACCCATTTGGTATTTTAGGATTATCTTCGCACTTCGGGGTCTTAAGTTGATTTACGGATGGTTGGTCACACCCGTTTTGATGTTTATACTCTAGTTCGCACTCTGCGAATCTAGAGTTAGTTGATGGGTGGTCAGTGACACCTATTTGGTATTTAAGATTATGTCCGCACTTTGGGGACTTAAGTTGTTTTACGGGTGGTCGGTCACACCCATTTTGATGTTTATATTCCAGTTTGCACTTCAGGAATCTAGAGTTGGCAGACAGATAGTCAGTCACATTTATTAGGCTTTAGGATTTCGTTCACACTCTGGGAATAAGAAGTTGATCGGGTACGTGGATGGGCGTATCACGTCCACCCTGAGTAGGCAAGGGAAGTCGTAATATGGAAGGATCAACCCTTTTCGAGCTTGTAAATATGAAAGGTGAGGTCGTTAGATGGACGGATCCATCCTCCTCGGGTATAGGTTGAACATGGGCGAAATCGGTTAGTGGACAGATCCACCCTCCTCAAGCCAACGTTTTTTAGCATGAAAGGCGAGTTCGTTAGATGGACGGATCCATCCTCCTCGGGCTTAGGTTGAACACGGGAGAAATCGATAGGTGGACGGATCCACCTTTCTCGTGCCCACGTTTGTAAGTATGAAAGGCGAGGTAGTTAGATGGACAAATCCGTCCTCCTCAGGCTTAGGTTGAACATGGCCGAAGTCATTAGGTGGACGGATCCACCCTCCTCGAGCCCACATTTGTATGTTTATGCTCCAGCTCGCACTCTAGGAGCCGAAGTTGGTTAGAGGATTGTCGTTTATCAATCCCTTTTAGCTATAATATGATGGCTTTTCCGTGAGCTTAGGGTTTCACATAGCGAGTGATCGATGGGATCCCATTACTTTCCCTTTATCTGCCCTCAACGAAGGATGAGATTTAGTTTATAGACGGTTGGATCGCATCCATGTTCATTTGGATTCCACTTATTCCAGGCCTAAGGACTAAGATTAGTGTTCTGGAAAGCTTTGAGCTCGTGCAGAGGAGAGGATGGTCGAGCTACATCCACTTTGAGTTGTGTATTTTCCCTTAAGTCAGGTGCAATAATTGAAGAGCAGATGCTTGAGTGACATCCACTTTATACTTTTCGTTCTTCTGATCGAGCAAAGGAAGAGAGTTTAAATGATGGCTCATGATGGTTAGTGAGTAGGCAGTCAGTCGTTAATGACTTTAAATTGAGGCTTGGCCCTTGTTGAAGTCAGTTTAAGGCATGATTGTTTTCCCCAACCATAGACGCAAACTGGAGAGTGAATGGTAAAATCACATCTACTTTAAATTTCTGTTCCCGAGTAGCTAATGTAGATTTGATGTATAGATGGTCACATCATGTCCACCCCTAGCGTGGTTCCAATCTTACTTGGCATCAGAAGAAGCGTAAGTATTTTGGCGAGCTTCAAGTATGAGATGGAGAGTGCATTGTTGGGACATATAACTCCAAGTCTTTCTCAGATCTCCTAATCAAATTACATAGGCGGATGAGTGGATGGTCGGTTGCATCCACTTTGTACTGGTATCCTGACCTTGCCAGTCTCTCCTGCTTTGATACCCTGCCCCCAAGTCAGGGCTATATAGTAGCTGATGAGTGGTTTAATCATGCTCGTCATAATGATACCTCAATGACTTGATCATAGTCTGCGGGGGTTGTTTAGCACCGAACATTGAGTACTTGGTTAACTACACCATTTGCAAGTAGTTTAATTCAAGTCAGTCGTACTTTGCAAGACTTTACAACATAAATGAAATTGAAATATAAATAACTCAAAAGAGATAAGAACAAATCTTACTGATAAGTGAAGCAGCGTCGTACGCTCACTTTTGCACTTCAGCCTAGCACTTCTCGGTTGGAAGTCTAATGCAAGTGGTTCAGTTTAATCAAAGTTCTTGATCGATAAAGGTCGGGGGTTCCCTGCCATTCGCTTTATGCGAGTTGCACATATTGCCAAAGCTATCCTTTTTGGAGTGGCCTTATGGTGCTGGTGTCCACGATAGCCATCTAAAGAAGAGGATTTTTTCGATCTAGATTATGGAGTACGTTCCCACCTTATCTCGCCAGGTTGATCCTTCATCTGGTTCATCAACTCAATATTGGCCTGGATATGTTGGTGTAATTGTTGGTTGCTATCCACCAGTTCTCTTACCGAAGTCTGGAAATAAGCTCTTGTGATGAATTTGGGTATTGGCAGCAACTTACTATGGACTTTGATCAATTCATTAGCAGTCAGCTTCATTATTCCCTTCAGTGATATGAGAAATAGAACGGGTACGTCTAACAATGATTAACTGTCTTCTTTGAGGAACGAGGGAAGACATCTGCGTTTGATGGCATTCATCGCTCTTGGTGGAACCCATGCGCCATTCTCACTTCGTGAGGTAGTGTCGGGGGTTGTATTCCCATAGTATACTGACATTGTCAACATGTTGAACTTTCACTAGAAATTATGCAAGTAGGATGGTTTTAATGAATAGGTCTCGACTGGGGAAGATTCTCCAATCGTCATTATGATCAGGCCTATTTTACGGACACGGGGTCTTGTAATACTGGCGAATGATGCATGCATGATTGTACAACGTTTGAGTGGTTGGTAACGTCGATTGGACAACGAGTTGGTTAAGATGGGCTGATAGATTGGTGATTGTCCCAAATTTTCATCCACATAGGAGACCTTTATAGGGTATTAAGGAAGTCCTCTTGAGGTTGTATGCCATGCTTTTAGTCATATGGACATGGTATGATTAAGATGCGGGCATTTGAAGATGTTTCAGCGGTGACCAGTTACGCTTTGAGTTGGCAGAGTAGGCAGTGTAGGGCGGTCATCATTTTAGCTATCGTACCAAAGTTGTCAATTCAGGAGTTTAAAAGCTGGTCAATTGGGGGAAGTTGCAGTCCACCTTGGAAGCATGATATATTAACCAACTCTAGTTCTTAGCATATTAGCTACTTCTCCAGCCTCTGAGAGCAACGGTTTAATAGTATTTCTTTACCCATTCCTTGACTGTAATTCAGCATTTGCTGCTATAATCCCCTATTTCTCGTTCAGTCATGGAACGATTAGGAGTGTAGATAGAATTTTCCTTCATTAAGTTGACCTTTGAATTCACTATGCGGGTGCTCTGTGCCGCGGCTATGGTTTAAAAAATTTGGTCGTACCCGATTTTTTTTTGAAATCTCTTACCATTCTCATCAATTTTTGAACGATGCAAATGTTGGTGAAATTGAACGATCCTAAAAGTGGACACTTAGATTGATACGAAAGGCACACAGCTAGATCGATGCAAAGTGGTATTGGAGGATCGATATCAAATTCATACAGCTGGATCGATACGAAGTGGATTTGAGTATCGATATGAATCAGATGAAGTTGGATCAACATGAAGTGTATCCGGGGATCGATACGAAATGCCACAGCTGGATCGATACGAAGTGTATTTGAGTATCAATATGAATTGGACGTAGATGGATCGATACAAAGTGTATTCGAGGATCGATACGAAGTAGATGCAGCTGGATCGATAAAAAGTGTATCTGAGTATCGATACGAATTTGACGTAGCTAGATCGATACGAAGTGTATCTGAGTATCAATACGAATTGGACACAGCCGGATCGATACGAAATGCATCTGAGTATCGATATGAACTAGACCCATCTCGATTGAAAGGAAGATATAGATACGAAAATCAGAATATTTTAATGGACACGAAAATATGGATGCAAAAATCATCATATTTTCTGAATATGAAATCGTCATATTTTATGGATACAAAAATAAGGATACGAAATCGTTATATTTTCTGGATACAAAAATCATGATATTTTCATGGATACGAAAATATGGAAATGAAAATATGGATACAAAAATCATGATATTCTCTTTGATACTAAAATCATCATATTTTATGGATACAAAAATATGGATACAAAAATCATGATGAATGTAGTTCCTCTTAGCTTTGGAGCAATCTGAATAGAATAGAAGGAACCATTGGATGGCACGTCTAGATCTCCTCCTTAGATTTTTGCAATCCAACGACAGTAGCAGATCCACAGAGCATGTGAAAAACTGGGTTTTCTTAGTGAAGCACCAAAGTGTTTGTACCAAAACTGGCACAACACTCCTGGATGTATATGAAGAGATAAAATGAAGAAAGTAAATGTAAAATGAGGCAGATCTGACAAACACACCAATTAACAAATAAGAAAAAGTGTTGAAACACACGAATGTAGAGTGGTTCGGCGTATGGCCAACGTCCAATATGGAATTATTGACGCTTATTGATTATAACTCGCTAGTTACAAAAGATTTACAACAGTATAATCAAAGTACAAAAGAAATTTTGGCAGATTCTCGACGTAGAGAGGCAAAAATGTCCCTTTTTTTAGGTCTAGAGTAACTATTTATTGGCGTAGGCAGCAAATATCTCTCCCAGATCTCTAATGACTTCTTCTCTCACATGAGCGGGCCCACGAGATCGGGTTGAGGTGATTCGACTCAATTTCAAAAAGATACGAATGGAATTCGTATCAATCAAGAATTGATCCTTTTTGATTGAAATTGATCTAGTACATTCTTGACGTTGTAGGCAAGCTCCTGTGAAAATTTGGTGGCATTTGGACTTGTAGATTTTGAGATATGATCGATGCAAGTTTGGATTGGTATGACATTGTTGTCTTCGTATCGATACTATTTCGTATCGGTCATGCGTGACTCTATTTGTATCGACGCTTGCATGCTATTTCATATCGATGGTTGGAGGCTGCCTTCTTATCTATGCTTCATGTTGCCTTCTTCGCATCTATCAGTGGTTGTTTCTCTTCGTATCAATAGTGGGAGATCGATACGAGATGGATGGAGGGAGACCGATACGAATTGGACATTTCTTGATGGATACGAAGTGTTATTAACATGATGGATACGAAGTAGCTTAATTTTGATGGATACGAAGGAAGTTAGTGGGCTATGGATATGAACTGAATCTCTTATGGGAAATCGATACGAAATTGGATGGATACGAATAGAGTTGGATTTCTCAACCTTGATCGATCAATATCTTTAGCATACAAACTCCGATTGACTTGAAATTTGGAACACTCGCTTTGATAGCTTTGTTTGTTGTTTTATATCAATTGTAGCTCAATCCGAACATGGAAAAAATTTACCAGTTTCCATAGTGAACCTATGTAAAACTGAACTCCAGGATGAACTGTCCTTGGTTTCTAGTAAAGTTCTTGGTGTCACGGCCTTGCCAAAAAGCGAGATAACATCTATCAAATTATATGGTTATGTGAGAAGAATAAGGATTTCTAATTAAAAAGCCTGATCAGAGTTCGCACTAGGAATTCGGGTGAGCAATACTAGTTCAAAAGTAAAGATACGTGTTCAAGCGAGTGAACAAATTAGATTTTTTGCATAGGAATGGGCTATGTATATCATATGGACTTATGAGTAGGTGATAAATATTTCTAGGTTAGTGTTATGGTAAAAATTTCGGGATCGAAATTCTTTTAAGGTGGAGAGTGTAATGACCCGGGATTTCTATGCTTTGATTTATGAATGGTTTCATAATTTAAAATAAAACCCTTTCAAATAGTAAATAATGATGGTAAAATGGCCTTCAAATTCTATTTAAAAAAATAATCGGTTCGAAGAAAAATAAAAAATGTGACCGAAATTCGTTCTTTGAGTTTTCGACTTAGTCAACTAGAAGTTGTCGGAAATGTTGTAAACTCTTTTGTATAATTACAGACATACAAATAATACAAGTTAGCATTATATGATGTGTGTGTGCGCATATATATATATATATATATATATATATATATATATATATATAAATGTATGTATGTATATATTTAGGTATATATTTATAGAAGAGTTATGACATGTTATGAAAATAATAAATGAATGAAAAAGCACAGTGAAACATATGGAAACAAATGTAAGCCTAAGCATTGAATGCATGTTGGCATGGGAAAGAAGGGTGAAGCATGTAGGGGGCGTCATTACAAGGTGGAGGAGGCCAGCATGGTGACATGGAAGCATATTTGTGGAGGGTATGCACTTAAGGGTTGATTTGGTAATTGAATAATTTCACTTTATATAAAAAAAATCCTTAATTTTTCTCATTGAATTTCCACTTTATTCTCATTCTCTAAACTTTCTTAAAATTTTCAAAAGTTTTCCATGGCTTCCATTTAGTTTTTAAATGATTGAAAAAAGTCCATTCCTTTCTACTTTAAATTCATAAAAAAAACATTATCTACAACCTCCTTTTTCTTCCAACAACCCTCCTCCACCTTAACAGAGCCCTCAACTCCACTCTTCAAGCATGGCCAAACCATGTAGCCATCATGGCTGAATTGACATAGCATTTAAGGCCCTCAAAATTCAATTTTTATTAGGGAAAATCTAAGATCTAGGTTATTTGCAAAAGTTAGTAAGTTTGGTTAGTTTTGGTTAGCTTTAGGATGAGCAAAACTCAAGCTTTCACATAAGTTTTTGAATTTATTTTTGAGGTTACTTAGTTTTTATATATGATGATTACATTGATAATAAATATTTTTATTTTGTTGCTAAGTGTGTTAGATGTTTGGTTTAGACAATGTTGTAGCTGTTTTGCTTATGTATGCATATGTATGTGCTTGGATGTGGTGTAGTAAACTTGAAAATGAAAGTAAGTTAGTTAATAGAAAGTTAATGCCTTTGCTTATGTATGTTGATTATGTCATGGATATATGTTGGTGCACTTAATTATGATATTGTATATTAATAAAAGTTAACACTTGAACTAGTAAGGTAGCGATATAGAAATCCTTTGTTTTGAAAATCGGTTTTACTTAAGAATTGTTTTCGAAACGTTGATTTAGGTTCCTGAACCTTAATTTCGTACAAAATATTGTACTGAGTCATAAAATCAATCGGTATATGAAAGCTAATTATTTTAAACCGTTTTGATATATTAAGCCAATTTGAAAATTTCGGATCATATAGCGTAGTCGCTCTAAAACCAGTTCATGAAAACGTACTCTTTTTGAATTTAAAATGTTTTAACTTAACTAATTTTTTAAAAAGCGTTTTCATAACAAATTTTAATTAATAAAAGTAATTATTAATTAATTAATTACTTAATTATTTAAAGATTATTTACTTGATTAATTAAGTAAGGCAACAAGTGCATAATCATTAATTTAAGTAGGATAATTAGTACTTAAATATTTTTAAGTAAGTTAATTATAATTTTTTAATAAATAAAAGGTTAATTGTTAATTGATTATGTAACATCCCACACTTTTGACCGCCCCTAGTCGGTAATTAAAACAACTTGAAACGTTCAAAATGACGGATTGTTATTTAGTTTATAGAGTTTAAACAGAATCAGCCACAGAATCACAAAATAATAATATTTCGAAAAATATTTTTTTTTATTTTCTTACAAATATCAGAGTTTATACAATGCATTGAATTTATACAACGGAATATTTCTTTAGATACAAAATCCCCGAACTAAAGTGAGTGTTTTCCCCCCTCTCTCTAACTTCGCTGCACGGAAACCTTCAAGCTGCACAATACTCGGTCTGACCCGAGTATCACATTCAAAAGAAAATAATACACGGGTGAGTCTAATTCAAACTCAGTTATTAGTGCATAGATGCAATAATAATCAAATAATCAAATAGACGACAGTCACAATAATTCTCGTCTATCCGACCCTTTTAATAAAGAAATTAGATAACGGTAAATATAACACCAAACAGTGTTAAACACAACAGAATCAAATTATCAACAAGATGAATGAAATGATTATCAATGAAGATAATTTAGAAAACATCAGAATTGCCTAAACGGCAATTAACAAAAAAAATCTAATTATTAAGAAAATAATTAGAAACTCAGAATCTAATTATCAAATAGATAATTAGACAATAACAAAATAATCAAATCAAATCAAACCAAATCAATTTAAACAATTGAAATGTTACTTAAAAACATCAAAACTGATTGGCTGCAGTACACGCTAACGTGTACTGCCTCGCCAATACGGTATATGAAATACGCAAAAGATTAACGCATCAAAAGCAAAAGAAATACCAACAAAAAAACAATACGGTGTGGCTGCAGTACACGCTCGCGTGCACTGCCTCGCCACTACAGCATATAAAGTCACACCAACTCCAAATACTAACAGCGAGTCGAAACTGTAGAAGTCAAGTCACGGATATCATGACTCAACACAACTGCAACAAATTAGAAGGAGGGTGAGGGTACCAGAGTTATGGCACCACAACACATAAATACATGAATAAGTGATACAACAGGTCGGTGAACTGAAGTGAAGTCACAAGTGTAAAACTACACCAGACTAAGTGCCATCAAGTAAACCAGACTCAACATGAATGATCAGGTAATAGGCATATAATCCATCAAGTTAGAGCATGCAAGTGAATCATAAACCAAGTGTACGCAAAAATACAACAGTGGAACGCAAGTGCAGACTATACATAAGTCTAAAAAAAATGTCCAAAATGCTAACATGTGAATATGCAGCATGCACATATGAAGTGGTGCACTGCAAATTCAAGCATCAGACTTCATGTCGAACAAGAAAAACACAAGTCAGAAAACAAGCAAGCTTCGAATGTATAAGATAACAGCTCCAGATGGTACACTTTACAAAGGCAAACCAAACACAATGCAACTACATGATGACTGGAACATAATTCATATATGCAGCCTCGACCAGGTTACACATTGAAGAAAATATGCAAAACAAGCAGCATAAGCAAAGACAAAGAGGAATAAATCGAGTTCACCATGCAACAACAGTGATAAACCAGAATACCATCATATGTACAAAACCCAATGCAAATACCAGTGACGTAACTCAATGCATATCCCAAAATTTTCGACCCGACTATACAATGAACTAGCAGGAATAGGCTAGCATAAATAGTATGGCAAAAGACGAACAAAATCAACATCAAAAAAAAAAATCAAGTGCGCAACACTTATCAAATGAATACTCAAATTTCAATTTCACTATCTCAACATCAGCTTATCATTGACAAAGTGAAACAACAAATATACAACAATCTCAATCCAAGGCCGAAGCCATTAGAATTCATCGACTACCAAAATCATATAATGGTATGGTACAGTTAAACACTATCACCAACATTTTAAGAAATCAAGCAACCGAAGTCAAATGCAAGCACCAGTTTTAAACAAAAACAAAGAATGGAAATGGTCATCAAGTAATAGAGCAACTCGAAAAACTATCATCAAGCAATAATTCGAACAAGCCAAAAATGCAGACGAGTTGTACAGCAATTCCCAAATAGGCAAGTTCGAACAATGCCCAAAATCGAAAACATTATCAAGTCAGAGCCGAGTTTGACAATGTCAAACATCGAAGTGAAAAACCTAAAACACGTGCCACTTCAAGTAAATAGAGGACAAGATCAAAACAGTGAGTAATTTTGTTTCAAATAGAAATGAATACATACTAAGGACAATTACACAAAGAGGCACATTAGTACAACAACAAAATTCAAGCATCAGGGTATACTGCAGGGATGAACACACGAGAATGAATGCACAGGTCAGGGAAGCAACAAAGTGCCAATGAAACATGTGCAGTCCAATGAACAGAGGCAACAAAGGTCAGGGAATACACTGTAAGGGTCGACTCAGGGAATCAAAACAATGCCGAAGTCATTCCAGCAAAGCGACAGTGCAAATAAGTGCACACTAGAGATACTACAGACTACATAAACCAAAGCAAAATCAGGTCGAACAGAGACTAAAGACCAAGCCATAATGAAGACAAGCTACTGAAGCAAAGACATGGACTGTGCTCGAGACAACTATCAAATGGCTCAATTTCAAATAAACAAACTGGAACCAGAGACTGAAACCAAATCAAATGAAGATACCCAATGCTATCAGATGCTCAAGTCCAGTGCACAAGTACAGGTTACGATAATACAAAAATTAAGTCGAAGTCGTGAATGAACAAATCAATTTTTCATCTCAAAGCCAAAAGAATTAAAAGCCGTGTTTTATCAAAATCGAACAAGTCAGTAACCATCTCGAACATCCATACGAATATCGAATGGCCGAGCATAGTATTGCCAATCAAGCAAAAGTCAACAAAATCAGGTAGTCCAGTATACACAAACTGGAACTAGTCAAAGACAAGTTCCACCATGGAGACCGAAGTCAAATACTATCACAAAACCAAAGTGACAGAAGACAAAATACCATAAAATTCAAAGCAGTGGAAATCGCAAAATCACATATATGAATGAAATTGAATTAGATGTGAGTAATTAAAATTACTCACCTTTGTCGAAGCAATGACGAGCTCAATCAAGATGCGACCACTCGAGCAAGGAAATCAACTTCAATCGAGCAATTGATGTCGGCCTCTTCGCTTCGATAAAGCCCTATTTTGTAAAGAGGAACGAATGAATAATCGGAGCCGCCATTGTTTATTTTCTTCTTGTTTTTTTTAAGGGTTACGAATGGGAATGGTTAAGGAGAATCGGGTTATAGGGTTTTCGAACGAATGCAAATGAAAGGGGGGGGAAATCGCGTATTTTATGAGGAAGGGGGGAGCGTGATTCCAGGCTGAAACAAAGGAGAGTTGCGTGATTTAAGGATGACAGCAGTATGGGAGGAACAAGGCTACTGTGTCGTGATGGGAACGGAAGTAGATGATGTTGACCAATTTCAAATTTTAATTTTAATTCAATTTGATTTAATTTCAACGCGTTTATATGTCGTATGCTCACACAACAACTCCAAACGCTACGAAATTGAAATCCGATAATAATATAATATTCCGGATCCAATGGAACTGGTTTCGTCGAATTTCGAGACTGTGCCACGGGAGGCTATATTTTTTTTTTAAATATCGACTCAAACGATATAATTTCAAAACTGATCAAATCACTTTCAAATTCAATTCTGAAGCTTCCATTATCTCCAGCATTGTTAATATATATTTTACAAGCCTTTGAAATATTTTTAATCGGCTTAAAACTGAAGATTCAAATTATTATTCAACTTTCAATAGATTAAGTTTTAAAATTTAATTGCCAATCTCATTCTGATAATTTGAAATTCAAGTCAAACCATCATCCTTAAAACTGAAGATTCAAATCAGTTTTTTATTTTTTTAATGTCCGCTGACCCCATTTTTCCCTCCCGACACTTACCTTCAAACATCCCCATCGTCCTTTCCACCTTTCCTCCTCCTGTTCACCTATCACCACTTGTCCCTCCCAAACCACGCACGCCTGACCCCCCCCCCCCTCAGCTGACTGTACCTCCCCTCCCTCCCCAAGCCCTTAACGGTCCCCCCAGCAATGACCCTTCTTCTACCTCTTCCTCCTCCCACAATCCGATACCAGCTAAATGGAATTCTCTGTTCAAAGTGAAGCCGCGTAACGCTGGACAACATTCCCCTATTCATGTCCCTCCAATTTTTGATGGACCCGTCTTGGTTCCACCTGATAATGTCATTAAGGCAGGTAATGAAGTATGGGGAGAATACTTAGTTGGTTTTTTTCTTGATAAGCCTTTATCCTACATGACTGTGATTTCGCACCTCAAAAAAATTTGGAAACTCAAAGGTTCGATCAAAGTAAAATCAAATGGATTTTTGTTCCTATTCAATCTATCTTGCGATGAAGATAGAAGGAAAATAATTGAATCAGACCCAATTATCATGAGGAACAAAATTTTCATTGTTAAGCAATGGGATCAAACTGTTGGGAATAGTTGCAGCACAATAAGATCTGTTCCAGTTTGGGTTAAACTCCACAATATACCTCTTTATACGTGGTCCCATCTCGGAATTAACTGGCTTGCCTCATGTCTTGGTTCATTTATGTGTATGGATGCTCAAATAGAAAAGTTGGAGAGGATAGGATATGCAAAATGTATGGTTGAGGTTACACCATCTGATGAACTCCTGAATGAGTTTCTTGTAAGATTAATGGATGGATCAGAGCAAATAGTCACAGTAGAATATCTTTGGAAACCTGAAATTTACATTAGTTGTAAAGTCTTTGGTCACAAGACAGAATTTTGTCTGAAAATGGAACTGAATAACAAAGGAAAGGAAGATGCTAGACTTAAAGCAAGTAATGAAAGCATGGGGAAGGAAATAATGCATGGTAAAGTTTTGAAAAATGTAAAACACAAGCAGGAATGGAAAAAAGTGGAAAACAAAGGAGTTAAGATAATAATAGACAAAGAGAAAAAATATATCAGCAGATGAAATGTCAAAAAAGACAGTGAATGATGGTGATGGGGTTGGCAACAATTTATTGTTTGTTTCAACTACTAGCAGTATGAATAAAGATAATAATTTAACAACAATGTTGGGGGAAGTCTCGGTCACAAATAGATTCGATGTGTTGATGGATGATAATATAACTGAAGAATGCTATGTGGATTGTAACAATGTTACAGGAAATGAGATCAGTGAAGACAATAACCAATTGGAAGAGGGAGAAATACAAGGAGACAAGCACAATGCTGATGTTGCAATTGAATTAGTTCCAATAACAAGTAATATGCAATCTGAAAAAAAGGATCTTGAATGCAACAAATCCAAAGATAAATCAATCCAACCTTCTCAGAGCCAGCAAGCAAATATTAACATGCCTAAATTAATCAGTAATAGTGGTCAATCTCCTTTACATTCCAGAGTTGATATTGCCATGCATGAAAACAACAGAGACTCAGCAGATATTTCATTCTTTGATGAAACAATGTATAGACATGCACTGGAAAATGACATTCTTTCATTGTGCATGAAAGAAACAGTAAGTAACAACAACAACCAATACTCATTCAGTGGTGTATTACCGGGATGGAAATCAACCCCAACATCACCTACCAAATCACAATCTCCCAATTTAACTAGCCTGGATAGAAAGAAAACAACAAGAATTAAAAAACAAGACAAGGCAAAAAGAAGCACTGATCCCAGAGACTCTCCTGCAACCAGGAGCATGAAAAACATCATCCACCAATCCCTACAGTTTTCCAAATGATGCAAAGCCTTGCCATTTGGAACATAAGAGGGGCTCATACCACTAACAAGTTAGATCAAGTCAAGTACCTCATATCCCAGCACAAGCTCTCTCTATGTGCCATTCTGGAAACCAAACTAAATGGAACACTTACAGTGAAAGCAGCTAAGCACATTGAACCATCTTGGACATTACATCACAATTTGGCTCATGCCTCTTACGGCCGCATTATGGTGATTCACAATCCCACTGTCATTTCCATAACCTTAATACTCTCCACTGACCAAGTCATGCACTTCCAAGCTAAAATGAACAATACCCAAATTTCCTTCTACCTAACCATTGTATATGCTCATAATTCTCTGAACTCAAGACAAAACTTCCTTAATCTTCTACCTGCTTTCAGGCAAACTTCCCATCCCTGGCTTGTCTTTGGGGACTTCAACTGCTGCTACAGTTTACATGACAAGCATGGTGGATCACCTCTTTTACTCAAAGACATTTTCCCCCTCAACAAAGCCATTGATGATTCCAATCTTCTCCCTATTGCCTCCATAGGTGCCGAATACACTTGGAACAATAGGAGTAGGTCTGGTACTAGAATATTCTCAAACATTGACCACTCTTTTGCCAATCTCAAAGCCTTAACCACTTGGCCTTCCATGTCAACTTTTATCCCAAATCCTGTCCTTTCTGACCACTCCCCTTTAATCTTCTCCTTGGGTCAGATGATATTAAAAGGAAAAAAAAGCTTTAAATTTTATAATATTTGGGTCAATGAACCTGAGTATGCTAATATTATCTTTAAATCTTGGTCTGGAAAATTTTATGGTAATCCTATGTACATTTTTTGTAGAAAATCAAATGCTACCAAAGAAGCCTTAAGAACTTGGGCAAAGGATAAATTTGGTAATGGGTCTCTTGCTTCATCTCTGATCAGACAGAAACTCAATGAAGCTCAAGACTTAATGCTGAGCAAACCTGATGATGCTGCAGCTGCTGAGAATGAAAGAATCCTATTTGATCAACTGAATGAAGCTCTATCAACTGAAGGCAAAATGAGGAGACAACAACTAAGGCAAAAATGGGCACAAGAAGGGGACTACAACACTGCATATTATCATGCTGCAACAAAGATCAAACATGCAAGGGAGCAGATCACTCAAATTCATGATGAGTTTGGTGTCCTTCACTCTAATCCTTCTGCTGTTGACCATGCCATTCTGCAATATTTCAAATCCATGCTGGGAAACAATGGTGATTTCACTCCTTTTTTTGATGAACTTGACCTTGTGCAACTGCCCAAACTGAATCATGATGAAGCTAACAGTCTAATAATCAAGGTAACAGATAAAGAAATTAAGGACACTCTATTTTCCATGAACAAACATTCATGTGGGGACCTGATGGTTTCAACTTAAACTTCTACATCCATAGTTGGGAAATTACCAAGGATGACTTTCTTAAAGCAGTCCACAATTTTTTCAACAAATCAAAAATGTTACTTGAAGTCAATGCACCAAATTTAGTGCTCATTCCTAAAATGCAACCACCCTCTACTGTTGATTCCTTTAGACCCATCTCATGTTGTAATGTGATTTACAAATGCATCTCCAAGATTTTGGCCACCAGAATTGTTCCTGTTCTTTCCAAAATCATCTCAAAGAATCAATCTGCTTTCCTGCCCAAGAGGAACATCATTGATAATATCTTACTTACTCATGAACTTCTGAAACGGTATGGACGCGCTCATGCTTCCAAAAATGCTTTGTTGCAGCTTGACTTAAAGAAGGCATTCGATAGCATACACTGGAGTTCTATTGTGAGGATTATGGCTCTGATGGGATTTCCAAAAGTATTTGTGGCATGGATTTATGTCAGTATTTCCTCTCCCACCTTCTCCATCAAATACAATGGCTCTACTTCTGGATTTTTCAAGAGCAAGCAGGGGATCAGGCAGGGGGACCCCATCTCCTCTTACTTGTTCATTCTGGTTATGGAAGTACTAACTGTCATGTTACATACAAACTATGAGAACAAGGAAATTTTGTTTCACTCTAAATGTAAATCACTGAGCATCTCCTCATTGCTTTTCGATGATGACATTATGATATTCACTAAACCTGACACACGATCATTGGCCAAAATCAAAGATACTCTTCACAATTTCTACCTTATGACTGGTCTTCAACTCAATTTTAATAAATCCCATATTCTAATTTCTGGCTTATCAACTGAGCAAGCTTCTTCGTTATCTGCTTCCTCTGGCATCCAAACTATGGACAATAATATGACATATTTAGGCATCCCACTCTGCTCCTCAAGAATCACAACTGCCAATTGCTTGCCTTTATATGATAAAATCTGCAGCAAAATGAAATGTTGGGCCAATCGATTTCTCTCTCAAGCTGGTAGACTTGTTCTTATCAAGTCAGTTATATCATCCATGATGGTGTATTGGAGCAGGGTTTTCATTCTTCCCAATAAACTTGTGAATATGGTGAGAAATGCTATGCTAAGATTCTTCTGGACTGGCTCTATTCTAAATAAGAGAATAACTCCCTGCTCCTTTTCCATCATGGAGCAGCAGATACACAAAGGTGGACTTGGAATTCTCAATATGCACACTTGGAATAGAGCTGCCATGAGCTCTGTTCTCAATGATTTGATAGCTGATAAAGATTCTTTATGGGTTAGGTGGACCAAAATTCACAACTTGGGCAGTATGAATTTCTGGACCATGATAATCCCACCTAATTGCAGGTGGACTTGGAAGAGCTAGCTGAACTTAAGGCCTTATCTTTCCCCGTATATCAAAGTGTTAGTCTCTCCTACAAGCTCTGCTAATTTCTGGACAGTTCCTTGGATGGCAGATGGCCTTATTCTTGGCAATATTTTTACCCCACAGCAAATTGTCCAGTCTGGTATTAATGCTAATGCAAAAGCTTCTCATTACATTCATGATGGTAAACTTCTTTTGCCTTATACTAGTAACCAAGATATTAGAGCAGTTTGGAACAGTTTTCAGCATAAAACTTACCACTCAAATACCATTGATGAAATTCTTTGGAATGGCAAGCATCACTCTATATCCTCTTTTTATAAACTGCTTGATAAAGCACCTGTAGCTTCTGCTATTAAATGGCACAAGGTTATTTGGACTGTTAATTCTAATGCCAAAGATAACTTAATGATGTGGAAGGTAATAAACAAAGCGCTCCTGACTAAAGACAAACTATTGACTTATGGGATGGAAGTTGATTTTAACTGTGTCATTTGCAAGATGCAATCTGAATCTATGGATCACCTGTTTTTTGAATGCAGTGAGCTATGGGGATTGTGGGTTAGACTTCTGAGTAAAATGAATGTTAATCATAATCAGGCATAATCCAGACTTGATTGGGATATGATTGGCAAAGCAACTAAATGGAGAAAGAAGGATAGGTTCGTGCACTTTTTTATGTTCAAAAAGTACTTGGCATTAATATGGGAAGAAAGAAATCAGAGAAGCTTTGAGAACAAATCTAGGAACAAACACCAGCTATGGAATGCATTGATAGCCAGCATCAGGATTGGAATTTGGGAAAGTAAATTTGATTTCAGTGGTTACTTTCCCACTGACTGGCCTTAGATCTTTTTTTTCCTGTATACTTCGTTATGCTCTTCTCTTCTTTCTGTGCTGTCTTTTTCCTTTTCTTTCCTTATATGTTTTTGTCCAGTGATGTTAGTGTGTGCCTTGTGACTTGAGCTTGTTCTAGTCACATTTGTTTTTATTCTTTTCTTTTTTTCTCGTTATCAATAAACTGGTAGGGGACCAGTTAACCCCGCTTGCCTTGCAAAAAAAAAATATTTAAAATTAATTAAATATTTTCAATTAAATTGTTCAAAAATTATGGGTCATTACAACCTTCCCCCCTTAAAAGAATTTCGTCTCGAAATTACAAGTTAGGAAAAATGGTCCTTAACTCGTCTACTATTTTTCACAATCCAAATAGTTTTATCAACTTACTAACCTAAATCATTTTATAACAGATCCATTATCATTTCAATTAACTCTCCAACTTCAATTATAAGTTTCAAACAACATTGTTTCCTTCTCAATTCAAATTTAAATTTAAATTCAAATTTTAAACTTTCAAAATTTTCTCAAAATTTTTCTAGCACTTAAATTTTCGAAAATTTCGCTAGCGTCTCCTTTGCGCGGCTAACTCAGTACGACTACAAAATGCCACATCGGGCCCCCAATTTCAAAAAGAAAAGAAAAAACCAAGCGGCTAGACAAGAAAATCATCAAATCTCATATTGAAATTGAAATACGTTCCTTTTTGTCGAGCAATTTAATTTTTATCTTCGAATCAAAAATTTCCAATTCCTTTTATACACCTGTATATCCTGCTAGTAGTAGTATCCAATTCCAACATTCAAATCATTTTGCCAATTTCATTACAAAATTTTTCAATATATGCCTCTTATACACATTTACTTCCCTATTGAAGTTATATGTTCATTTTCATTCAAATTTACATTTCAAATTTCATTTGAATTCAATTTACAATTTCAATTCTATTTGATTTCAATTTATCTTCCGAATATTGAATTTTATCGATCAACTTTCATTTACTACTGCACTATTTTAAATTAGTTCCAATTACTAATTCATTACAAATTCCGATTTATTTTATTCAAATTTGTTTTCAATTCACTATTTTGGTTTATAATAACCACTCATATTTAAACTTGAAATTCTTCATGTTAGAGATTTGCATATTACATCTTTTCCAAAGCTGTGGACTTTCAAGACATTTTTAAAGTTCTTCCTCCTTAGTTTATTAGGTTGGAATTATGTAATTTTAATTTCAGACTATTGATTTGCTATTTAAAGTTTGAAAATACTTACTAACTCGAAGTTTAACAAGTCTATCGTCGTTCTTATAGGCATTAGGCATACGCTGGCCGGGCGCAGGACTAAAAATCTCCAAGTACTAAATATACTTGCTTTAACTCCCGGTGAAAATACTTAAAAATCCTTTTAAAAATGGATATGGAAAGCACGTTTCCCGATGGATCACGGTTACTCGACGGTTACGCTACTATCCCAGTAGAATCGCTTGTAATCTGTAGATTTCACATCTCTTGAATTTCGCCATGGTTGTTGCCATAGATCGCAGTTCACCCGGCGGTTACGCCACTATCCCAGTGGAATCGCTTGTAACTATAGGCATCTCGCCCCTCGAATTTCGGATGCCCTCGAATTTCGCTATGGCATCTAGATCATAGTTTACACGGCGGTTGCGCCACTATCCCAGTGGAATCGCTTGTAACTGTAGGCATCACACCCCTCGAATTACGCTAGTATACATCATCATCAATCAACATGTTCCCATCAACATGATCCCATCACGAGGGATTCCAATTAAAATGGACACTCCAACTTATGGAAATTCTACGTAGTTACGAATTTCAAATGGACACTCATACCGAGTTTCAACACCTTCACAAATTTTCAATGGAAGGTACTTTTCCATATCCTCGGTTTAGAAAACATAATGTCATTTATATAGTACTTCATTTCACATTTCGTACATATCATACCTATGTAAACTTACATAGGATTTCCATAATAATTACTTTCCAAACTGATGGTTTTCGAATTTACTACATTCTCATATATAAGTTCCGAAAACCTCTATATCCCATACCCATAAAAAATAGAGGATTCCTGAATTTTCCATCTTGTTACCAATTTAAAATTTTCCTCTAAGTCGATTTGGAAGTTTAAGGTTATCTCAAACCCAATTCATATTCATAATTCAATTTATGTGACGCCCCGCAAATCCGAACTCCTGAGCCAACGCTATTCTGCACTAATCAACTCAGAAAGCACAGAAATGCGAACCATTTGGGTTTAAGAAAAGAGGTAGAAGAAGAGAAAAACAAAATCAACATCAGAATCTAACCATCGCAGCGGAATAAAATATAATAGATAGTAAATAATCTTTACTCAAAATCAAATATATCTGTTTACATATATTACATCATCAGAGTACATCAGTCACAGCTCACATCAATAACATACAAATGAATACATAGCAACTCAATACAGCAAACTATATATATAATTAAGTACGAGAATACGTGTCATCATCCGGCCCGTCTCCTGAGCTCCACAGCAACTTGTCCTGTATCCTATAATACTCGGTCTGACCCGAGCATTACAGTTAAATAACACCCGAGTCAGTCTGGAATACCAGCGTGAGAAAATCACACCCAATTTATTATTAAAGTTTCAAAAATCCTTTGAAAACAAAAGCATCTCGTAAGACCACGCCACAAATAAACATGTCGGGTTTTTACCTTACGATAGCTAAAACAATTTTATAGAAATCCTCTGATATTATAATAGGGTCTATACACAAGTACTTATAAAATAGCCGAAATTGTTACATTATTAAATTCCAGCTACTAGCCACAAAAGTGGGTAATACAAACAAAACTCGTACAAGGCTCGTAGGAAGAATGGATTTCCAACTAATGACTGGGCACTAGGGTACCACCTGTCACAGTACGGGGCCTAGATCACCGTACCGAGGATTACTCCCTTCATCCCCTGCAACACAAGGCCGGAACCATCCCTTACTGGACAGTCCCGAGTGAGATCACCCCGCGGTTGGGATCAGCAACCGCACCACTAAGCCGAAAAATAAAAAGGGACATCTAGACTGGAATGACCTCACCCTGCTTGGGTGCTACCCACCTAACCTTGCTGCATATCCCCTGATTTTCAGTCATTCCCATTTGATGAGGCTTGAGGCTAAGCGTTACCTTTAGAACGTTTCACTTAGAATGCCCATCGCCCACCTGACGATGTTTCGCAAGCATTCGTCCATACAAGTCCGTCCCGGGTTAGAACGGAACCGAAGGCACTATTCCTACTACATCCATTTTGGAAATATCCTCAGGATTAGTAGCGACTAGCCCTTGCACTTCACTGCTCCATCTTCGACTCCGAATCACGTTTTTCGCACGAAACGTACAAACCGGATCGAAGTGGTTTTCGAGAAATAAATCTCGATCCCGGTTTCTTCGAAACGATCAACGCATTTGTCCAATACTGATAGTCGGTTATTTAACTGTCAATTAATATTCACAAACATCCATCAACCAATAAATAATTTCCCAAATTATTTATTAATCCCAAAATATCTTCCCGAGATATATATATCCAATTTTCAACACCTTTTGAAAACAGTTTCAAAACCCGTTTTCCCTTCCCAGGGTACATTCCCAATTATTATTTCCATTGGAACGCCAAGTACAAACACTTAAGTTTAAAATAATTTTAAAAACATTTTTTTTATAAAATATACTTATAACTTTTAAAATTAAAACCTTAAATATTTTATTAAAATAAATATACTTTAAAAATATTTTGTATAAAACACTTTATAAAATATAAACTAAATTTCCTCTTTAAAACTCAATACCAAGTTACTTTATATAGTTATTTCAATAATAGGTTTAGAAAAATATACTTGCTTTAAAAATTTAGATTTAGAAATAATAAACTTTCCAAAACCTGCTTTTTAAAACGATCTTAAAACCTTTAAATATTTTTGAAACTCATACTTGGCTTTCCAGGGAAATACTCTTCTCTTTCCCATTTCTTAAAAATAAATCACCATTTATTTTTTTAAACAAATCCCCATTCCTTTAATAAATTCCTACCTTGAATTTATAATTTAAAATATCCACCGATATTTCCCAAAATCTCACTTCACTTTAAATTTCAATTTCATCACTTAAATCAATTTACAATTGATTTCTATTTACTTTGCTTTGAAATAAATTTCCTTACTTTATTTATTTCAAAATTCATTAACTTTAGATTTAATTTCTAAATTATGTTTTAAAATCTTTAAACTGAAAAATACCAATTTCATATTACTCAATTTCATTCTTTCCCTTCAATTCAATTTAATTCAATCCTTAAATTTAAAACAATGTCTTTATTCACTTAAGTCCAAAATTTATTATTTCCGTGTTAATTCAATTCCTCATATTCCATATTTGTTAGATTTTATAAATTACTTTATTTATTTTATTTTCACTTCATTATTAACTTATTTCAACCCACTAGAATTATTTACTTAAAATTTTACTCTTTTATTACCTTTCAAAAATCCAATTCTATAGATTTTGGTAACCCATTATACTGAGTTAATCAATCCAACCATACTATCCAATATTCCAATTATCCATGAAATTATCACAGGATATCAAATATTCATCACACAGAATATTAATTAATCTAAATAAATTGAGGAATCCAGTTGGATCCCTCCAACCTGTTCCCTGCATCCACAGATGTTAGCACAATACCAATTCCACTTCGAGGTGGAATATCGCGGTATATGGGATTAAATAATATTATCCGCTATTATGCGGCGCATAGGGTCTCATCCGCTATAAAGTGCGGGAAATCAACAACTCCAATATATACATATTCCAATATATATATATTGATATATATACTATATATATACTATCCAATCAATCCAAACAAGCATTCAATCAATTATTTAAATTTAACTATTTAAATTTAAATAAAAATTTACTGAGTGAGATTAACTCACCTTTGATTCCTGTTTTGCAACCCACTTCCATTCCGACTTGTTTTCTTACAAATATGGACCTTGAATAAATATCATATGATTTTATCAATATTCGAACAATTTGGACAATTATTTCTTTTAATAAATTTAATCTACTAATGATTTAGTTTTTGACTTCCTTGTGATGATTTAAACTCTCACCTTAACTGAAAATACAATTTTCCATATTTATTTTATAACATTTTCTTTTACTATTATTATTTAGTTTATTTATGTTTTTGGAAAAAAAATCGAGCAATGTATTCTCATTTAATAGATATACTTAACTAATCTTTCTCATAAATCCTTGTATATTTTCTTCCAAGGCCTTATATAAATTTCTAGTGTGTACATATAAATTTAACTTCTAAAATGTTAAAATTACACAGTGAACATTTTTTTTTTTTACTGAGAACAACATACTGAGTTATAGACATATATATATATACTGATACTTCATAAATGGACAACTGGGATTAAAAGAGTTTTAAATTTATTTAACTAAAAAAAATAAAATTTGAATTACCTTACTTATCAGACCCGAGCACCCCCTCACGTTGCCACTGAAATCGCCACCATGATACCACCGGACCTCGCACGCTCGACCAGACTCGATGCAATCAAACCCCTCCCCATCGAACTTGTGATGCTCCTCGCGATTCGAAATCGAGCCTACCATCCAGCTGTTGGCCTCAATCGAACTCGACCCAGATCGAGTTGCTCCCCTCCCTCGATCGAACCCAACTCGCGAGCCCTACAACTCCGTACGCACGCCATCGAACTTGCTCTGGCCACGAAACTTGCCTCGATGCTCGTGCAAGAACTGACCTGAACGAAGGAGGAATGGCTCGCAAGATAATGATTATCCCCCTTCACGCTTCGTTCATGATTTTGTTTGAAAATGAACTAATTGCCTTCGATTTAAATGGAGGAGGACGGAATTAAATTTCGAACGAAAGAATGACTTCGGCCATTCTGAGAAGAGGAGATAAGGAAGAAAATAAGAGGGGTACGAACGAGACACAATGGGGGCGAAATGTACTTGTGGTCGGATAAAGGAAAAGCAAACGTATTTATTTAGATTCAATTTGTCTCGGTGTACATTTCTATGCATTTACATATCGTATGCTCACAACACAACTCCAATCACTCCGAAATTTGAAATCCGATAATAATTCAATCTTACGGATCCAATGGAACTGGTTTCGTCGGGTTCCGAGACTGCGCCTCGGACGGCTATATTTTAAATTCATTTTAAACTATATATTGTTAAAAACTGAACAAAACATCTTTAAATTCGATTCTATCACTTTTATTATCTTCAGTATCATCAATACGAATTTTACAACCCTTCAAATTATTTTTAACTGGCTTAAAATTCCAGATTTAATAATTTACCCAATTCTGATAATTAAATTCAACAATTAATTATCCCATAATTATTAATATTTGAAATTCAGGTTAAAATTTAACCCTTGAATATTTAAAATTAATTAAATATTCCGATTTCAAATATTCAAAAATTCCGGGTCGTCACATTCCTTCCCCCTTAAAAGAATTTCGTCCCCGAAATTACTAGTTAGGAAGAATGATCCATAACCCATAAACCATATTACATACTTACTTATCAATTCAAATCTTAAATTTGAATTCAAATTTTAAATTATCAAAATTTTCTCAAAATTTTTCTAACTCTCTAAATTTTTGAAAAAATTTCGCCAGCGTCTCCTTTGCGCGGCTAGCTCGGTACTACTACAAAAATGGCTCTACGGCCTCCCCAATCCAAAAAGAAAACAAAAGCCAAGTGGCTCAATCCAAAAACCCAATTAAATTTCATATAGAAATTCAAATACATACCTTTTTGTCGGGCCATTAATTTTAATCTTCTAAAATCCAAAATCTTTATTTATCCATTGCTTTTATACACCTGTGTATCCAACTAAGCAATAATATCCAATCACAACATTCAAAACATTTACAAATTTCGATATCTATTCATTTAAGCCCGTACGATGTACATATACCATTCGTACGCAATACCAAATTCGATCGCTCACTCGATCACACAATTCCATTTCCGAACTAGTATCGTTCACCCGACTTCCTAGTGCGGACTCAGATCTGGTTTCCTGATCAGAAACCGTCATTCTCCTTGCATAGTCATAACTATGATAGAGAATTTCCAGAATCAATCAACAATCCATATCCAGGTTCGCCGTCGAAAATCGAGTGAAAAATCCTAACTCGGATCGATATAACTATCTCGAAATTCTGTGCTAGAATTCAGGATCAATATAGCTATGCGAATAAATAATATACGTACACCTTACGTAATTAGCCCAATTGGTTTTAAGCTATCCCAATTTTCTTCTATTCACATTCATTTGGGTTTTTATTCTCTTATTCACAACCACCCCCAATTCACAACTTTCAGTTTAATCTCCATTCAATTATTCACTTGGAAAAATTTTCTCAATTCCAAATTTTCTTAAGAATTTCATTTCAATATTTTCCATACTTACTATATTTAATTTCTCTTCGTTGTTGAAGTTCATATTCATTTCTAATCACTTTTGCTCCTTACAATTCCATTTGATTTCAATTTGGCTTTCATTTTGAATATTGAATTAGTTGCACTTACTAATTAATTTAAGCCTCAATTAAAAGTTTATTTACACTTTACTTCTTTAGTTCCTTAGATTTCACTTACTTTACAATTACACATTTTAAATAGACTCTCATATTTCGTTCAACTTTGTTTGCTTAACAAATTAAATCATTTACCTTAAGTGAAAATTTCCAAAAAATTTTCTAACTCCCAAAATTTACGGAAAATTTTGGCAGAGTCTCCTTTGTACGGAGGGACTTCTGCGATATCGCAGGATGCACAAAAACATATATACATCGGCCTCAGGCCGGAAATCAATATACATCGACCCACACGGTCGGAAAACAGAAAAACAGTTCATATTTCCTATTTGTATTGCGTAGGCGTACCTTATTTTAGCATTTTTAAGCAAGCGGCGGTTTATTTTAGCAAATTGCGCAATCAAATCCAGCCAAACGGCTTCCCTGAACCTGTACTTACTCAATATAAATATGTAAGTGACAATTACACAAATTTATAGTATTTCACTTAAATATAAATAATTAAAACATGGGTTTCATAAACGATGCATATCATATACTTCCACAAGCACATGTGAAACATTTCGACATTTATTTTGAATGCTTCCAATCCATTCCAATACCATTTCATTTAATTCATTTTACATTCCAATTAAATGATTTACACTTCATTGCCTACTTCCAATTCATTTGAATCCAAACGAGTTTATTTTTATTCCAAGTGATTCAAAATAAATTTTATTTCACTTCTATCAACTCATAAAATTTTATTCAATGAATTCCCATTTTATTCGAAGCCAAGCTCTTGTTAATATAACTTGAGTTACTCAACTTAATTACTAATTTCATCCCACTTACCAAACAGGTTTTATTATAAACCATTTATAATTCAATCGATTTCAAAAATTAATTTTTTAGTCAATTTCTATTCATTCATAGAATTTTGATTTTATTAATAACAAGGTCTTTTCCATTCTATTTCAACCTACTTGGAATTGATTCACAAATTCCAACCACCACTGTTATAACCCAATTTCATTTTGTTGGACGACACTCCCAATTATTTTTAATTCATCGTTGGTCTAAGTTGAATTTATATGTTACTCGAGCTCATTTACAATTTCATTGTTAGCTCCATTCGCTTAAATTAAATTAGTATATTTCATTGAATCAATATGAATTCTAATTCACATTCAATAATTTATTTCGGAATTCCTTTCATTTTATAATGAGGCCATTTCCAATTATATGTACTTAGATTTTTATTTGCAATACAAATCATTTTTTTTTTATGTTCATTCAATTTCCATTCAACTTCAATTCAAATTTAATTCACTTATTATTTCAAGTTGAATTTCTATTAATAACTCAACATCTCTTTCAAATTTTATCATTTATCCGCAACTCAAATTTTTATTTAAACAATTCGAGTTCCATTTCCATATTCCATTAATTAATGTTGGAACATTCCATATTATTCACATCGAATATTCATCCCATAATTCATTTACAAACCAAACATTTGTCACCACAATTGATATTCAACATACATTTAATCAATATTTGATTTTTATTTCAAAATCTCTTTATCTATTTACTGGAGTTCAACCTATTTATTTTATAAGTTCAGTTTTGGATTTTTATTCACTTCCCAGAATTCAAAACTATTTTATTTTGGCTTATTTATTCGACTTCTAAATTTTATAATTCACAATCTTATTCATATCCATATTTTATCTATTTATAATCAATCTCATTCACATTTTACCCTTTTTAACTTGGGATTATACATTTTCTTTATTCAATATATTTCTATTATTACACAAACATTTTTACATAAGATTCCAGAGTTTAAACAATTCTCAAAATTTCAAAATCACCTTTGAAATCAACTATATCCAAAATCCTTTGCATTTCCAAACCAAATTCAACTTCTTGCAAACAAACACCGATCCAAAATCATCCAGGTAGCAATCCCTCTCTTGGAAACTCGAAAATGAACACCGATGATGTCGCGATCATCATCGGAATTATTTTCCAGCGACCACAGAGAGTTTAGTGCTTTTATTTCTTTAACAACATTTCAAATATTTTTAATTTCCAAATCTCTCCGGATTTCAAATTCAATTCAAAAAATATTTCTGAAATAATACCATTATTATTTCTCCAAAACTTTGAAAACCATTTCCAAATCGAAAGAAATTTAAATTTTTTTTTTTTCAAACATTTCAAATTGCAATTCTTTCCAATTTTTATTCAACCATTCTCTGAAATTTTATCTCATTTCAATTTTCAAAATTATAATCACCTTTATAGTTTACACTACAAATTTCATTTGTATATGAAGTTTATTTCAATTTATAAATTACATTTATAATCTATATTTCAAATTCCATTAGTTATATAAATTTATTCTTCAACTTTGGTTATAAGTTTCAATTTCTTATTCAATTTCTACACAATGGTGTTAATAATTTAATATTATCATTCCTTAACAACCAAACATCCAAATAATAGATTACTTTACAAAAATTATATCTTTTATATACAAAAATAATTTGAGTAAAATTATTTCATTTACCCTATTTTAAAACAATATTGTGTCGAATTGTTCTACTCAAGCATTTAGAGATCCCTATCAATAACGTTAATTACTCGTATTGACCAGAATCCATAAACTACTCAATAAACCAATCAACACAATATAAAACAATTTTATATTCACTAACAAATACGCGCTCATATCTATTTATACACTCAAACTCATTATAGAGTACTACGGACTCTACTTGAGTAATTCCCACCAAAGCCTAGGTTGTCGCCAACCTAAGCTCTGATACCAAGTGTGACGCCCCGCAAATCCGAACTCCTGAGCCAACGCTATTCTGCACTAATCAACTCAGAAAGCACAGAAATGCGAACCATTTGGGTTTAAGAAAAGAGGTAGAAGAAGAGAAAAACAAAATCAACATCAGAATCTAACCATCGCAGCGGAATAAAATATAATAGATAGTAAATAATCTTTACTCAAAATCAAATATATCTGTTTACATATATTACATCATCAGAGTACATCAGTCACAGCTCACATCAATAGCATACAAATGAATACATAGCAACTCAATACAGCAAACTATATATATAATTAAGTACGAGAATACGTGTCATCATCCGGCCCGTCTCCTGAGCTCCACAGCAACTTGTCCTGTATCCTATAATACTCGGTCTGACCCGAGCATTACAGTTAAATAACACCCGAGTCAGTCTGGAATACCAGCGTGAGAAAATCACACCCAATTTATTATTAAAGTTTCAAAAATCCTTTGAAAACAAAAGCATCTCGTAAGACCACGCCACAAATAAACATGTCGGGTTTTTACCTTACGATAGCTAAAACAATTTTATAGAAATCCTCTGATATTATAATAGGGTCTATACACAAGTACTTATAAAATAGCCGAAATTGTTACATTATTAAATTCCAGCTACTAGCCACAAAAGTGGGTAATACAAACAAAACTCGTACAAGGCTCGTAGGAAGAATGGATTTCCAACTAATGACTAGGCACTGGGGTACCACCTGTCACAGTACGGGGCCTAGATCACCGTACCGAGGATTACTCCCTTCATCCCCTGCAACACAAGGCCGGAACCATCCCTTACTGGACAGTCCCGAGTGAGATCACCCCGCGGTTGGGATCAGCAACCGCACCACTAAGCCGAAAAATAAAAAGGGACATCTAGACTGGAATGACCTCACCCTGCTTGGGTGCTACCCACCTAACCTTGCTGCATATCCCCTGATTTTCAGTCATTCCCATTTGATGAGGCTTGAGGCTAAGCGTTACCTTTAGAACGTTTCACTTAGAATGCCCATCGCCCACCTGACGATGTTTCGCAAGCATTCGTCCATACAAGTCCGTCCCGGGTTCGAACGGAACCGAAGGCACTATTCCTACTACATCCATTTTGGAAATATCCTCAGGATTAGTAGCGACTAGCCCTTGCACTTCACTGCTCCATCTTCGACTCCGAATCACGTTTTTCGCACGAAACGTACAAACCGGATCGAAGTGGTTTTCGAGAAATAAATCTCGATCCCGGTTTCTTCGAAACGATCAACGCATTTGTCCAATACTGATAGTCGGTTATTTAACTGTCAATTAATATTCACAAACATCCATCAACCAATAAATAATTTCCCAAATTATTTATTAATCCCAAAATATCTTCCCGAGATATATATATCCAATTTTCAACACCTTTTGAAAACAGTTTCAAAACCCGTTTTCCCTTCCCAGGGTACATTCCCAATTATTATTTCCATTGGAACGCCAAGTACAAACACTTAAGTTTAAAATAATTTTAAAAACATTTTTTTTATAAAATATACTTATAACTTTTAAAATTAAAACCTTAAATATTTTATTAAAATAAATATACTTTAAAAATATTTTGTATAAAACACTTTATAAAATATAAACTAAATTTCCTCTTTAAAACTCAATACCAAGTTACTTTATATAGTTATTTCAATAATAGGTTTAGAAAAATATACTTGCTTTAAAAATTTAGATTTAGAAATAATAAACTTTCCAAAACCTGCTTTTTAAAACGATCTTAAAACCTTTAAATATTTTTGAAACTCATACTTGGCTTTCCAGGGAAATACTCTTCTCTTTCCCATTTCTTAAAAATAAATCACCATTTATTTTTTTAAACAAATCCCCATTCCTTTAATAAATTCCTACCTTGAATTTATAATTTAAAATATCCACCGATATTTCCCAAAATCTCACTTCACTTTAAATTTCAATTTCATCACTTAAATCCATTTACAATTGATTTCTATTTACTTTGCTTTGAAATAAATTTCCTTACTTTATTTATTTCAAAATTCATTAACTTTAGATTTAATTTCTAAATTATGTTTTAAAATCTTTAAACTGAAAAATACCAATTTCATATTACTCAATTTCATTCTTTCCCTTCAATTTAATTTAATTCAATCCTTAAATTTAAAACAATGTCTTTATTCACTTAAGTCCAAAATTTATTATTTCCGTGTTAATTCAATTCCTCATATTCCATATTTGTTAGATTTTATAAATTACTTTATTTATTTTATTTTCACTTCATTATTAACTTATTTCAACCCACTAGAATTATTTACTTAAAATTTTACTCTTTTATTACCTTTCAAAAATCCAATTCTATAGATTTTGGTAACCCATTATACTGAGTTAATCAATCCAACCATACTATCCAATATTCCAATTATCCATGAAATTATCACAGGATATCAAATATTCATCACACAGAATATTAATTAATCTAAATAAATTGAGGAATCCAGTTGGATCCCTCCAACCTGTTCCCTGCATCCACAGATGTTAGCACAATACCAATTCCACTTCGAGGTGGAATATCGCGGTATATGGGATTAAATAATATTATCCGCTATTATGCGGCGCATAGGGTCTCATC
The DNA here is from genome assembly GCA_030765085.1 of Allium cepa. Taxonomy (NCBI): domain Eukaryota; kingdom Viridiplantae; phylum Streptophyta; class Magnoliopsida; order Asparagales; family Amaryllidaceae; genus Allium; species Allium cepa. The sequence goes on from CM060946.1 coordinate 402,247,869, forward strand.
CGCTATAAAGTGCGGGAAATCAACAACTCCAATATATAAATATTCCAATATATATATATTGATATATATACTATATATATACTATCCAATCAATCCAAACAAGCATTCAATCAATTATTTAAATTTAACTATTTAAATTTAAATAAAAATTTACTGAGTGAGATTAACTCACCTTTGATTCCTGTTTTGCAACCCACTTCCATTCCGACTTGTTTTCTTACAAATATGGACCTTGAATAAATATCATATGATTTTATCAATATTCGAACAATTTGGACAATTATTTCTTTTAATAAATTTAATCTACTAATGATTTAGTTTTTGACTTCCTTGTGATGATTTAAACTCTCACCTTAACTGAAAATACAATTTTCCATATTTATTTTATAACATTTTCTTTTACTATTATTATTTAGTTTATTTATGTTTTTGGAAAAAAAATCGAGCAATGTATTCTCATTTAATAGATATACTTAACTAATCTTTCTCATAAATCCTTGTATATTTTCTTCCAAGGCCTTATATAAATTTCTAGTGTGTACATATAAATTTAACTTCTAAAATGTTAAAATTACACAGTGAACATTTTTTTTTTTTTACTGAAAACAACATACTGAGTTATAGACATATATATATATATACTGATACTTCATAAATGGACAACTGGGATTAAAAGAGTTTTAAATTTATTTAACTAAAAAAAATAAAATTTGAATTACCTTACTTATCAGACCCGAGCACCCCCTCACGTTGCCACTGAAATCGCCACCATGATACCACCGGACCTCGCACGCTCGACCAGACTCGATGCAATCAAACCCCTCCCCATCGAACTTGTGATGCTCCTCGCGATTCGAAATCGAGCCTACCATCCAGCTGTTGGCCTCAATCGAACTCGACCCAGATCGAGTTGCTCCCCTCCCTCGATCGAACCCAACTCGCGAGCCCTACAACTCCGTACGCACGCCATCGAACTTGCTCTGGCCACGAAACTTGCCTCGATGCTCGTGCAAGAACTGACCTGAACGAAGGAGGAATGGCTCGCAAGATAATGATTATCCCCCTTCACGCTTCGGTCATGATTTTGTTTGAAAATGAACTAATTGCCTTCGATTTAAATGGAGGAGGACGGAATTAAATTTCGAACGAAAGAATGACTTCGGCCATTCTGAGAAGAGGAGATAAGGAAGAAAATAAGAGGGGTACGAACGAGACACAATGGGGGCGAAATGTACTTGTGGTCGGATAAAGGAAAAGCAAACGTATTTATTTAGATTCAATTTGTCTCGGTGTACATTTCTATGCATTTACATATCGTATGCTCACAACACAACTCCAATCACTCCGAAATTTGAAATCCGATAATAATTCAATCTTACGGATCCAATGGAACTGGTTTCGTCGGGTTCCGAGACTGCGCCTCGGACGGCTATATTTTAAATTCATTTTAAACTATATATTGTTAAAAACTGAACAAAACATCTTTAAATTCGATTCTATCACTTTTATTATCTTCAGTATCATCAATACGAATTTTACAACCCTTCAAATTATTTTTAACTGGCTTAAAATTCCAGATTTAATAATTTACCCAATTCTGATAATTAAATTCAACAATTAATTATCCCATAATTATTAATATTTGAAATTCAGGTTAAAATTTAACCCTTGAATATTTAAAATTAATTAAATATTCCGATTTCAAATATTCAAAAATTCCGGGTCGTCACAATTTATTATCCACTTCACACTCGATTTGGATTTTACGTTACATTGTCAATTCTCAACACATAATTGATGTCTACCGATATATAACTTCTGAGCTCGTACGTCTCAGAGAAGGGTGTATATAGCTAAGAGAATAAATTCTCCGCCACCAAACAGATATATATTTAATAGAGATCAATTGTTATGTCATCAATTCATAATGTTAGACATACAATCTAAACCGACCATCCAAAATTCAAAGCTCAACTTATATTGTTTTTGTTGTCGAAGTTAAACTCAATTTAACTCAAGATTCAATCTTTTTAAAAAATTTCAAGTTGAACTAATTGTTTAAATTTCCCATTTAAGTTTTTCAACTTCGACTAATTCATAGTTTGAATTCCTCATACTTTTCACAATATTAGTTTTAAACCGACTTCAAACTTTCCAATATTAAGTTTTCCACTTAACTTAATTCTCCGCACGTTTAAATTCAAATTCATCACTGAATCTATTAAACCTATTATGGATCATCATGTTGACAAACTTCAAATTTAAAATCTAAATCCCATTTGAACCTTGCATTTGCTTTCTATTTCCAAAATAATCAACTAGTTCTTTAGTAAGCCATTCATCGACTTGGTTCCATTAGATTCATATCTCCACATTAACTATTTTAGGAATTAGTCTAAACTTGAAATATAAGCTTTACATCAAAACTAGTTTGATTCATAGAGTTAAGTCGACGAATAGATTTCCTTCCCAAGATGCTATTTTATTAAAATATTTCATTCCGTACAAAACTATACATAGCTTAATACTTTTTATAATACGTACATAGAAGATTTGGATTACAAAAGATAGTATTACAAAATATACTGATTGCTTCAAATATACTGATTGTTTTAAGATTCAGAATTATTGAGGACTATCGACTTCCTGTCTGGTAGTACGCATCTTTGCCAAACTTCCCTCTTTGGTTTGCACTATTTCAGGTTGTATGAAAGGAGGATTAACACATTCAAAGTCAACATGTCCCCAATTCCTACAGTTCCCGCAAAAATATGAGATGTTTCCATCCTTATCTATCGTCCTTACACTTTTCGCTCTAGCTGATCGGGCTATAGCTTGCTTTCTATGCTGCCTTTTGGTGCAGTTTCTGGCTATATGTCCAGTCTGGCGACAATGGTAGCAGATTGTCAATCTGTCGAATGGTAAATCGAGTGCGCACTTCTTCCTTTTCACTTCAGGGCAATGACTAAGAAAATGCCCTTTCCCCTGAAATTTAAAACAGACAATCTCAAGACGAGCGAACCGGTCATCCACGTTCCTTTTCTTTCTCTTCTCTCGGCACATAACGGCATAATGTCCCTTTTTATGACATCCATAACAGATAACATCATCATAGGGACCAGGTCCTTGCCTTTCATAGATTTTCCTTTCGATTTCCGCATGTGCCACTTCTGCTTCTCTACATGCAATCGCTCTTTGTTCACGGCGTGCTTCTTTTTGTGCTTCGGTTTTTGCCATTATAATTAACAAGATGTTTTCGAAGTTTCCTATTAAAATTTGCAATCCCTATTAGCAAAGGTTGGATTATTCAATCATTTTCCCAAGACAATTTGCAAATTTACATTATCCTGGTATATAGGATTATTATTCAACCAAACTTGAGATTCAACTCCGGATTTTATTTCAAACATTTGAAATGTACATATATATACATACTTGCGTATCAAACCTTGCTTGAAACATAAAAACAAAAATTATTTGATTTTATTATTTTCGAAAATATTTTGAATACTTGATATATTTTTTTCTTGTATATACTACTAGTATTGTTCTTCCAAACATTTGAAACCAATTTTCAAAAGAATTCAGAATCAAATTCCCAAGTTATAGTTCAATGATCCCCTTGGCTATAACTAAATTGACATGTCATTTTATTTCCCAATTATTACTTTGGAGAGATATTCAAAATATTTGATTTAAGCCAATTCATTAATTCACTTAACTTATATTTTATTTTTCATAAATCTCAGCAATTCGATAATGGGCTTTCGAATGATCGAAACTCAAATCTAAGGAGACCTTACTGAAGAGAAACTATCGTAGACCTAAATTTAGAGAAGGGGATTTCAGAAAAGGATTTGAATTTTCAAAATACCTTTTATTTTTCAAAAAAAACAATTTTATACTTCTTTAGATTTAAAAAACGCTTTCTTTAAAGTGATCCTAGTAACTATTCACATTAAACATCATAAACTAAGCTTTGTATAAACCAAAGCTCTGATACCACTTTGTAACGTCCCGCCCTTTTGACCGCCCCTAGTCGGTAATTAAATCAACTTGAAACGTTCAAAATGACAGATTGTTATTTAGTTTATAGAGTTTAAACAGAATCAGCCACAGAATCACAGAATAATAATATTTTGCAAAAATAATTTTTTTATTTTCTTACAAATATCAGAGTTTATACAATGTATTAAATTTATACAACGGAATATTTCTTTAGATACAAAATCCCCGAACTAAAGTGAGTGTTTTCCCCCTCTCTCTCTAACTTCGCTGCCCGGAAACCTTCAAGCTGTACAATACTCGGTCTGACCCGAGTATCACATTCAAAAAAATAATAATACACGGGTCGGTCTAATTCAAACTCAGTTATTAGTGTATAGAGGCAATAATAATCAAATAATCAAATAGACGACAGTCATAATAATTCTCGTCTATCCAACCCTTTTAATAAAGAAATCAGATAACGGTAAATATAACACCAAACAGTGTTAAACAACAAATCAGCAGAATCAAATTATCAACAAGATAAATGAAAAGATTATCAATGAAGATAATTTAGAAAACATCAGAATTGCCTAAACGACAATTAACAAAAATAAAATCTAATTATTAAGAAAATAATTAGAAACTCAGAATCTAATTATCAAATAGATAATTAGACAATAAAAAAATAATCAAATCAAATCAAACCAAATCAATTTAAACAATTGAAATGTTACTTAAAAACATCAAAACTGATTGGCTGCAGTACACGCTAACATGTACTGCCTCGCCAATACGGTATATGAAATACGCAAAAGATCAACGCATCAAAAGCAAAAGAAATACCAATAAAAAAACAATACAGTGTGGCCGCAGTACACGCTCGCGTGCACTGCCTCGCCACTACAGCATATAAAGTCACACCAACTCTAAATACTAATAGCAAGCCGAAACTGTAGAAGTCAAGTCACGGATATCATGACTCAACACAACTGCAACAAAATAAAAGGAGGGTGAGGGCACCAGAGATATAGCACCACAACACATAAATACATGAATAAGTGATACAACAGTTCAGTGAGTTGAAGTGAAGTCACAAGTGTAAAACTACACCAGACTAAGTGCCATCAAGTAAACCTGACTCAACATGAATGATCAGGTAATAGGCATATAATCCATCAAGTTAGAGCATGCAAGTGATTCATAAACCAAGTGTACCCAAAAATACAACAGTGGAACGCAAGTGCATAATATACATAAGTCTAAAAAAAATGTCCAAAATGCTAACATGTGAATATGCAGCATGCACATATGAAGTGGTGCACTGCAAATTCAAGCATCAGACTTCATGTCGAACAAGAAAAATACAAGTCAGAAAACAAACGAGCTTCGAATGTATAAGATAACAGCTCCAGATGGTACACTTTACAAAGGCAAACCAAACACAATGCAACTACATGATGACTGGAACATAATTCATATATGCAGCCTCGACCAGGTTACACATTGAAGAAAATATGCAAAACAAGTAGCATAAGCAAAGACAAAGAGGAATAATTCGAGTTCACCATGCAACAGCAGTGATAAACCAGAATACCATCTTATGTACAAAACCCAATGCAAAGACCAGTAATGTAACTCAATGCATATCCCAAAATTTTCGACCAGACTATACAGTGAACTAGCAGGAATAGGCTAGCATGAATAGTATGGAAAAAGACGAACAAAATCAACATCAAAAAAAATCAAGTGCGCAGCACTTATCAAATGAAGACTCAAATTTCAATTTCACTGTCTTAACATCAGCGTATCATCGACAAAGTGAAACAACAAATATACAGCAATCTCAATCCAAGGCCGAAGCCATTAGAATTCATCGACTACCAAAATCATATAATGGTATGGTACAGTTCAATAGTATCACCAACATTTTAAGAAATCAAGTGACCGAAGTCAAATGCAAGCACCAGTTTTAAATAAAAACAAAGAATGGAAATGGTCATCAAGTAACAGAGCAAGTCGAAAAACTATCATCAAGCAATAATTCGAACAAGCCAAAAATGCAGACGAGCTATACAGCAATTCCCAAATAGGAAAGTTCGAACAATGCCCAAAATCGAAAACATTACCAAGTTAGAGCCGAGTTTGACAGTGTCAAACAACGAAGTGAAAAACCTAAAACACGTGCCACTTCAAGTTCATAGAGGACATGATCAAAACAGTGAGTAATTTTGTTTCAAATAGAAATGAATACATACTAAGGACAATTACACAAAGAGGCACATTAATGTACAACAACAAAATTCAAGCATCAGGGTATACTACAGGGATGAACACACGAGAATGGAATGCACAGGTCAGGGAAGCAACAAAGTGCCGATGAAACATGTGCAACCCAATGAACAGAGGCAACAAAGGTCAGGGAACACACTGTAAGGGTCGACACAGGGCATCAAAACAATGTCGAAGTCATTCCAGCAAAGTGATAGTGCAAATAAGTGCACACTAGAGATACTACAGGCTACATAAACCAAAGCAAAATCAGGTCGAACAGAGACTAAAGACCAAGACATAATAAAGACAAGCTACTGAAGCAAAGACATGGACTATGCTCGAGACAACTATCAAATGGTCTCAATTTCAAATAAACAAACTGGAACTACAGACAGAAACGAAGTCAAATGAAGATACCCAATGGTATCAGATGCTCAAGTCCAGTGCACAAGTACACGTTACGGTAATACAAAAATCAAGTCGAAGTCGTGAATGAACAAATCAATTTTTCATCTTAAAGCCAAAAGAATTCAAAGCCGTGTTTTATCAAAATCGAACAAGTCAGTAACTATATCGAACATCCACACGAATATCGAATGGCCGAGCGTAGTATTGCCAATCAAGCAAAAGTCAACATAATCAGGTAGTCCAGTATACAAAAATTGGAACTAGTCAAAGACATGTTCCACTATTGAGATTGAAGTCAAATACTATCACAAAACCAAAGTGACCGAAGTCAAAATACCATAAAATTCACAGCAGTGGAAATCGCAAAATCACATATACAAATGAAATTGAATTAGATGTGAGTAATTAAATTACTCACCTTTGTCGAAGCAACGGTGAGCTCAATCAAGATGTGACCACTCGAGCAAGGAAATCAACTTCAATCGAGCAGTTGATGTCGTCCTCTTCGACGCCCTAATTTGTAAAGAGGAACGAACGAATAACCGGAGCCGCCATTGTTTCTTCTTGTTGTTTTTTTAGGGTTATGAATGGGAATGGTTAAGGAGAATCGGGTTATAGGGTTTTCGAATGAATGCAAATGAAAGGGGGGAAATCGCGTATTTTATGAGGAAAGGGGGAGCGTGATTCCAGGCTGAAACAAAGGAGAGTTGCATGATTTAAGGATGACAGCAGTATGGGAGGAACAAGGCTACTGTGTCGTGATGGGAAGGGAAGTAGCTGATGTTGACCAATTTCAAATTTAAATTTTAATTGAATTTGATTTAATTTCAACGCGTTTATATGTCGTATGCTCACACAACAACTCCAAACGCTACGAAATTTGAAATCCGATAATAATACAATATTGCGGATCCAATGGAACTGGTTTCGTCGAATTTCGAGACTGTGCCTCGAGAGGCTATATATATATATATATATATATATATATATATATATATATATATATATATATATATATATATATATATATATATATATATATATTAATATCGACTCAAACGATATAATTTCAAAAATGATCAAATCACTTTCAAATTCAATTCTGAAGCTTCCATTATCTCCAGCATTGTCAATATATATTTTACAAGCCTTTGAAATATTTTTAATCGGCTTAAAACTAAAGATTCAAATTATTATTCAACTTTCAATAGATTAAGTTTTAAAATTTAATTGCCAATCTCATTCTGATAATTTGAAATTCAAGTCAAACCATCATTCAAATATTTAAAATTAATTAAATATTTTTAATTAAATTGTTCAAAAATCCTGGGTCGTTACAGATTAATTAATTAAGAATTAATTATTATTTGATTAAGATTTATTAAATTATTTATTTAAGAAAGGATTAAATATCCAATTAATTACTAATTAAGTAAGACTAATTAAGACTTGATTTAAATTTGTTTAATTATAAAGGTTTAAATTAATATTTAATAATTAATTAGAGGTTAATTATGATTTAGATATTTATTTAAAGATCAAATATTTATTTAGAGATTAAATATATATTTAAAGATTAAATTAATTATTTATACAAAGGATAAAAGTTATTTGATTTTTGATTTAAAAGTTAATTATGGTTTGATATCCAATTAAAGGTTTAGTTATTATTAAATAAAGAGTTTAAAAGTTATTTAATTTTTAAATAAATGTTTTGCGGTTTTACACCACTTTATTTTTGAAGATCAGTTTTGTTTTAAGTTAACTTTCCTTTAAAGAATGTATTTAAAATCTAAGGGATTTCTTTGTGATGACCTGTAACGATCCAGTTTTTCGGTCGTATGAATCTAGAATATTTAATTGATTTTAAAAATTAAAAAGTGAATTTTATAAGTTAATTAGTTAAATAATTAGATCTGGAATCTAATGTGAATAAAAATGATTTCTAAAGTTGATTTAAATTCTATTTAAATTAGAAAAAAGTTAGTAAACTTTTAATTTTGAATTAAAAGCGAATAAGCAGAAATTGGAAATTTTATAATTTACTTAAACCAGTGAAAATAATCATTTTTGACAGTATCTCAGAATTCGTCCAAACTAGTTTCATTGGATCCGTGATAATGGGTTATTATAGGATTTCAAGTTTCATGGCGATCGGACTTACCGTTTGATCGTGCGAGTTCAAAACGCACTAAAATTAATTAAAGGAATATCAATCAAAATAATTCGATTTCAAAAACCTATTTTCTATATACGATGGAATTGGCCTCCGATATATATTCCGTTATATTCGAAATAGAGGTAAAACACTATGAACGCTAGGTGGCACGCTTCGTTTGAAGTTTGGAAAATATTCGGGTGAATAGTGTTTTAAGATATTTGTATATAAGGACCTCAAGCCCACTTTCATTTGCCAAAATCCTAGGAAATTAGGGCTAGCCGCCAAACTATATTCAATGGCTAGAATTTCATTCTCTTTCCCCTAGACTTTCTCCACATCCACGCACAATTAGCTGAAACTTCAAACTACAAAGTTGTGGAGCTTCGCGAGACCATTCAATCCAACGGCGGTGATATGATTTCATTCGATGGACCAACATAAATTTGACCGGGAATGTGGCATGCTTCATGGTGTTTCTGGGCTTGGGGGCGACCAAGCGTAATGTGGCTTTGGGTGATGGCGCATGGGGCTATAGTGCTTCGTTTGGCAGTAGTTGATCGATCTGTATGTGAGCGATGGTAGTGCTACAATCGAGAAGCGTGCATATGTATGGGTTCGTGCGCGCAAGCTTTAGCTGGTAAGCAAATGATGTGGTTTAAAATGTGCTTAGGGTCTTCCTAATTAGGTAATTAAGGGTTAACTATTGTAATTAAAGAATATTAGTTATATTACAATTCGTGTAACTGATAAAATTCATAACTTTGCATAGGAAGTGCATTTTGCACGAAACGAATTGCACTTGGTTTGTTACTGAAAATATGCACTATGGAGCTAGTTTGGATCGATTTGGACCTTGCAAGATTTTTTGGTAAAATTAAATGCTCGTTTAATTTTATTTCAAATAAAATGCTGCAACGAAGACTAGAAGCAAGTGAGTAAAACTCACTCTCTCTGGCCCGCTTATATTTTTATATAAATAGGAACATTTTTATTATGCTATTTTGATGACTATCGGATGTTATATATATATATATATATGTATGTATGTATGTATGTATGTATTGGATGTTATGCTATAGTAGTTACTAGTTGGATATATTCCTGCCGATCGGAGCAGACGAGACCCTTACGTTCCCCTGTATGAGTGGATGAACCTTTGTATGGGCATCTGGCCCGAAGCAGTCATTATACATATTATGCTCATATGTATATTTGTTGTTGGTGATAGTTTAGAGGGATCCAACATGATTCCTCATTATGGTTGATGTTTATTCATACATATTTTTATATGCATTGTATTACGTGATATTTGATTTGATGGATGCAATTTGTTATAATTGATGTGAATCCCCCTATTTAGTACTTTTGCAGCATTAGGCCATATTTTTGGAATTTCAAATATTAAAATGATGATTACTATTAAAAAGGATTTCAAAGTGATATTGAAAATATTTGTGTTTTTAATAATTTTTTAATTGTTAAGAAATGAATTTATTTTAAACGAATGAAAAGTTATAATTTTTATGTTATATAATTGTGGCTTTGTGAAATATACTTAAATATGATTTTTAAAATATAAAGTTAACTATTTTGTACACTAAGTTAAGCTGGTAATTTTGAACTTATTATAAATGGTTTATATATAAGATTTAAAATTTTGATATTTCATAAATAAAGGTAATGGAATTATAAACGAGTTTTATAAGCGTTAAAATGAAAGTTTATAAAGGAATGCTATTAATAAAGAGATTTAATGAAATGGAATTTTATAAACAATGTTTTATAAATATTAGAAATGGACTTATAATCAAATTTGTAAATGGATTTGCAGTTGAAATTTAGAAATGAATTTATAATGCACTTTATAAAAAATGAGATTACAAAATGAATTTGTAAATAAAGTGATTTATAAGTAAATAACTTATAATGGGATTTTGACATATAAATTAGATAAACGGAAAATTAGTTAATAAAGGAATTTTATAAATGGAAGTTTTTATAAGTTGATCAGTTAAATAATTAGACGTGGAATCTAATGTGAATAAAAAAGATTTCTAAAGTTGATTTAAATTCTATTTAAATTAGAATGAAGTTAGTAAACTTTTAAATTTGAATTAAAAGTGAATAAACAGAAATTGGAAATTTTATAATTTAATTAAATGAGTGAAAATAATCATTTTTGACACTATCTCGGATTTTGTCGAAACAAGTTTCATTGGATCCGTTGTAACGTTTGCGACTTTTTCCACGCTCGAAAACCGACATTAATACATCCACTGTATCAACTGCCGAGTAATCGAAGGCCGGAAAACCGTACCGTTAGGGTTAAAGAAGAAGAAAATGATAGAAGAAGAGAGAAAAAGATAGAACAAAACAGAAAGAAACAACAGAACAATATCAGAATCTCACAATCGCAGTGGAACAACATACAATAGATAAATGAATAATCTTTAAACAAAGAACTATACCAGTTATTTCATTTCATCAAAGTACATTACATTACATCATTCAAGTTTACAACAAAAAACAGCGGAAAAGAAATACTATATACTAGTAATACGTCATGCCATCCAGCTTGCCTCTTGCAACTCCTGAATTCCAGAATATCCCGATAACCCTGACTCTTAACTGTCCGTGTGGAAATTGGTGGGCACCCAGAGCTTAGGAAGGAAAACAATAAACTCTAGGTCAGTCATGGGACTGGTGTGAGAACTTAAAATAGTTTATTTTTAAAACAAGGAACAGGATAATTTTAAATTACATTCGCAATGCTTTTTTGGAAAATGAAACTACCATAAGGCCTTCCGCACACATACACAATGCAAACGCAGAATCGGAGGAGATTTCTCCTTATGATAGTCAAAGATGCTTGATACGCATTAAAAAGAAACATTTGATATTATTAATAGTGCATAGTGTAGAAAACATTTCGAAAGTAAAGATATAAATCTTAGCCAACATACGACCATTATCGTATGCCTACTGTAGCTACCATCTAAACAGTGGTGACCACCATAAGTAAATGGTAGGTTACACAACTAAAACCGTACAAGATGCATATTGAAGTTTGGATTTCCAACAAATGGTCAAGCCAAGGAACTTCCCATTGCCACATGGGTACGCCTCTGGAAAGACGACTCGTGAACCTAATCGGATCTCTGCCAACACAAGGTCGGGTAACCCCTCAAACTGGGTAACTACTGACACGAATATGTCATTCCCCGATCGTAACCGATCTATATCTGAGGATCCTCGATTCCAACAACCACAAAGTAATAAATTTATAGCAACAACAAAGGTTAAGTATCTGGGCTCCATACCATGATACCACCTCTATCCAAAAGGAATGACATACACTAAAGGGGCGCTACCCCCTAATAAGCTTGCCGCATCCTTCCTGTTTTGACCATTTCCGGGGTGTGAGGTCCGACGAAGTCTCGTCCACAAAGCCACGCTTTAAACAAAAGCCGTGCTTTGATCACATATACTCAACAGCACTTCGTATGTCACATTACCAATTTGGGAATGTATCACTAGTAACCATCAACTACATAACCTCTGAGCTCGTACGTCTCAGAGAAGGGTGTTAAGCTAAGAGAATAAATTCTCCGCCACCAACAGAAATATATTTGATAGAAACCAGCTTGACATCTCAAATTGTAGACACACATCCATACAAGTCCGTTCCGGGATCGAACGGAACCGAAGGCACTTCCAAAGAAGCCCTTGCAATACGGATATTCACTAATCACGATCGGATTTCCCATCACAAAGGATGATAAAATCTCTATATCGGAGATCAGCCGATGCAGAGTCATTCGACGGTAATCCTTCCGTTTTCAAAAATATCCGGTCTTCAACACCGGTCTTCAAATGCAATTCATAATGACGTATCACATATTCGGAATGGGTTATACAACCCAAAGGTCCTTTCCCGGCTAACCCGAATAGTGAGCGCTTAAAAAAAATAAGTGTGGCATTCAAATACAAGTAAATCACAACAAATACCTATTTAAAGGTAAATATTGATAGTCGTTTATTTAACTATCAATAGGCGTGCACAACATCACCAGATTCCAAATAATTTTGAAAATTATTTATTTTCCAAAATATCTTTACAAGATATATAATTTCCACACTTCAACCATTTGAAAACAAATTTCAAATCACTTTTTACCTTTACATCTTTTGAAAACAAATTTCAAATCATTTCCCTACACGGGGTATATTCACAAATCTTTATTCATTTTCATTTTAAAATGGTTCATTTAAACCAATTAAATAAATCCTTACCGATTTACTTTTTATTTAAGTTTCAAATCCGTAAATTTATTTCCACGCTTCAAAAATAAATCAACGTTTATTTTTAAACAAAATTCCTTTTCTTTAATAAATTCCATAGTGAGTTTACAATAATACGGAAGAAAAGCACTTCGAATTGTTGATTCATCGCCAGAGATGGCTTAGAACCAATAGTTCATTATCTAATGGATCTTTCCGTTCTAATACTCCATCCGAGAGTTATCAGTATTTATCAAATCTCTTCCTATCTAACAGAACGCTGTTGGATCAAATGGCAAAGACAATGTGGAGAAAGAGATGGCTTTTCCCGGTTGAAATGAAATATTTGATTCATGTAACAGGGGAAAGATTTCCCATTCCTCAAAATATCTATGAATATACGATTTTCAAATCGATTTCTAATATTCATTTTCAATTTATCTTTAAAAGATAAAATCTCAAAATATTCACTTCATATTGGAAAAACATTTCCATACTTACTTAATAATAAGTAATTTACAAATCCATTTATTTTCAACACTTGGAAAATATTCAATATACTTCATCGAAATTAAGTATATATTACATTCTTTAAAGAAAACGTGCGCTTAAACACATTTATTCGAGTCAAAACGAATGTTGCGTAAAACATCGTTACGACGACCCAAAACCACTTGTATAGGGATTCGAAATTAAGATAGATATATAAATCCCAATACTATATAAAACATTTCCTTTCGGAAATCATTTACTATAACAACAATGTTATAGCCCACCATTTCCTTCTATTTCTCGAAAACATCTATTTCAAAAATAAATGTTGAAATCTATGGTTTCGACATTTAATGCATTTTAAAACAACTTCAAATCATTTTAATTCTATTAAAAATATCACTTCCCCAAAACACTTTAATATATTATTCACTGTCCCAAAATCGTGAATATTATTCGTTAACCAAATTCAACATTTTTATACAAATTTTGTTTAAAGGATTATCGACCGTCCAAAATCGTGAATATATCTCCTTTAAAAATCTAAAATAATTGACTTATCAAAATAAGTCGGTTTCGGATTTATAAAACAATGTTTATAAATTCCCATTTATATTTTATAAAGACTTCAATTTACAAAATTTAAAAATCTTACTACTTATGAAATTCCATTTATAACCTCATTTTAACACTTAATAAAACTCGTTTTATAATTCCTATATTTTTAATTTATAAATATCAATTTTATAAATCTTTTATATAAATCGTTTATAATAATTCAAAAAAAATCCCAATTTAAACCATCTTATAAATTTATGAACTATTTATTTCAAAAATCACATTTCGGTTATATTTTATAAAATTCATAATTTTTATAACATTAAAAATTATAACGTTTATTTATTTAAAATAAATCAATTCCAAAATTTAATAAAACGTATATTTTCAAAAAATTATTTTAAAATCCTTTTAGAATAAAATCTTTACTTTAACATTTTTAAAACTTCAAAATAGGGCCAATGATGCAACAGCACCAAATAATCAATCACGGCATCGAAACATCATATATCAATATGATAATCAACAAATATCACAATATCTGTAATCAAATAAATACTGGTAAGGAATCCAGTTGGATCACTCCAACATGTTTCCCTGCATCCACAGATGTTAGCACAATACCAATTCCGTTCCAATACGGAATATCGCGGTACATAGGATTTATAAAATATTATCCACTATTACGCGGCGCAATAGGGTCTCATCCGCTATATAATGTGGGAAATCAACTCCAAGTACATAAATAATACCAATTCCAATCAAGATGGAATTATCGCGGTATATGTTTTTAATAAATAACATCCGCTTAATATACGGCGTATAGGGTCTATTACTATACAACAGATAATAATTTATCATTCAATCATACAAATCAGCACAATCAATCAATTTTAAATCTAACTATTTAAAATTTAAATCGAAACTATTCGATTGAGTGAGAAGTTCTCACCTTGAGTTTCCGATAATAGTTGTAGCGTTTTATTTCGAATAAAATTAAACGTGCGTTTAATTTTACCCAAAATTTTCACTAGCTCCAAACGACTCCAATCCAATTCCATAGCGCAGTGCTCATCAAGACGAAGCCAACGCAATTCGTTTCGTCCAAAACGGACCTCGTATGATAAAGATACGATGTTTTAAACATTATACAAATTATAATATAATTTAAATTTCAATTTTATTCTTATTTTACAAACCCCTTCAAATCTGGACCGTGCATTTCAAGTGCACAGATCGTGGCCGTGAATCCTTTTCTCCTCTTACGTACGTTTCCACCCTGGAAATATCGCGCTCGAAATAAACCCAAACCGCCTTCGTTCAAATTTTTATCGCGACCCCAATGCTCGACTTCACGAGGATCAAATGACGTCGTTACGAAGCCCCACTCCATCTTGACTTCCGTGCCAAATGCCATGAATTCCATTCGCAACTACGACATGTAATTCCTCTTCAAAGTTGACACGAACGCGGCTCTATTCCGGTCTCCACGCTCCTCCATATTCGATCATAACCGTTGATTAGTTAGGTCTTGCCACGATCTTCATCTTTGTAGTTGATGGTTTTCGACGATTGTTGGTGGATTGGAAAAAAAGGGGGAAGAAGATGGGAGTTTTCTGGCCGTTGATGATATTAGTGGCGGCCAGCTCCTGAAACCCTAGGTTTATTTTCTTTTGCAATTTGTGAAATTAGAGGTGCTTATATAGAAAATTGCCCAAAACACTATTCACCCAAAAAAAATTTGAACTCCAAACGAAGCATGCCGGCTGGCATTTCTAGGGTTTACCCCGCGTTCCGAACACAATGTAATGTGTTTCGGAGGCTAATTCGATCATATGTACGAGTTACGGCAATAAACGATCGATTTTAAATTAAACCGATTAAACGAATTTTCTATGCGTTTTGGCTTACCCCGGATAAACCGTAAATCCGATTGACATGAAATTTGAAACCATACAATAATATAACATTACAGATCCGATGAAACTAGTTTCGTCGAAATCCGAGACTGTTTGAAAATGGCTATTTTCACTAGTCGATTAAATATTAAAATATTCAATTTTCACAAATTAACTTTTAATTCAATTTTAAAAGTTCTATAACATCATTCTAACTCTAATATGATATAATAAAATTTTACAAATCAATTTTAGTCATATTTAACCCAATTTCCAATTATTTCTGTAATTTCAACTATTAAATTATCGATTTAATTATCCAATTAAATCCAGATATTCGAAAAATAAATTATTCGACTTATAAATTTCACTTATTAATATTTAAAATCAATAAAATATATAAATTTTAATTGACAGAATTTCTAGGTCGTTACAAACTTCCCCCTTTAAAAGAATTTCTAGGTCGTTACAAACTTCCCCCTTTAAAAGAATTTCGTCCTCGAAATTACCAAGTAAGAAAACGTTACAGAATCCATTAACTTTCCAAAACAAACCATTCAAATTGGATTTTTCAAATCTCTTAAGTGTTTAACTTTCCCAAAATTCATACTTAAACTTCTTACAAAATCTTTACTACTTTTCCAAATCCAAAGTTAGTTTTCAAAAATTTTCCAATTTTCTTAAAAGTATTCTAACGCCTTAAATTTTCGAAAAATTTCGTCAGAGTCGCCTTTGCGCGGCTCGATCCGAAAAAAAAATGACAGTATATATATCACAAATATACATCTCATCAAGTGATGAGGCATCCCATAGAGAAAGAAGTGTAAAAGTACGATATTTAATCCGAGATATGTACCTTATATTTTATTAGCGAGCATATACGGCAAATATAGCGCGAAAGCGAGCTCCAAATGCGAAGCAAGCGCAATCCGCACCTACTAAACACTCAACAAACAATGAGAAACATGTATATATGAAAGTAATATCAATATACATCATATAGTAACATAACAACTGCATGTGCCAACGTAGCAATGCATTCAATCAACAAATGCAACCATCAAACAACTATCCAACCAATTAACATCCAACAATTAATGTCTATCCAAATTAATTCATAACCGAATCAATATTCTTTCATTTCTCATTAATATTCAATGGATTGGTTTTCCAATTTAAATCACATTTGATTCATTAACATTAGATGTTTTCACTAACATTCACTTATTCATATTCAATCAGCAATCATTCACTAACTCATATTCAAGTTGGTTCACTTTCACATTCAAATCAAATTCACTTAACTTCCAATTTGAATTCAATTGCTTTAGCTTTCAATTTTATTCATTCAATTGCATATGAACTTATATTCAATCAATTAACAATAATCTAACAACCAATATATATTCAACATAACCAAATTATTAAATTTACATTCAATTTGGTTTAACACTTTTAATTCCAATTGGTTGATATTAAATTGATTTTCATTCAATTATTCAGTTTCTCAACTTCATTAGCTTCTAATGAATTTACACTTACATTCATTATCCCATATCAATTCTTTTACATTCAATTGATTAATATTCCATCCATTTATCAATTCAATTGCTAATTCCTTTAACAATATAAGGTTGAATTTCATTTATATAACTTAAGTTCATATTCATCACTTCTCTTGATTAATTTAATTCGATACCAAAATCAACTTTATTCAACTTCACTTAAGTTATATTCTCTTTCAAAGATCATTTGTTTAACTTAACTTAAGTTTCCACTTATAAATTCAATTCAGATTCCAATTCTGAAGAAAATTTTATTTACCCTTTAGCAAGTCAAATTTATTATCTCATATCACTATCAAATTCAGATTTTGTTTTGCTTAACCAAATTGTTTAACCATTTTTAACAATTTGTTTCACTTTCATTTTCTCGTTTCATAAGATATACAACTTATATTCAACAATTACCACTTGGATTTTTTATTGATTCACTTATACTTCCTTTAATTTAACTCCATCCTTTAAGTTAAATTTATTCTATCAAAATTCAAATTGTATAAGTTATCAACTCATTTATCATTCCCATAATATTTTAAATAAGATTCCAGAGTCTTTCCAACCTTTCAAAACCATTTTTGAAATCAATTCAAATTATCTTTTGAATTTCCAAATCCAAATTTTCCAAACAACTTTCATTTAAAATAATCTGGCAGCAATTCCTCTTTTGGAAACCCGAAAATTAACACCAATGATGTCGTGATCATCATCGGAATTATTTTCCAGCGACCGAAAAGAGTTTAGAGCTTTAACTTCTCCCAAACAATTTTCCAAAATATCAAATCCTTTCAAAACACTTCTCTGGAATTTTATTTTCAGATTATAAATCACATTTATAAATCCTTTACTTATACAATTTCACTTCTTATATATAAGATTATTCCACAGTTGTAAATCATTTTAATTATAATTCCATACTTATAATTCATTTTCTTATACAATTATTCTTTTACAGCTGTTGTTTTTATTTAACTTATTCAACAACCGAACAATCAATTCATATACACTTTAATAATTTTGAAAAATTATTCCTTTATATATAAAATATAATCAAGGTAAAATTATTTCATTTACCCCATTTAAAATGATACTATGTCGGTTTATCTCGTTTAAGAGTTTAGAAACCCCTATCGATAATATGGCGTCCTATCTACCGACCAGAATTCACAAACAACTCAATGGATAAGCAAACACAGTATAAAACATTTTTTATATTCACTAGCAAATACGCGCTCATAGCTATTATTACACTCACACTCATTCTAGAGTACTACTGACCCCATCTCGAATGAGTAATACCCAACAGAGCTAAGGTTGTCGCTTAACCATAAGCTTTGATACCAAATGTAATGATCGCGATTTTTTCGACGCTCGAAAACCGACATTAATACGTCCACTGTATCAACTGCCGAGCAATCGAAGGCCGAAAAACCCTACCAATAGGGTTAAAGAAGAAGAAAAAGATAGAAGAAGAGAGAAAAAGATAGAACGGAACAGAAAGAAACAACAGAGCAATATCAAAATCTCACAATCGCAGCGGAACAACATACAATAGATAAATGAATAATCTTTAAACAAAGAACTATATCAGTTATTTCATTTCATCACAGTACATTACATTACATCATCAGAGTTTACAACAACAAACAGCGGAAAAAAATACTATATACTAGTAATACGCCATGCCATCCAGCTTGCCTCCTGCAACTCCTGAATTCCAGAATATCCCGATAACCCTGACTCTTGACTACCCGTGTGGAAATTGGTGGGCACCTAGAGTTTAGGAAGGAAAACAATAAACTCCAGGTCAGTCATGAGACTGGTATGAGAACTTAAAACAGTTTATTTTTAAAACAAGGAACATGATAATTTTAAAATAGATTCGCAATGCTTTTTTGGAAAATGAAACTACCATAAGGCCTTCCGCACACACACACACAATGCAAACGCAGAATAGGAGGAGATTTCTCCTTATGATAGTCAAAGATGCTCGATACGCATTAAAAAGAAACATTTGATATTATTAATAGTGCATGGTGTAGAAAACATTTCGTAAGTAAAGATATAAATCTTAGCCAACATACGACCATTATCGTATGCCTACTATAGCTACCATCTAAACAGTGGTGACCACCATAAGTAAATGGCAGGTTCTACAACTAAAACCGTACAAGATGCATATTGAGGTTTGGATTTCCAACAAATGGCCAGGCCAAGGAACTTCCCATTGCCACATGGGTATGCCTCTGGAAAGACGACCCGAGAACCTAACCGGATCTCTGCCAACACAAGGCCGGGTTACCCTTCAAACTGGGTAACTACTGACACGAATATGTCATTCCCCGATCGTAACCGATCTATATCCGTAGATCCTCGATTCCAACAACCACAAAGTAATAAATTTGCAGCAACAACATAGGTTAAGTATCTGGGCTCCATACCATGATACCACCTCTATCCAGAAGGAATGACATACACTAAAGGGGCGCTAACCCCTAATAACCTTGCCGCATCCTTCCTGTTTTGACCATTTTCGGGGTGTAAGGTCCGACGAAGTCTCGTCCACAAAGCCACGCTTTAAACAAAAGCTGTGCTTTGATCACATATGCTCAACAGCACTTCGTATGTCACATTACCAATTTGGGAATGTATCACTAGTAACCATCAACTACATAACCTCTGAGCTCGTACGTCTCAGAGAAGGGTGTTAAGCTAAGAGAATAAATTCTCCGCCACCAACAGAAATATATTTGATAGAAACCAGCTTGACATCTCAAATTGTAGACACACATCCATACAAGTCCGTTCCGGGATCGAACGGAACCGAAGGCACTTCCAAAGAAGCCCTTGCAATACGGATATTCACTAATCACGACCGGATTTCCCGTCACAAAGGGTGATAAAATCTCTATATCGGAGATCAGCCGATGCATAGTCATTCGACGGTAATCCTTCCGTTTTCAAAAATATCCGGTCTTCAACCCCAGTCTTCAAATGCAATTCATAACGACGTATCACATATTTGGAATGGGTTATACGACCCAAAGGACCTTTCCCGGCTAACCCGAATAGTGAGCGCTTAAAAAAATAAGTGTGGCATTCAAATTCAAGCAAATCACAACAAATACCTATTTAAAGGTAGATATTGATAGTCGGTTATTTAACTATCAATAGGCATGCACAACATCACCAGATTCTAAATAATTTTGAAAATTATTTATTTTACAAAATATCTTTACAAGATATATATTTTCCACACTTCAACCATTTGAAAACAAATTTCAAATCACTTTTTACCTTTACAACTTTTGAAAACAAATTTCAAATCGTTTCCCTACACGGTGTATATTCACAAATCTTTATTCATTTTCATTTTAAAATGGTTAATTTAAACCAATTAAATAAATCCTTACCGATTTACTTTATATTTACGTTTCAAATCCGTAAATTTATTTCCACGCTTCAAAAATAAATCAACGTTTATTTTTAAACAAATTTCCTTTTCTTTAATAAATTCCATAGTGAATTTACAATAATACGCAAGAAAAGCACTTCGAATTGTTGATTCATCGCCAGAGATGGCTTAGAACCAATAGTTCATTATATAACGGATCTTTCCGTTCTAATACTCCATCCGAGAGTTATCAGTATTTATCAAATCTCTTCCTATCTAACGGAACGCTATTGGATCAAATGGCAAAGACATTGTGGAGAAAGAGATGGCTTTTCCTAGATGAAATGAAATATTTGATTCATGTAACAGGGGAAAGATTTCCCATTCCTCAAAATATCTATGAATATACGATTTTCAAATTGATTTCTAATATTCATTTTCAATTTATCTTTAAAAGATAAAATCTCAAAATATTCACTTCATATTGGAAAAACATTTCCATACTTACTTAATAATAAGTAATTCACAAATCCATTATTTTCAACACTTGGAAAATATTCAATATACTTCATCGAAATTAAGTATATATTTCATTCTTTAAAGAAAACGTGCGCTTAAACACATTTATTCGAGTCAAAACGAATGTTGCCTAAAACATCGTTAAGACGACCCAAAATCACTAGTATAGGGATTCGAAATTAAGATAGATATATAAATCCCAATACTATATAAAACATTTCCTTTCGGAAATCATTTACTATAACAACAGTGTTATAGTCCACCATTTCCTTCTATTTCTCGAAAACGTCAATTTCAACAATAAATGTTGAAATCAATGGTTTCGACACTTAATGCATTTTAAAACAACTTCAAATCGTTTTAATTCTATTAAAAATATCACTTCCCCAAAACACTTTAATATATTATTCACTGTCCCAAATTCGTGAATATTCTTCGTTAACCAAATTCAACATTTTTCTACACATTGTGTTTAAAGGATTATCGACCGTCCAAAATCGTGAATATATCTCCTTTAAAAATCTAAAATAATTGACTTATCAAAATAAGTCGGTTTCGGATTTATAAAACAATGTTTATGAATTCCCATTTATATTTTATAAAGACTTCAATTTACAAAATTTAAAAATCTTACTTCTTATGAAATTCCATTTATAACCTCATTTTAACACTTAATAAAACTCGTTTTATAATTCCTATAATTTTAATTTATAAATATCAATTTTGTAAATCTTTTATACAAATCGTTTATAATAATTCAAAAAAATTCCAATTTAAACCATGTTATAAATTTATCAACTATTTATTTCAAAAATCACATTTCAGTTATATTTTACAAAAATCATAATTTTTATAACATTAAAAATTATAACGTTTATTTATTTAAAATAAATCAATTCCAAAATTTAATAAAACGTATATTTTCAAAAAATTATTTTAAAATCCTTTTAGAATAAAAATCTTTACTTTAACATTTTTAAAACTTCAAAATAGGACCAATGATGCAACAGCACCAAATAATCAATCACGACATCCAAATATCATATATCAATATGATAATCAATAAATATCACAATATTTGTAATCAAATAAATACTGGTAAGGAATCCAGCTGGATCCCTCCAACCTGTTTCCCTGCATTCACAGATGTTAGCACAATACCAATTCCGTTCCAATACGGAATATCGCAGTACATCGGATTTATAAAATATTATCAGCTATTACGCGGCGCAATAGGGTCTCATCTGCTATATAATGCGGGAAATCAACTCCAAGTACATAAATAATACCAATTCCAATCACGATGGAATTATCGCGGTATATGTTTTTAATAAATAACATCCGCTTAATATACGGCGTATAGGGTCTATTACTATACAAAATATAATAATTTATCATTCAATCATACAAATCAGCACAATCAATCAATTTTAAATATAACTATTTAAAATTTAAATCGAAACAATTCGATTGAGTGAGAAGTTCTCACCTTGAGTTTCCGATAATAGTTGTAGCGTTTTATTTCGAATAAAATTAAACGTGCGTTTAATTTTACCCAAAATTTTCACTAGCTCCAAACGACTCCAATCCAGTTCCTAGCATAGTGCTCGTCAAGTCGAAGCCAACGCAATTCGTTTCGTCCAAAACGGACCTCGTATGATAAAGATAAGATGTTTTAAACATTTTACAAATTATAATATAATTTCAATTGCAATTTTATTCTTATTTTGCAAACCCCTTCAAATCTGGACTGTGCATTTCAAGTGCACAGATCATGGCCGTGAATCCTTTTCTCCTCTCCCTGTCAGGACCCGATTCTTCGTCTTCCGAAAATTCAACATCGATACTCACTTTATCGACTGCCGAGCAATCGAACGACGGAAAACCGAACACTGAGGGTTTAAGAAAAAGAAAAAGACAAAAAAGATAGAAAAATAGAGAGGAAAGAAGGTAGAAAATAGGGAGTAAAGAAAATAGAAAATAGGACGGAACAGAACACAACAGAACAACATCAGAATCTCACAATTCGCAGCGGAACAACATATAATAGATAAATGAATAATCTTTAAACAAAGAACTATATCAGTTATTACATTTTATACATTACATTTCATTACATCATATCATCAGAGTGTACAACAACAACAAACAGTGCAGCGGAAAAAGAAATACTATATAAGTAATACGCCATGCCATCCAGCTTGCCTCCAGCAACTCCAGAATATCCAGAATATCCTGATAAACCTTAACTCTTGACAGCCCGTGTGGAAATTGGTGGGCACCCAGAGTTTAGGAAGGAAAACAACAAACTCCGAGTCAGTAATGTGACTGGTGTGAGAACTCAAAACAGTTTATTTATCTTTAAAATCAAAATAGAGGAATATTTTTAAAGTCAATTCGCAATGCTTTTAAAAATGAGACTACCATAAGGCCTCCCGCACACACACAATGCAAACGCAGAATCGGAGGAGATTTCTCCTCATGATAGTCAAAGATGCTTGATACGCATTTAAAAGAACATTTTATATTATTACTAGTGCATAGTGTAGAGAAAAATTCATTTCGAAAGTAGAATATAAATCTTAGCCAACATAGACATTTCGAACTATGCCTACTATAGCTACCATCTAAACAGTGGTGACCACCATAAGTAAATGGCAGGTTCTACAACTAATACCGTACAAGTTTCGTACTGGGAATTGGATTTCCAACGAATGATCAGGCCAAGGAACTTCCCATTGCCACATGAGAATGCCTATGGATGGACATCCCTGAGAACCAAACCGGATCTCTGCCAACACAAGGCCGAGTTACCCCTAACTGAGTAACAACTGACCGAATATGCCATCCCCCGGTCCTTTGGGACCTTTCAACCGAGCGCTCGTAATCAATTCACACAATCATAAAGTGTTTTCAACATGAGTAAGTATCTGGGCTCCATACCATGATACCACCCTTTTCCAGAAGGAAATGCACATATCCTAAAGGGCGCTACCCCTCATAACCTTGCCGCATCTTTCCTGTTTTGACCATTCCCGAGGTGTGAGGCTCGACGAAGTCACGTCCACAAAAACATACTTTATACAAAAGCCATGCTTTGGGTCAACAAATGATCATAGAAATGATCACCAAGATAGACGATCAAATACATGATCCTATCACAAATAATCAACACAATGATCATTTCATAGCAACACTCAGCATGTCACATTACCAAATTGGGAATATATCGCCGATAACCTTCAACTACATAACCTCTGAGCTCGTACGTCTCAGAGAAGGGTGTTAAGCTAAAAGAATAAATTCTCCGCCACCAACAGAAATATATTTGAATGAAATCGGCTTTATATCTCAATTTGTAATGTCAGACATACAATCCATACAAGTCTGTTCCGGGCTCGAACAGAACCGAAGGCACTTACAAAGAAGTCCTTGCAATCCGGATAATCTCTAATCACGTCCGGACTTCCCATCACATAGGGAGTCTCTATACCGTAGCTACTCGGTGCAAAGACAATCGACGAGTTGTCCTTTCGCTTTCAAAAAGATCCGGTCTTCAACACCGGTCTTCAAATGCAATTCATAACGACGTATCACATATTCGGAATGGGTTATACGACCCCATGGTCCTTTCCCGGTTAACCCGAATAGTAAGCGCTTATTCAAAAATAAGTGTGGCATTCAAATTCAAACAAATCACATCAATTACCCATTAAAAGGGAAATATTGATAGTCGGCTATTGAACTATCAATGGATATGCACAACATCACCAGATTCCAAATCATTTTCCAAATTATTTATTTCCCAAAAATATCTTTACAAGATATATAATTTCAATATGTCAAAAATAAATCAATATTTATTTTTAAACAAATTCCACTTTCTTTTATAAATTCCATAGTGAATTTATAATCCAAAATATCTATGAATATTCGATTTCAATTATTCATTTCAATTTATCTTCAAAAAGATAAATTCTCTAATATTCACTTTATATTGGAAAAACATTTCCATACTTATTTATTCATAAGTAATTCACAAATTTTATTTATTTTCAACACTTGGAAAATATTCAATATACTTAAATCGAGATTAAGTATATATTTCATTCTTTAAAGAAATCATTCTCGTAAACATATTTATTTGGGCCAAAACGAATGTTACATAAAACATCATTACGACAACCCAAAATCACTAGTATAGGGATTTGAAATTAAAATAGATATATAAATCCCAATACTATACAAAACATTTCCTTTCGGAAATCATTTACTATAACAACAGTGTTATAGTCCACCATTTCCTTTTATTTCTCGAAAACGTCTATTTCAACAATAAATGTTGAAATCTATGGTTTCGAATCTTAACACATTTAAAACATCGTTAGATCGTTTTAATTCTGTTTAAAATATCACATCCTAAACATTTTCTTTAGCATATTATTCACTATTCAAAAACGTGAATATACTTCATTAGCCAATTTCATCATTTCTATACCTTTCATTTTAAAAGATTATTCACAGTTCAAAACGTGAATATAATTCCATAAATAAGTTATAACATTTTTCTTTATAAATTTCTTTATTAACCTATTCAATTTATAACTCAATTATAAAAGAAAAGTTCATGTTATAAGTTAAATACTTAGAATTTATTTGTTTGCACAATCGTTCCTTTGAACTTCATAATTATAAATCTTATAACTTATAAGATTCGTTTATTTATCCAAACCTATTCTTCAAATAACTTTATGAATTTTATAAACCTACTGCTTATAAAATTCCATTTATAACTTCACCGTTTATGATTCTATAAATTTCATTCATTTCTGAAATTCATTCTAACACTTATAAAAACTCGTTTTAAAATCCAAATATTTTAATTTACAAACTATCAATTTATAAATCTCTTATATAAATCAATTTATACCATTATTTTAAAACATCTTTAATCTCCTTTATGATTTCATCCTTTTGATTTATAAAATAATTAAATTTTATAAATCCTATATTTTCAACTTTTTATAATAATTTCAAAAATCCCGATTTAAACTCTTTTATAAAATCATTAATCCCATATTTTCAAAAATCAGCCTTCTACTATATTTCTCAAAAATTCATAATCTTTAGAACATTAAAATTATATCGTTTATTTATTTAAAATGGATAAATTCCCCAAAAATATTTTATAAACGTATACTTTCAAAAATCACTTTGAAATCCTTTTTAAAATTCCAAAATTTGGTCCAATGATGCTACATACCAAATAGTCAATCACGACAACAACGATATCATATATCGATATGATAATCCATCAAATATCAAAATATCTGCATTCAAATAAATACTGTTGAGGAATCTAGTTGGATCCCTCCAACCTGTTTTCCAGCATCCAAAAACATTAGCACAATACCAATTTCGTTCCAGTACGAAATTATCGCGGTATATGGGATTTAAAATATTATCCGCTTAATAGACGGCGCAATAGGGTCTCATCCGCTATACAAATGCGGGAAATCAATAACTGCAATATATACATATGCCAATATATATATATTGCTATTATATATAATACCAATTTCACTGTTTATGAAATATTCGCGGTATATGTTTTTAATAAATAACATCCGCTTACTAACGGCGCATAATGTCTATTTTAACAATCAATAGATAACAATCATCATTCAAACATGCATTCAAATATTTTAAATATAACTATTTAAAATAAAATCGAAACTGATTCGATTGAGTGAGAAGTTCTCACCTTGATTTCAATTTCGTTTTAGCGAGTTATTTCGAATAAAATTAAACGAACGTTTAATTTTACCCGAAATTTTCACTAACTCCAAACGACTCCAATCCAACTCCATCGCGTAGTTCTCGACGATACGGTTCCAACGCAACTGGTTTCGCGTGTTTTCGACCTCGTATGAGAAAGTTATGCATTTTATAAGTTTACACAATTTAAACTAATATTTACAACATAAATTTAAAATTTTTATAACCTACAACTATCATAGCCGTTAGATCCACATCCCCCTTCATCACAGCCGCACCCTGCTTCTCCCTCTCCCTCACGTTATCACGTTCCAGAAAATGAACCCATAGCACGAAAATTAGGTTTAATTTATGCAACCTCCACACTTGATGATACTTCAATCAGGGAACGCCAATGGAAGCGCCTCCATCCCCTCCATGCTCGGCCTCAAAGGCTCTGAGCTCGGCCACCATATGTACATCAATTTGCGTGTGCAACTTGCTAGTGTCGGCCTCACTTTCCTCCCCCTACGTTGCGCCAAAACCCATCATCACCATATAGATCTAACGAGCTCAAGACGCTTAACAACTTTCATGTTAAACACTTCTTCTAATTATCTACAGATTTAGAGAAATTGAGGGGAGAAAATAGGAGTTTTCTGGCCATAGATTGAAGAGATGGAGGCTAGGGTTAGGGTTTAGAGTTTGTTTATTTATTTTTTTAATTTATGAAGGGAGTGGTCTATTTATAGGAAAACGAACGAAACACTATTCATTCCGGAATTTCCGAACTCCGATTTACGCGTCGTAACCAGCGTTTCTAAGGTTTACCCCGCATTTCGGACACAATGGAACAGGTTTCGGAAGCTAATTCGGACATCTGTGCGAGTTATGGCAATAAACGTTCAATTTGAATTAAACCGATTTAAACGATTTTCTAGGCGTTTTAATTTGTACCGGACAAACGGTAAATCCAATTGACACGAATTTTGAAACCTTACAATAATATCACATTACGGATCCGATGAAACTAGTTTTGTCGAAATCCGAGACTTTTTGAAAAATGGCTATTTTAACTCGCCAAATTAATATTAAAAATAATTCGATGCGTTTCGAGCTGCCACGATCAAACGATAACTCCGATTGACATGAAAATTGAAATCCGGTAATAACTAACTATTACGGATCCAATGGAACTAGTTTCGTCCAATTCTGAGACTGTTCAAAAATTGACTATTTTCACTAGTGATTTAATATTAAAATATTCAATTTTCACAAATTAACTTTTAATTCGATTTTAAAAGTTGTAAAATATCGTTCTAACTCCAATATGATAAAATAAAATTTTGCAAATCATTTTCAATCATATTTAACCCAATTTTCAATTATTTCCATAATTTAACATATTAAATTATCGATTTAATTATTCAATTAAATCCAATTATTCGAATAAAAATTTATTCGGCTTATAAATTCACTTTTTAATATTTAAAATTAATTAAATATTCAAATTTTAATTACTAAAAATACTGGGTCGTTACAATCTTCCCCCCTTAAAAGAATTTCGTCCTCGAAATTAACAAGTAAGAAAAGTTACAGAATCTATCAACTTTCCAATTTTCTCAAAAAAAAAAATTCTAACGCCTTAAATTTTCGGAAAATTCGCCATAGTCTCCTTTACGCGGCTCGATCCGAAAAAAAAATGACAGTATATATATCACAAATATACATCTCATCAAGTAATGAGGCATCCCGAAGGGAAAAAGTATAAAACTACGGTATGTAATCCGAGATATGTACCTTATATTTTATTAGCGAGCATATACGGCTAATATAGCGCGAAAGCGAGCTCCAAATGCGAAGCAAACGCGATCCGCACCTACTAATCACTCAACAAACAACATGAGAATCATGCATGTAGACAATAGTACCGATATACAACATATAGCAACATAATAACTACATATGTCAACATAGCAATTGAAGTAAAAGCAATATATTCAACCATCAACCAACTATCATCCAACAAATTCATAACCAATATATATTCATTCATATTCTCATTAATATTCAATGAATTGGGTTCTCAATTTATTACATCTGATTCTTTACAGTGGATGCTTGCTAACATTCATTTTCAATCAGTTTATATTCACTAATTCATATTCAAGTTGGTTCACTTCCAAATCAAATTCAATTCTATTTAAGATTCATTTAACTTCCAATTGGATTTTAATTACTTTAGCTTCCAATTTCATTAACTTAATGAATTATATACAATCAATCAACAATCAAATAACAACCAATGTATATTAATCACAACCAAATTCCTTTGCTTATATTTGGTTTAATCAAATTGATTTTTATTCAACTATTCAACTTTCAATAACATTAGATTTTAATGAATTAACACTTATATTCATTATTCCATATCAACTTTATTCACATTCAATTGATTTACATTCAATCCATCCATTCAATTCAATTACAAAAGTTGAATTTCATTTATATAACTCAAGTTCACATTTATCACTTAACTTTGTTAATTTACTTTGATACCAATATCAACTTCATTCAACATCTCTTAAGTTATATTTCATTTAAACATTATTTGTTTTTACATAACTTAAATTCCAACTTATAAATCAATTCAGCTTCTAAATTCTAAATAAATTTTTATTTAACTTTAAATTCATTTTTATTTACAACTCATATTTATAAATATATTCATATAGTTTCACTTCTCATATATATAAGTTTATTTCACAATTGTAAATCACTTTAATTATAATTCAATTCTTATAATTCACTTGCTTATACAATTATTCTTTTATTTAGATTATGCAAACAACTTAACAATCAACTTATATACACTTTAATAATACTGAAAAATTATTCCTTTATATATAAAATATAATCAAGGTAAAATTATTTCATTTACCCACTTTAAAACAATACTGTGTCGAATTGTTCTGTACAAGTGTTTAGAGATCCCTATCAACAACGTTAATTACTCGTATTAACCAGAATCTATATACCACTCAACAAACCAATCATCACAATATAAAACAATTTTATATCCACTAACAAATACGCTCTCATAGCTATTATTACACTCAAACTCATTCTAGAGTACTACTGACTCTATCTCTAATGAGTAATACCCAACAGAACCATGGTTGTCGCTTAACCATATTCTCTGATACCACATTGTCAGGACCCGATTCTTTGTCTTTCGAAAATTCAACATCGATACTCACTTTATCGACTGCCGAGCAATCGAACGACGGAAAACCGAACACTGAGGGTTTAAGAAAAAGAAAAAGACAGAAAAGATAGAAAAATAGAGAGGAAAGAAGGTAGAAAATAGGGAGTAAAGAAAATAGAAAATAGGACGGAACAGAACACAACAGAACAACATCAGAATCTCACAATTCGCAGCGGAACAATATATAATAGATAAATGAATAATCTTTAAACAAAGAACTATATCAGTTATTACATTTTATACATTACATTTCATTACATCATATCATCAGAGTGTACAACAACAACAAACAGTGCAGCGGAAAAAGAAATACTATATAAGTAATACGCCATGCCATCCAGCTTGCCTCCAGCAACTCCAGAATATCCTGATAAACCTTAACTCTTGACTGCCCGTGTGGAAATTGGTGGGCACCCAGAGTTTAGGAAGGAAAACAATAAACTCCGAGTCAGTCATGTGACTGGTGTGAGAACTCAAAACAGTTTATTTATCTTTAAAATCAAAATAGAGGAATATTTTTAAAGTCAATTCGCAATGCTTTTAAAAATGAGACTACCATAAGGCCTCCCGCACACACACACAATGCAAACGCAGAATCGGAGGAGATTTCTCCTTATGATAGTCAAAGATGTTTGATACACATTTAAAAGAACATTTTATATTATTACTAGTGCACAGTGTAGAGAAAAATTCATTTCGAAAGTAGAATATAAATCTTAGCCAACATAGACATTTCGAACTATGCCTACTATAGCTACCATCTAAACAGTGGTGACCACCATAAGTAAATGGCAGGTTCTATAACTAATACCGTACAAGTTTCGTATTGGGAATTGGATTTCCAACGAATGATCAGGCCAAGGAACTTCCCATTGCCACATGAGAATGCCTCTGGATGGACATCCCTGAGAAACAAACCGGATCTCTGCCAACACAAGGCGGGTTACCCCTAACTGAGTAACAACTGACCGAATATGCCATCCCCCGGTCCTTTGGGACCTTTCAACCGAGCGCTCGTAATCAATTCACACAATCATAAAGTGTTTTCAGCATGAGTAAGTATCTGGGCTCCATACCATGATACCACCCTTTTCCAGAAGGAAATGCACATATCCTAAAGGGCGCTACCCCTCATAACCTTGCCGCATCTTTCCTGTTTTGACCATTCCCGAGGTGTGAGGCTCGACGAAGTCACGTCCACAAAAACATACTTTATACAAAAGCCATGCTTTGGGTCAACAAATGATCATAGAAATGATCACCAAGATAGACGATCAAATACATGATCCTATCACAAATAATCAACACAATGATCATTTCACAGCAACACTTATCATGTCACATTACCAAATTGGGAATATATCGCTGATAACCTTCAACTACATAACCTCTGAGCTCGTACGTCTCAGAGAAGGGTGTTAAGCTAAAAGAATAAATTCTCCGCCACCAACAGAAATATATTTGAATGAAATCGGCTTTATATCTCAATTTGTAATGTCAGACATACAATCCATACAAGTCTGTTCCGGGCTCGAACAGAACCGAAGGCACTTACAAAGAAGTCCTTGCAATCCGGATAATCTCTAATCACATCCGGACTTCCCATCACATAGGGAGTCTCTATACCGTAGCTACTCGGTGCAAAGACAATCGACGAGTTGTCCTTTCGCTTTCAAAAAGATCCGGTCTTCAACACCGGTCTTCAAATGCAATTCATAACGACGTATCACATATTCGGAATGGGTTATACGACCCCATGGTCCTTTCCCGGTTAACCCGAATAGTGAGCGCTTATTCAAAAATAAGTGTGGCATTCAAATTCAAACAAATCACATCAATTACCCATTCAAAGGGAAATATTGATAGTCGGCTATTGAACTATCAATGGATATGCACAACATCACCAGATTCCAAATAATTTTCCAAATTATTTATTTCCCAAAAATATCTTTACAAGATATATAATTTCAATATATCAAAAATAAATCAATATTTATTTTTAAACAAATTCCACTTTCTTTTATAAATTCCATAGTGAATTTATAATCCAAAATATCTATGAATATTCGATTTCAATTATTCATTTCAATTTATCTTCAAAAAGATAAATTCTCTAATATTCACTTTATATTGGAAAAACATTTCCATACTTATTTATTCATAAGTAATTCACAAATTTTATTTATTTTCAACACTTGGAAAATATTCAATATACTTAAATCGAGATTAAGTATATATTTCATTCTTTAAGGAAATCATTCTCTTAAACATATTTATTTGGGCCGAAACGAATGTTACGTAAAACATCGTTACGACAACCCAAAATCGCTAGTATAGGGATTTGAAATTAAAATAGATATATAAATCCCAATACTATACAAAACATTTCCTTTCGGAAATCATTTACTATAACAACAGTGTTATAGTCCACCATTTCCTTTTATTTCTCGAAAACGTCTATTTCAACAATAAATGTTGAAATCAATGGTTTCGAATCTTAACACATTTAAAACATCGTTAGATCGTTTTAATTCTGTTTAAAATATCACATCCTAAACATTTTCTTTAGCATATTATTCACTATTCAAAAACGTGAATATACTTCATTAGCCAATTTCATCATTTCTATGCCTTTCATTTTAAAAGATTATTCACAGTTCAAAACGTGAATATAATTCCATAAATAAGTTATAACATTTTTCTTTATAAATTTCTTTATTAACCTGTTCAATTTATAACTCAATTATAAAAGAAAAGTTCATGTTATAAGTTAAATACCTAGAATTTATTTGTTTGCACAATCGTTCCTTTGAACTTCATAATTATAAATCTTATAACTTATAAGATTCGTTTATTTATCCAAACCTATTCTTCAAATAACTTTATGAATTTTATAAACCTACTGCTTATAAAATTCCATTTATAACTTCACCGTTTATGATTCTATAAATTTCATTCATTTCTGAAATTCATTCTAACACTTATAAAAACTCGTTTTAAAATCCAAATATTTTAATTTACAAACTATCAATTTATAAATCTCTTATATAAATCAATTTATACTATTATTTTAAAACATCTTTAATCTCCTTTATGATTTCATCCTTTTGATTTATAAAATAATTAAATTTTATAAATCCTATATTTTCAACTTTTTATAATAATTTCAAAAATCCCGATTTAAACTCTTTTATAAAATCATTAATCCCATATTTTCAAAAATCAGCCTTTTACTATATTTCTCAAAAATTCATAATCTTTATAACATTAAAATTATATCGTTTATTTATTTAAAATGGATAAATTCCCCAAAAATATTTTATAAACGTATACTTTCAAAAATCACTTTGAAATCCTTTTTAAAATTCCAAAATTTGGTCCAATGATGCTACATACCAAATAGTCAATCACGACAACAACGATATCATATATCGATATGATAATCCATCAAATATCAAAATATCTGCATTCAAATAAATACTGTTGAGGAATCCAGTTGGATCCCTCCAACCTGTTTTCCTGCATCCAAAAACATTAGCACAATATCAATTTCGTTCCAGTACGAAATTATCGCGGTATATGGGATTTAAAATATTATCCGCTTAATAGATGGCGCAATAGGGTCTCATCCGCTATACAAATGCGGGAAATCAATAACTGCAATATATACATATGCCAATATATATATATTGCTATTATATATAATACCAATTTCACTGTTTATGAAATATTCGCGGTATATGTTTTTAATAAATAACATCCGCTTACTAACGGCGCATAATG
Source organism: Allium cepa (assembly GCA_030765085.1). Classification (NCBI taxonomy): domain Eukaryota; kingdom Viridiplantae; phylum Streptophyta; class Magnoliopsida; order Asparagales; family Amaryllidaceae; genus Allium; species Allium cepa. The sequence continues at coordinate 402,282,208 of CM060946.1, forward strand.
TCTATTTTAACAATCAATAGATAACAATCATCATTCAAACATGCATTCAAATATTTTAAATATAACTATTTAAAATAAAATCGAAACTGATTCGATTGAGCGAGAAGTTCTCACCTTGATTTCAATTTCGTTTTAGCGATTTATTTCGAATAAAATTAAACGGACGTTTAATTTTACCCAAAATTTTCACTAACTCCAAACGACTCCAATCCAACTCCATCGCTAGTGCTCGACGATACGATTCCAACGCAACTGGTTTCGTGCGTTTTCGACCTCGTATGAGAAAGTTATGCATTTTATAAGTTTACACAATTTAAACTAATATTTACAACATAAATTTAAAATTTTTATAACCTACAACTATCATAGCCGTTAGATCCACATCCCCCTTCATCACAGCCGCACCCTCCTTCTCCCTCTCCCTCACGTTATCACGTTCTAGAAAATGAACCCATAGCACGAAAATTAGGTTTAATTTATGCAACCTCCACACTTGATGATACTTCGATCAGAGAACGCCAATGGAAGCGCCTCCATCCCCTCCATGCTCGGCCTCAAAGGCTCTGAGCTCGGGCCACCATATGTACATCAATTTGCGTGCGCAACTTGCTAGTGTCGGCCTCACTTTCCTCCCCCTACGTTGCTCCAAAACCCATCATCACCATATAGATCTAACGAGCTCAAGACGCTTAACAACTTTCATGTTAAACACTTCTTCTAATTATCTACAGATTTAGAGAAATTGAGGGGAGAAAATAGGAGTTTTCTGGCCATAGATTGAAGAGATGGCGGCTAGGGTTAGGGTTTAGAGTTTGTTTATTTTTTTTTTAATTTATGAAGGGAGGTGGTCTATTTATAGGAAAACGAACGAAACACTATTCATTCCGGAATTTCCGAACTCCGATTTACGCGCCGTAACCAGCGTTTCTAGGGTTTACCCCGCATTCCGGACACAATGGAACAGGTTTCGAAAGCTAATTCGGACATCTGTGCGAGTTATGGCAATAAACGTTCAATTTGAATTAAACCGATTTAAACGATTTTCTAGGCGTTTTAATTTGTACCGGACAAACGGTAAATCCAATTGACACGAAATTTGAAACCTTACAATAATATCACATTACGGATCCGATGAAACTGGTTTCGTCGAAATCCGAGACTTTTTGAAAAATGGCTATTTTAACTCGCCAAATTAATATTAAAAATAATTCGATGCGTTTCGAGCTGCCACGATCAAACGATAACTCCGATTGACACGAAAATTGAAATCCGGTAATAACTAACTATTACGGATCCAATGGAACTAGTTTCGTCCAATTCTGAGACTGTTCAAAAATTGACTATTTTCACTAGTCGATTTAAATATTAAAATATTCAATTTTCACAAATTAACTTTTAATTCGATTTTAAAAGTTCTAAAATATCGTTCTAACTCCAATATGATAAAATAAAATTTTACAAATCATTTTCAATCATATTTAACCCAATTTTCAATTATTTCCATAATTTAACATATTAAATTATCGATTTAATTATTCAATTAAATCCAATTATTCGAATTAAAATTTATTCGACTTATAAATTCACTTTTTAATATTTAAAATTAATTAAGTATTCAAATTTTAATTACTAAAAATCTTGGTTCGTTACACTCCCTCACGTAAGTTTCCACCCTGGAAATATCGCGCTCGAAATCAACCCAAACCGCCTTCGTTCAAATTTTTACCGCGACCCCAATGCTCGACTTCACGAGGATCAAATGACGTCGTTTCGAAGCCCCACTCCATCTCGACTTCCGTACCAAATGCCATGAATTCCGGTCGCAACTATGACGTGCAATTCCTCTTCAAAGTCGACACGAATGCGGCTCCATTCCGGCCTCCACACTCCACCATATTCAATCATAACCATTGATTAGTTAGGTCTTGCCACGATCTTCATCTTTGTAGTTGATAGTTTTCGACGATTGTTGGTGGATTGGAAGAAAAAGGAGGAAGAAGATGGGAGTTTTCTGGCCGTTGATGATATTAGTGGCGGCCGGCTCCTGAAACCCTAGGTTTATTTTCTTTTGCAATTTGTGAAATTAAAGGTGCTTATATAGAAAATTGCCCAAAACACTATTCACCCAAAAAAATTCAAACTCCAAATGAAGCGTGCTGGCTGGCGTTTCTAAGGTTTACCCCGCGTTTCGAACACAATGGAACATGTTTCGGAGGCTAATTCGATTATCTATGCGAGTTACGGCAATAAACGATCGATTTTAAATTAAACCAATTAAACGAATTTTCTATGCGTTTTGGCTTGCCCCGGATAAACTGCAAATGCGATTGACACGAAATTTGAAACCATACAATAATATAACATTACGGATCATATGAAACTAGTTTCGTCGAAATCTGAGACTGTTTGAAAAATGGCTATTTTCACTAGTCGATTAAATATTAAAATATTCAATTTTCACAAATTAACTTTTAATTCAATTTTAAAAGTTCTATAACATCATTCTAACTCTGATATGGTATAATAAAATTTTACAAATCAATTTTAATCATATTTAACCCAATTTCCAATTATTTCTGTAATTTCAACTATTAAATTATCGATTTAATTATCCAATTAAATCTAGATATTCGAAAAATACATTATTCGACTTATAAATTTCACTTATTAATATTTAAAATCAACTAAATATACAAATTTTAATTGACAGAATTTCTGGGTCATTACATCCGTGATAGTGGGTTATTATAGGATTTCAAGTTTCATGGCGATCGGACATACCGTATGATCATGCGAGTTCAAAACGCATAGAAATTAATTAAAGGAATATCAATTAAAATAATTCAATTTCGAAAACCTATCTTCTTTATACGATGGGATTGGTCTCCGATATATATTCCATTATGTTCAGAATAGGGGTAAAACATTATGGATGCTAGGTGACATGCTTCGTTTGGAGTTTGGAAAATATTCGGGTGAATAGTGTTTTGAGATATTTGTATATAAGGACCTCAAGCCCAATTTCATTTGCCAAAACCCTAGGAAATTAGGGTCGGCTGCCACACTATATTCAATGGCCAGAATTTCATTCTCTTTCTCCTAGATTTTCTCCACATCAACGCACAATTGGCTGAAACTTCCAACTACGAAGTTGTGGAGCTTCTTGAGACCTTTCAATCCAATAGTGGTGATGGGATTTCAAGCGATGGATCGACATGAATCTGACCAGGAATGATGCGTGTTTCTTGGTGTTTTGCTGGGCTTGGGGGCGACCAAGCATAATGTGGCTTTGGCCGATGGAGCATGGGGCTATAGTGCTTTGTTTGGCAGTAGTTGATCGATCTATAGGCGAACGATGGTAGTGCGATAGCCGAGAGGCGTGCGTATGCATGGGCTCGTGCACGCAAGCTTTAGTTGGAAAGAAAATAGCGTGGTTTAAAACTTTCTTATGGTCTTCATAATTAGGTAATTAAGGGTTAACTATTGTAATTAAAGAATATTAATTATATTACAATTTGTGTAACTTATAAAATTCATAACTTTGCACACGAAGTGCATTTCGCACGAAACGAATTGCATTGGGTTTGTTACTGAAAATACTACACTATGGAGCTAGTTTTGATCGATTTGGACCTTTCATGATTTTCTAGTAAAATTAAATGCTCGTTTAATTTTATTTCAAATAAAATGTTGCAACGAAGACTGGAAGCAAAGTGAGTAAAACTCACTCTCTCTGGCCTGCTTATATTTTATACAAGTAGGAATATTTTTATCATGATGTTTTGATGACTATCGGATGTTATATATATATGTGTGTGTGTGTGTGTGTGTGTGTGTGTGTGTGTGTGTGTATGTATGTATGTATGTCTATGTATTTATTTATTTATTGGATGCTATGCTATAGTAGTTACTAGTTGGATATATTCCTGCCGATTGGAGCAGATGAGACCCTATACGTTCCCGTGTATGAGCAGATGAACCTTTGTGCGTGCATCTGGCTCGACGCAGACATTGTCCATATTATGCTCATATGTATATTTATTGCTGGTGAAAATTTAGGGGGATCCAACATGATTCCTCACTACGGTTGATGTCTATTTACACATATTGTTATATGCATTGTATTACGCGATATTTGATATGATGGATGCAATGATTGTTATAATTGACGCGAATCCCCTTATTTAGTACTTTTGCAGCATTGGGTCATATTTTTGGAATTTAAAATATTGAAATGATGATTTCAATTTAAAAAAGATTTCAAAGTGATATTGAAGATATTTGTGTTTTTAATAATTTTTAATTGTTAAAGAAATGAATTTATTTTAAATGAATAAAAAGTAATAATTTTTATGTTATATAAATTATGGCTTTGTGAAATATATTTAAATATGATTTTTAAAACATGAAGTTAACTATTTTGTAAATTAATTTAAATCGGTAATTTTGAACTTATTACAAATGGTTTGCATATAAGATTTAAAATTTTGATATTTCATAAATAAAAGTAATGGAATTATAAACAAGTTTTATAAGTGTTAAAATGAAAGTTTATAAAGGAATGCTATTAACGAAGAGATTTAACGAAATGGATTTTTATAAACAACGTTTTATAAATATTAGAAATGGATTTATAATCAAATTTGTAAATGGATTTGCAGTTGAAATTTAGAAATGAATTTATAATGGACTTTATAAAAAATGAGATTACAAAAGAATAAATTTGTAAATAAAGTGATTTATAAGTAAATAACTTATAATGGGATTTTGACATATAAATGAGATAAACGGGAAATTAGTTAATAAAGGAATTTTATAAATGGAAGCTTTTATAAAATAGAAATGTGAATTATAAACACTGTTTTATAAATATTAAATCAATTTAATTTGATAAGCTAAATATGGATTTTTTTATAAAAGGAAATATTTTCACATTTTTAAAGTGAAAAATCCTTAAAATGAATGTTTTGGGAAGTGATATTTTAAAATGGAGTTTAAATGGTTTGAAAATACAATAAGTAGTAAATTCACTTGTTATTAAAATAAATTTATGAAATGTTTTCCAAATATTGAAAAAATGATATGGTTTTGAGAATATATCTTTTTGAAGATAATTTGAAGCAAATGATTTAGAAAAGTGATTTAATAAATAAAAGATTAATAAATCAGGCCTAGTGACTATTTAAGTGCTAAATTATTTTTTTGACCATTTTAGTTTCTTGACTTGATGTGGAAACTAATTAGTCATACACTTAGTATGTAGCCACCTATGTACGCCTGATTATAATTTGGTGTAAAGGACGTTGATTTGAGTAGTGTAGAGTGATTACTCCAATCTGACGAGCTTCCTTTACGGTTGAAGAATAGAAAGTTGAACGTCGAAAATGTGATAAGTCTACGAGACTTTGTTTCTATATGAGGTTGAGTAAGGCTTTTACGTTATTGGTGTGAAGAAAATGGGATCGATTTATCCAAAAATCACTTCGAACCAACCTATATACAACGATTGTGCAGAGTTGTTGACGATATTGATATTTAGGATTTCATAGTGAAGGACTGCTTCTTGACCATTTGAGGTTAAAATTCAAATAGACATATAGTAGTACTAGTCTCTTCATTATGAAATTCCAATGCAAGGATAATTCGCTACTAATCCTAGGGATTTCCCGATATGGTGTGATAGGAAACTACCTTTAGTTTGTCCTGATCATGGATAACTTGTATGGATGGATGTCTGACGGTGCATTTTATGAGATTATGCACATTTTTTTTTTTACAACCATACATCTATGGTGGTGGAGAAGACCACTTTCCTTAGCTTAACACCCTCTTGAGAGGTATAAGCTTAAGGGTTGTATTTTTGTGTAAGTCAATTAGTAGTCAACGGAAATGATAACGTGGCATTCAAAGATGATGTGATATGTGATATGTGAAAAGGTAATCGTTGCCTCAAGCCTCATCAACCGGAAATCATCGAAACAGGGTAGATGCAGCAAGGCTAAGTGGGTCATTCCTATTAGGATATGATCATCCCTTATAGATATATTTCTTTGCGCTAAGACATTCGGGATGTAAATTATTGTAGATGTATGCTATGAGGGCCCTCGGATAGGTCGATAACGATAGAGGATGATATATTCGGTACTATCTAGTTAGTGAGATAGGCCGGCCTTATGTTTGTAGAGGATCTTTTGTGTTGGTCCTCGGTATATTCATCTGGAGATGTACTGCTAGAAAGTAGTCCCTTCACCTGGTCATTGTATGGAAATCCATTCTCCACTATGTGCCTTCTATTTTGTTTGTAGAACCCGCTTTTGCGGTTATTATTGTTGGAATTTAATCAATGTAATAATTTCTACTATTTTAATTATTATTTGTATACTAGATACTAGTAATAATGCAATAGGGTTTGATATGATAGATTTTTATTATTGTATGGTAAAAACTTGTCCGTGTTTATGTCTGGGTGTGTCTTACGAGAAACTTTTATTTTGATAAAAGAACGTCTTTATAAAATAAAATAAATTCAAATGAGATGTGTTTTTCTCACACTAGTTTACCAGACTAATCCGGACGATCTTCGTTTTCAGTGCTTGGGTCAGACCGACTATATTTACAAGTTCAGATTTGGTGCTTTTAAAGCTTTAGCAGACGAGCTGGAGGTTTTCATGTCGTACACATGTATCTATTTATTTTTTGCTGCATTGTTGTTTTAAATTATCAACATGTGGGGATAGGTTGTCATAACTATCCAAGATGATAATTATTTATTCATGTACTCTGAATTATGTATGTACATTATAGTTTCTCTTTTGTAAATTATTCGTCTATATTATATGTTGTTCTGCTGCGTTGTGAGATTCTGTATTGTTTTGGTTCTGTTTCTCTCTTCTTCTTCTCTACTCTTCTTCTCTCTTCTTTCTTTATTCTCACCCTCTCTCTCTTTTTTCTCAGGACTTTCCATCATTATGTGCTTTTTGGATCAGATGTGCATGATCTATTATCGATTCAAAGGGTAGGAATTTACAGGTCGTCACATTTGGTATCGGAGCCTAGGTTTAGTATATTCCTAGGCTAATGTATACTCAGTATAGATAGTGTCAGTAACACCCTAGATTGAGTTTGAGTGTATTATATATATATGAGCGCATATTTGTTAATGATCTAAAAAAAATTTATATTATGTTGATGTATCTCTTGAGCAGCTTATGGATTCTGGTCGATATGCGACATGCCACGTTATCCATAGGGGTTTCTAAACACTTGAACAAGGCATATCAACATAGTATTGTTTTTCAAATCGGGTAAATGAACTAATTTTACCTTGATTATGTTTTATATATAAAGGAACAATTTTTCAGAAATTATTATAGTGTATATAAGTTGATTGTTTGAAAATGTAAATATATATAAGTTAATAAAAGCTGTTTAAGTAATCTAAATAAAAACAACAATTGTAAAAGAATAAATTATATAAGAATTTTTTTATAAAATATGGAATTATAATTAAAATGATTTACAATTGTGAAATAACCTTATATGTAAGGAATGAAACTACATAAGTCTATTTATAAATATGAGTTATAAATAAAAATGGATTTAAACTAAGAATTTGAGAATTTGAATCTTGTTGATTTTGGTAGTTTTTTTTCTCAAAGATTGAAGAGGTTATGTTATTATAAATCTAAATGAGATAAAAAAAATTTGGAATGAATCTTATATAAGTGAGGTTAGTGAAATTATATAAGTAAAAATTTATAAAAGTAATATATAAATATAAAAAGGGGTTTCAAAAGAATATAAAGCACTAAATTCATGACCGTTGCTAGAAAATAATAAGGGTGATGACTACAACATCATCAATATCATTTTCGAGTTTCTGGATGATGGATTTGCTACCATTAGTAAATTAAAATTTTAAGTTTTTTGTGATAAAAAAATATGAATTTAAAATCCAAATTTGAAATTGATAAATATAAGGGAAATGAGTTTGGACTTATAATACGAAATAAAAAAATTAACTTCGAAAAAGTTAAATAAATTTGAGTTAGCATAATAAAATACATGATTTGAAATTTAACTGAAATAAAGTGTATTGGAATTAAACTGGATTACATAAGTTACTGAAATGAAAATTAAACTTAAGTGGTAAGTGATTATATAATATGAATTTGAAAGTTTAAATAACTAAGTTGTATAACTTATATATTTAGTAACAACAAGTTAAAAAAAGAGGTTTTGAACTTGTAATTAGAAAATTTTCAAATTGGAATATGAAATTAGAATTTTACTTCGGTAAAGTTAAATAAATTAGAGTTTGTGGATTGAATCACTACACCACAAAAGACTTTTGGTAGCGTTGAAAAAACGCTACCATAACTTATGGTAGCGTTTTAGAGAACGCTGCTATACGACATGCAACTAAAAGTCTAAAACTTTTTGTTGCATTATAGTAAACGCTACCAAAAGTCACTTTTAAATGCAACTATAGGTATTTTTGTAGGATTTAAAAAAAGCTACCAAAAGTCACTTTTAAATGCAGCTATAGGTTTTTTCTGTAGGGTTAAAAAACGCTACCATAAGTCCTCATTTTTTGGTTGCATTTTTTGTTTATATGCTTTTTTTATATTCAGTAGCGTTTTTAAAATGCAACTGTATAATTTTTATATTAGTTTACATTTGTTTCTGTAGCATTTCTAAAACGCTACTAAAAGTTATTGGTTGTTTGGTCGCATATTTAAATGCTACTATTTACGGTTGATGGTTTATACCATTTCCAGCAATCGCTTATATACTATTCATATTAAAACGAACGATCAATCGCATAATTTTCATATATTCAAACAAACAATTAAATCACATAATTAGCATATACAAACAATCAATAATATGATCATCATATTCAAATAATTGCAAAAACATGCTAATCTCACAATCAAATATAATATCCATAATCAATTCGATGGTAGTTTTTCAACAAAATAAGTCACAAAGTACAAGCATTCACAGAAAAGTTTCCACAAATGGTACTAACAAAATACGACAACATATATAACAATTAAATTCATGTTCGTTGCTTGATTACCAATAGTTCTTTGTTGTCGAGAGTCTTCGCTTCGAAATAGCTAATTACCTGCAAACGAGTTTAACAATCAACAATATATATATATATATATATATGTATGTATGTATGTATATGTATATGTACATGTATATATATACGTATATATATATATATATATACGTATGTATGAAAATCATGTAATCTATAACTCGATATTCTATATTAACACATATTAACAAAAATTGTTCTATTTTTGTATGCATCCTATATAGTTCCCCAACGGATGCACAATTTTCAATCTACACAGATATTCAGATCAAAACTGGGTTAGAAGTCTGACTGGATTTCATTCTATGTGCAGATTGTGTATTCATTACTATGGGCAGATTGTGTATTCAGTACTATGGTCAAGTTAAATCTTTCAATTTTTAAGCCATCAACGGCTAAGAATATATAATAATAATAGTACTACTTGCTAAAACATTCTGCGTAATGTCCACGTTATTTTAGATAGGTCCAAATATTAGTAAGCTTTTTAACGTCTAATATGTTGTTTTAAATAAAGTATGCATATCAAACAGGTTGAAATGGTAGAAACACTTGTATACGGATACAATACTTTCAGTGTACAAACTATACATGTTAGACATCAGTTTTTCATGTTCAGGGCAGAAAATAAATGTTCAGAACTTCAGATACAATAGAAGAAACATAGCATCATAATCAAGTTATCAATGCTTACCTGTGCAAACATTTTACCCCACTGCCTCCCCTGCACATTTCATTACCCAAGCCTATCTTAGTGGAACAGTTCATTGTTTCGTCAGTAAACACTTCAAACACATCCTCCATCTAAAGCCATCACTCTATTCCTTGCCTCAACATTCTAGCACCTTCAACCACTTACCGTCATTTAAAATATAAACTGTGTCAACCATCCACTTTCTTAACTCTCATATAAACACTGCTGCCTTTATAGTGTACAAAAACTAAACAACTTCTCTTGCCAACATCCACAAAAAATCCACATCACCTAAATACTGCCATTATCAACCACCATTGCCAAAACTACCATCTGACTGCACTACCATACACTGCCATCCTTCACTTCTTCTACCAACCACCCTCCTCATAACTGCTCCACACCAACCACAACCTGTCAGTCTTCCTGCCACAAACCATTAACATACTTCTTGCCCACACTTTCAACTACTAAACTTCCATTGTGCCTCTACCTGTTCATCTCTGACAACTTCACCACCATCCACTATTCACTCCAACAAACCACAACATTCACTTCCAACTGATCATACTGCACATAACCTGATCAACGGAGACCATTCAACCATAAACCCCAACATAATAGCCATTATTCCCTTCTGTGACACTAACCTCATCCATCATACTCACCATAACAACTTTAATTTCCGTTCATACATCCTACAACCCCAAACTCCATGCTTACACCACAACCTACCTTCCTCTTACTTACTGCCATCTACTGACCTAGAAATTACAAGCAAACATAAACATACTCTAACTGAAGTTATACTATAGTCAAAGAAGCAAAAAAAATTACTGACTAATTAGCAAAACGGAAAAAAAACTTACTTCATTGTCCAGAAGTTGTAGGTTAAGTGAGTAAGGCTCGTTTATACTCCGATTTACCAAAATCCAATGTCGAGCAACCCTAACTTGGACGGTTGACAAATTTGTTCCATACACCAAGTTGGACGGTGATTGATTTGGTCCATTGTGCCTACAATAATCAAACAGCAATGAGTTTCATAATGCATAATGAACTGCAACATATTACTTAATTGAATAATAGAGAAACTAGAGGATACAACAATGTTGTTTGCTGTTTGTTCTTTACTTGTGGGTGAAAAAAGGGTCTTGCTTAAAATTTGGATAATTTATCAGCCTTGTTTTGCAGCAAACAAAAGGTATAATAATATGTCAACTAGAAGGAAATGGGATGAAATAGTGGAGGCAGTTGTAAATCTACTCTATCACTGCTGCCACCGAGTACTGTTACACAAAGTATTCAACCCATTACTTTTTCGAATGTTGTTCAAACTGGAAAAGTGTCGCAAGGTAATTTCTCTGTTGTATCATTCGCATGGATACCAACCAAGTAGTGGAAAAGAGCACATCGATGCGATGCATTTTATTTTCCCTTAAAATTTGTTTCTAACTAACTTGTTCGAACAGTTCCCAAAGATGATGCATTTTATTTTCTCATTGGAATTTCAACTTCAAGAATGAAAAAACTAAATTGAATCAAATGATGTTGGTTGCTTTTGTTTAAATTCAAACGAATGAACTCAAACTAACAAAACATAAGACATAACTAAAACTTAACAAGCAATGATTCAAAATAATGCAGTAAATGAGTGTAAAATTGAAATTGACACTAACCATGAAGAAGAGAAGACAGACTGCCCATGCTCATGTAATCATAGACAAGCAGTCTCTCTTCTTTACTGAAATAATAAGCTCTTAATCCTACCAAATTCGCATGTTCCATGTTTCCGATCACACTGATCCTTTCTCTAAACTCTCTGTCAGTAATGTTAACCTCCTTCAACCTTTTCACAGCCATTGTAATTCCTATTTCAAGCACAACCACTATAACTCTCTGTTGTTAATGTCGTTATTTGCGTTATTGATTTGATGCCATGGGGTATTTGACAGCAACGCAAACGGAACTGTGAACAAAATTGAGTGGATGGAGGTGAGAACAGTGACGAATGAACTAAGCTTAAGCTGGAAGAGCAAATGCAAAAGGAACAAGTGTGGAAATTCTACACAATCAAAAAACAGATTAATCTAACCTATTATTTCTTAAGAACTCTTCGTCAAATTTGTGTATTAACTTGTGTTGCCGAAACTCAGACAAGTTCTGATGTGCGAGGGAGCTTTTGAGATATCTTAAATTCGAATCTGCAAGGGTTGTACAACCATTAAAAGGACATCTATTTTCAGAGAAATGAAACTTCATTTTGACATACTTTAACACCAGCAATGCGTTAATTTGTTCCTAAAGTAGATTTACATACAACAAGTTGCAGTGGAAGTGGCATTGGACATGAGAATGCAATTTGATTCAGTCTGATGTATTCAGGCACACTGATAGTTGCAATAACAATATTTTATTTAATTCAGATGGATGGCTGTTACATAATTCATTTTGGGTTAGAACAAAAGGAGAAACACTAAAGGGTGCAAAAATTTGCAGACTTGTACACAAAATAGAAAACTGATGGAAACTGAGATTAGTGGCAAGCTTTTGTTCCACGTTCTATGTGAAAACTAAATCCCTACTCTTCATATCAAAATCAGTCAATCACATGAACAATCATCAAACTAATTCATCCAATATAAAACTTTACATTTCAATCCCGGGAAAGTTATTGTCCGGCGAACAAGTACTGATAATTCAAGGTTTCCTTATATAACAGGCCCTTAAATGACCTGCTTTCCAAAATTGCTTTCACCTTTTAAGTTTCATTTAATATGAACGTAAGTTGATAATAAAAATACTAGTTGATAAACACAACCCTAAACAAGTAGAGATTTACCTTTGTCTTCCTTCTTCATCTCTACTTCGCGATGGACACCTCGAAGATCTAGTATTGCAAAACCGCTCCATCTTTTTCCTCTCCATCTCCTTCACCTTTGGTGAACACCTAATGGCATCGGCATCTCAAAACTGACGATGAGAGGCGACGATTTAGACCAAGGAGAAGCTTTAGGCTGGGTCGAATTAATTTTAGAGATTCGAGAATTAAAATATTAGGCTTTATTTTGTTTTAGAGATATGAGAAGTTAGCATTGAGACTTGGATAAATTCTAGGTTTTGTTTTGGCACTAGCAACAAAAGAAAATGAAAAACAGATGTTAAGCGGGAATGAAAAAACAAAGCCCGCCGTCTAGAACAATTAAATCTGAAATGCTACTAATACAGTTGGGCCTAAGAAATAGTTGCATTTAGCATTCAAACGCTACTATAGAATGCAACTAATTGCACGATTTCTTGTAGTGAATCAAGTGTATTGATGGATTAAATAAAAGTGAATATAAACCTAAGTTGTAAAGTGATTATATAACCATGATTTGAAATTATAAAATGAGAATAAAAGCGAACATAAGCATATATTCATGAAAGTTGAAGTGAATAAGTGTATAACTTATGAGTTTGTAATAATAAGTTGGAAACAAAAATTTAGATTTGTTAATTATGAAACGTTAAGAAATGGATTCTGAATTGGAATTATAAGTTGAAACTTAAGTTAAGTAAGGTGAATGTGGGAAAGGAAGTTAACTTAAGAAATATAAAAGAGGATTGGAAAGGAATTTAATTTGAGTTAATCTTTGAATGAAGTTGAATTGGATATCAAGTGAGTTAAAAGTTGAGGTGATGAATATGAATATAAACTTGAATTGTTAAATGAAATTCAACTTTGGTTGTAAAATAAATTAGCTAATTAAATATGGTTTGGGATGATTATTTTTCAGATTAAGTGTAACTTAAATTGGGAATGTTGGAATAAAACATAAGTTAAGAAGTTGTGAATTAATAATAGCATTGGAGGTGTTGTATAAATGTTGAATTAAACTTAAGTAGAAATTGTATGAAATGAAATGTGTATAATGACCCATATTTTTAGCTATTTAAATTATTAAATTTAATGTAATTATTAAATAAAAATATAGTTAAAAATAAAAATCTAATGATTTTGAATGTATGTTATTGGATATGGACTAGAATAAAATTTGGAAATAAATAATTACGAAGCTTTAAGTAATAACAAGTATTGAAATATAATGCTATGTATCGAATGTGTTTATAATCAATAGTTGGATTAAATATTGAACATTGAATTCAGTAGATGTAAAAAAGTAATTGATTGATAAAAAAACTCATTTAAAATCTAATATTGAAATTTGCTGAATATCGAACAATTAAATTGGTTAAAATTAATATTGGGAATTATTTGAATAATTGAATTCTGAATTTAATATGATTGAAAATGATATCGGAAATAGATGTAAATTTTATTTAAACAACAATGGAGATTGTTAACATTTAAAATTGGACTTAAAACTGAATAGTTAGAAATTGGAAATTTTATATTAAAATCGATACGTTAAAATAGCGATCCAGGGCACAGTCTTAGAATTCGACGAAACCGATTCAATTGGATCCATAATAGTGTATTATTATCGGATTTCAAATTTCATAGTGCTTAGAATTATCGTTGGCCGTACGGTATAGAAACGCGTTGAATTTATATTGAAATTCAATATAATAACCGGGTCCAAAAAGCTATCATCTCCATACAATCGAATCAGGACTCGAAATCTTTTCAATTGCGTTCGGATTAAGGGTATACATTATGAACGCCTAGCGGCAGGCCTCCATAAGGGTTCAAGATTTTAAGTTGCGTAAATTGAGACATTCTGAAATTAAATTAATAGATTAATTGGTCTAACTTCTTTTCAACTGTTATTATATCTTTTCACTGTACCATTCCCCTCTCCTACAAGCCAACATCAAATCTCCCTCTCCCTTTTATTACAACCGAACCTAGTGAAAATGTAGAACAAAACAAATAAGAATGGAAATAAATTATTTCTCTCAATACGCACGGTTAAAAACCATGAAACTTGTCCCAAAAATCTTTTTTTCACCTAAGCTTCACTATGATATGCTCATTGCAAGGTGCGACCATGCTTGGAATGCGTCCACTATGAAGGTCGAATAGGTTGTTCTAGCTAGGGTTAGGAATTCTACGAGTTGTAGTCGTCGATTTAGGAAATCGATGGTGTTTTGGGTTCTCCTTTTCGAGGCGCATCTCTGGACGTGAATTAGTGGTATGCGACATTGAGGTGGGAGGTGCGACTAATTGGAAGTGGCATATCCAGGTCTCGACTATCAAGGGGTGAAAGCTCGGAAAGAAGGGTCTGAGCAGTTGTGGTTTTCGATGGCGATCACGCAGGCGTCGATGGTTAGGAGGATAGTGTAGTGTAGTCGTGTTTCAGTGATAATTGTACATAAGGGGAATGGGTTTCTCTTTGCGTGTACAGGAAAAAAAAGAATAAGGGGGAAGAAGGAGGTGCGTGGGTCGGGTCAAGGATCTTGGGTAATGGGTTATGTAAAAATAGAATTGTATTTTATAATTAATTATATAATTTATGGTACAAACTTTTAAAAATCATAACTCTCATATGCAAGTCTGAACTGGGCGAGACTTCATGCTTTACGATCACGATGACAACGAGAGCTTCGCAATGATACTAGTTTGGATGGATTTGGAGACAGTCGGAATTTGGGCTAAAATAGGACGATGTTCGGGTTTAGTTCCCGACCGAAACGTCTCAACGACAACGGAAACTCAAGTTGAGTGTTTTATAACGCTCACAACATACTAGAATATTTTATGCCTGCTAAATTTGAATTTATGAAGTGATATGAATTTTTTGGTCGTTGTTTGATAAATTTGATTGCCATTTGAATTAACCGTTATAAATTAAAATTGACAATTAAATTTGAAACTGAAATTGAATTGCCAGTAAATTACCCAATATTTATCACTATAAAACTATTGTGAATTATATTGTCTTTTGTATGATTGATTGTGATGGATATAAATTGGTTGATGTTTAGATATTTGGATGTTTATATATATATATATATATATATATATATATCCAATTATCACCTTATATATTATTTACAGTGTATAAAACTGTAAATTGAATTATTTCGAATAAATTAAGAAAAAGGTTGAAATGATATATACCTATGACACTATAATTTGGATTAAAATGATATATATTTATCCTTGAATTTAAATTGAAATAACTGATCACTTGGTTGTAGGATAGGAAATTATATATGGATATCGTATTGGTTAAATAAATGATTTTAAAATTTTTGATTTGAAATTATTAAAATGGTTTGGTTTAAAAGAAATAAATATCGGATTTATTGATATCAAATTATTTTCGAACTTGACCTCGAAATGTTGAAATTTAAATTTGGCAAACGAAATGTTTTAAATAATTGAGTTAGGATTTTTAAGTTATAATCAAATTATGATTTAAATTTGGATTGTACTAAGTAAAAGTATTTTAAAAATTGGGATTTCAAATTGGATATTTAAGGTTAATTTGATTTAAGTGTTTTTAATCGATATTTTGAAAATCGAGCTCGAAATCAATAAATTGAAATTGAATTATATGGATTTGAAAGAGGATTCGAATTAATTTGGAATTGAGGTTGAAATTGATTGGGACTGAAATCGAGATTGAATCGATTGAATATAAATTGGAATTGATTTGGATTAGGAAGTTGGAATTGAATCAGTTTGACTTTGAAACTATTTTTCATGACCCAATTTTCAGAGTTCGAAAATCGACACCCGTACTTCACTTGTACTCGAATGTCGCAGATTCAACCATTGAAATCCAACTCATGCCGAAGCTTATAACACATTAAGTACAACAACACAATGGAGGAAAATGAATATATCATTGATATACAACAGATACAATCTCTGATAAATAATGATACAATCGAATATCAAATACAATCAGAGATATAAGATAAAGCGGAAAATAACACAAGTAGATGGTGTAGACTTTATGACCATCGACAGCGGAAAGATAATTCCAATAGAATTACAAGTGAGAAAGCGAGAATCCAATATCTAAAACTTCATAGCCAAAGCTCTAATGCTCCAAACCAAATAGCTTAACCCCAAAAGCTTCGAAGGCTCCAATCCAAAAGCAGTTATATCCAAAACATAAGCTCGAACCCCCATCATGATGACTTAAGTAAGGTTAGTCAACTTGAACAAATGCTATCACCAAAACCAAAGGCTGGATGCTATCGAATCTACTCCTATTATTTGATTATCTAAAAAACCCAACTCTAGACTGCCCGTGTGGATAATTGTGGGCACCCAGAGATTAGGAAGGGAACAATAAACTCCGGGTCAGTCATGAGACTGGTATGAGCAAAAAAAAATAGTTTTATTTTTAAAACAAATAACAAAAGATTTTAAAACATTGAAATCCGCAATGCTTTTTGGAAAATGAAACTTCCATAACGCCTCCTGCCACACACACAATGCAATCGCATACTTGGAGGCGATTTCTCCTTATGACAGTCAAAAATGCTTGATACGCGAAAATCATTTTGATATTATTATTAGTTCATAGTGCAGAAAAAATTTCGAAAGTATAATATTAATCTTAGCTAGTATACAACCATTATTGTATGCCTACTATAGCTACCATCTAAATAGTGGTGACCACCATAAGTAAATGGCAGGTTATACAACTAAAACCGTACAAGGCACGTATTGGATGATTGGATTTCCAACAAATGGTCAGGCTAAGGAACTTCCTCGTTAAATGGAAAGCCTCTGGAGGGACGCCCCCAAGAACCAAAATGGTTCCCTACCGACAGAAGGCCAAGTTACCCCTTCCCGGGAGTAACACCTACAAGATATGCCATCCCCGGTCATAACCAACCTCTATCCAAGCGCTCGACACCAACAACCATAAAATAATAAATTTGCAGTAACCACATAGGTTAAATATATGGGCTCCATACCATGATACCACCTCTATCCAGAAGAGATAGACATACCGTAGGGGCGCGACCCCTGAAAACCTTGCCGCAACATTCCTATTTCGACCATTTTCGGGTTGTGAGGCTCGACGAAGTCTCGTCCACAAAGCTACGCTTTCCACAAAGCCATGCTTTGATCAACAAATGATTAGTAGCACTTCGTATGGCACATTACCAAATGGTAATGTATCACTAGTAACCATCAACTACATAACCTTTGAGCTCGTACGTCTCAGAGAAGGGTGTTAAGCTAAGAGAATAAATTTTCCACCACCAAAAAGAAATGTGTTTGAAAGAAACCATCTTTACTGCTCAAAGTGTAACGTCACACACACATCCATACAACTCTGTTCCGGGTTCGAACAGAACCGAAGGCACTTCCAAAGAAGCCCATGCAAATCCGGATAATCCCTAATCACGTCCGGACTCCCCATCACAATGGGTGATCAAATCTCTATACCTGGGCCATTTGGTGTAGAGACATTAGACAGTTATCCTTTCGCTTTCGAAAATATTCGGTCTACACCACCGGTCTTCAAATGCTATCCATAACATCGTATCATTATTCAGAATGGGTATATGACACAAGGTCCTCTCCCGGCTAGACCGAATAACGAGCGCTATTTTTAAAAACCATATGGATAATGGGATCTCAATTAAATCACAACTTATTACCCAAATCAAATGGTTTAAACAAATTGCCATTTTAAATCTTTTTAAACAAAAAGATTCACTTCACAAAGTTCACCAATCTTTCTCAAAGATTAATAGTTTTCAAAACTATTTCAATTCCTAAATCTTTTATACAAAAGATACCTTTTTCAATTTCAAAACAAAGTTTAACAACCTTCCACAAAGATTCAATTATAGCCTTCAAAACAATTCACAATTCAAATCTTTTATACAAAAGATACACCCTTGAGATCCTCTTATTTTAGAAACAAAGTTCACTAATTTTTAACCAAGATTCATTAATGGATTTCAAAAAAATTTCATTTCAAACTTGAAATCTTTTCAACACAAATTTGAAATCTTTTCTTTATATGAAGGCCATTGTTATTTGAAAGCAAATAGTTTTCATTTTGGAAAAATCTGAATTCATTTGCACGAGTTAAAGCCCTTCAAGTATAAAACTTGGGTTAAAATTCAGATTCCCAAAATAATACTTATAAAATGGTTTAAAACCCATATAAATACATTCATAACTTGTATAACCTTTTGAAACCATAATTTCTAGATATAGAATTCAATTTCAAATCTTGAATTCAAATTTGAATCAAATTATTTAAATTTCTAAACTTTATCAAGTTATTCTAAATAACTTTTTATCTTGAAAACTCCTTTTCAAAAGCTTTTCATATTTAGCCCAAATCCATTTCCAAAACCATTTAAATTAAAAATTCAACTTTCAAAAATAATATTTAGATTTCAAAATATCTGTGACTTGACCGATTTCCTCATGCAATCCATATTTGTGTGTGTATAGTGTAGTCTAAGGGTTTCACACAATAGTGCAATATCACCAATCATCAAATATTTAAGCACATTAATATCAATAAGCGGTATATTCCTATAATGCTTATCTTCTTTTACAAATTCATAGATAAATAATATACATTCATTACAAATAAATAAATAAATTACATTTATCACAACTCAATTCATATCACAAAACATCACATAGCAGAGATATCAAACAATTCAACATTCAATAAAATCCAAACATTCATAAGTAGGATTAATTAAACATCTAATTAAATTAGATTAATTACTATCCAGGTTAATTAACATTAATTAATTATAAACTTTTTTAATTAATTATCCTTTAATAATAAATTAATTAACCTTTAATTATTAATTAATTAACCTTAATCAATAAATCAATTATCCTTTAATTATTAATTAATTAACCATAATTAATAAATCAATTAACCCTTATTTATTAATAAATTAACCGTAATTCATCCCTCAATCATTAATTAATCTTAATTATTAAGTAACTAACCTTTAATTAATAAATTAGTCAACTTTATTAATTATCCTTAATTTAGATTAATCATCCTTAATTAATCTTTAATTACTTAATTAATTAGTCCTTAAATATCAATTAAATAAATCTTTAATTAATCATAATTCTAATTATAAATTAATTTATTCTTAATCCTTAATTTATTAATTCATTAATTACTCATTAATTACCTTATTAATAAATTAATCTTAAATTACTAAATCCTAATTAACTTTAAGATAAAACATTTCCTTTATAAATTACCTAAACATGTTATTTAAAAACATTTAACTTTAATTAACACTTAGTTATATTTTAAAAATTAAGTTTTAAACGACTTAAAGATTAGCTTATCAAAAATTAAGTTAAACAAATCATATAATTCTTAATCATACATTAAAGAACATTAGATAAGGAAAACGAACTTATGTTCAGAAAAGTTGAAATCAGATTCATTTAAAAAAATTAAAATCCTTTGCTTTTAAAAAACTTAGAAACATTACTTTTGAAAACAAGGACATTTTAAGCTTTTAAAACTTTAAATGTTCACCATTCAATTTAATCAGGAAACTTAAAATTCCCAAACCATACATAATTACTGCCCGTATAAACCCCGGGTAAACAAAACTACACACACGAGACACACGCAAAAACACTACAGCTTCGAGACAAACATGAGACAACCTCGAGGAAATTTCCGAGCCGATACTTCATCCCCGAAGACTTGAACTTCACTATATCCCCCAACAAGCACCGTGCACGTGCACCAATCACCGGACCACTTTAGATCATCGCCAAGGCATCCAACAAGTCGATGATCACCACATCATCCTTTCCGACCTCACAAATCCACGAATCCCACAACCAATCAGAAATGAACCCCTAGATCGAAAACTGGAAAACACAACCCATCGGAAATCCAACCCTAGCGATCACCTTCGACCACCTGAACTCGCGCCGACCCAATCAGAGTGATGACTCGTCCCCATCAATTATTTCCCCCTACCGCGATTTAGTCCGATGCGCCATAGTCGCCGATATCACTTCGATAACCCACCTGACAAAAGACTATACTCAAACCCTAGTTCATCGAACTCAGGCCACCACGGCGAGTTAGAATTTTTCTGATCATTTTTCTGATGATCACCGATGTTCGAGCTATCTTCACCAAGAATCACGACAACTCATTCATCATAGATCGCCAAAAATCGGTTGATTCCCATTTACCGTTCAACTTTAAATTTCTCAAACGAGGCTATATTAAAAAGCATGATTCTTCCTTTAAAATTCATGATTTAGGATGACCAACAAGATTATGTGATCGAAACTCAGATTTAAATCAATTAAATTTTGAAAAATTTGGATTCTACCGTGTTTTCATCTTTTCCACTAATTCTTTAACTAATTATACCTACAGTTAATTTTAAATTTAGTTTACATTCTTACCATAATCATTTATTTAAAAATCAAAACCTCAAATTGATGGTATATCAAGAAATTGGATTTAATTTAAGTGTGATGGAACCTCAATAGAGATATGTATATTTATGTACATACAAACTTATACACTCTGATTTTTTCATCAATACAAACATGCAATGATAATTTAAAACACAAGCTTCAGAATATTCATCACACAATCAAAATATAACAGGTTAAAATTTAAAGGGGGTAGATTTCTCACCTGTCACCTCAGGACAGAGACAATATTGAACCTGGAAAGTGTTTATCACTTTAAAACCTGACACTTTGTTTTGTTATCTTTTTGACATTGGGACTTGGATCAATCCCTGAGTGATAAAACTGAATCGATGCAATGCCAAATCTGTAAATTGATGATTTGTATTGAAGCTTGGATTTGATTTGTTGAGTTGTTGAATTTTCCTGGAACTTGGGTTTAATATTGAAATGCTTCAGTTTTGTTTTTCCTTAATCTTTTGCATTGATTTCTTGCTTCCAGGCTTGTAATTGTTTGTTTTAATCTTCATCTCCTCAGGTTGAAGATGTTTTCTTTTAAGTCTTGGCTTCCAGGTTGAAGAATTGGAAATAGATTTTTGATTTGTTTTTGTTTTTTCTTTCTTTTTTTTCTTTGATTTCAGGTTTCCGATCTTCATTTTATTTTCCTTACTTTTCTTTGTTGCTTGCTTGACCTTGATACTTGTTCCAGGTTTTAATTCAAATTGTTTTAATTTATGTTTTTTTTTTCAGATTTGTTTTAGTTTGTTTCAAGCTTGAGAAAACCCGATTTATCTAATTCTTTCATACATATATGTTTATGTAATTAAATTTTCAAAAGAAAAGAAACGACTTCGCCACTTGTTCATTTGCATATCAAAATTATTACACTTGTTTATGCATGTTTGCCTTTAATTCACATTTGTTAATTTCTTGTTTTAAAATGTTACACTTGTTAAAACAAATTCAAATTGTGTTTCAATCCTTAACTTTAAATTAATTTACAAATTTTATTTTATACCTTACTTTATTTATGTAATATGTTTTATATTTTCAATTGTAAATGAATACTTCCTTTCATAAATATTTATATAATCTTAAGAAAATGATTTTAAAAACAAATTATACATTAATTGTAACGTTGAGATTTTTCGACGCTCGAAAACCGACATCAATACGTCCACTGTATCAAATGCCGCATAATCGAATGCCGGAAAACCGAATCGTTAGGGTTAAAGAAGAAGAGGTAGAAGAAAAAGATAGAAGAAATAAGGAAACAGAAAAGAAACAATATTAGAATCTCACATATCGCAGCGGAACAACATATAATAAATGAATGAATAATCTATAAAAAAAGAACTATATCACTTATTACATTACATCATCAGAGTGTACAACAACAAAACAACAATAAATAGCGGAAAAGAAATACTATATACTAGTGAATACGCCATTCCATCCAGCTTGCCTCCAGCAACTCCTGAATTCCAGAATATCCTGATAAACCTGACTCTTGACTGCACGTGTGGAAATTGGCGGGCACCTAGAGTTTAGGAAGGAAACAATAAACTCCGAGTCAGTCATGGGACTGGTGTGAGAACTTAAAACAGTTTATCTTTAAAACAAACAACAGGATAATTTTAAAATAGATTCGCAATGCTTTTTAGAAAATGAGACTACAATAAGACCTCCCGCCACACACACAATGCAAACGCAGAATTGGAGGAGATTTCTTCTTATGATAGTCAAAGATGCTTGATACGCATTAAAAAGAAACATTTGATATTAATACTAGTGCATAGTGTAGAAAAAAATTTCGAAAGTAAAGATATAAATCTTAGCACGCATAGGCATTCCGCACTTATGCCTACTATAGCTACCATCCAAACAATGGGGCACCACCATAAGCGAATGACAGGTTCTACAACTAAAACCGTACAAGGTGCGTATTGTTTTATTTGGATTTCCAACAAATGGTCAGGCTAAGGAACTTCCTACTCCCACATGGGATCGCCTCTGGCGGGACGTCCCGAGAACTTAACCAGCTCTTTGCCAACACAAGGCCGGGTTACCTTTGTCACTAGGTAACTACTACATGACTATGCCATCCCCCGGTTCCTCTAGACCTTTATCCGAGCGCTCGATTCCAACAACACCACACAGTAATAGATATAGTGTCTTAACATGAGTAAGTATCTGGGCTCCATACCATGATACCACCCTTTCCAGAAGGAAATGACATACCCTAAAGGGCGCGACCCTCATAACCTTGCCGCATATTCCTGTTTTGACCATTTCCGGGGAGTGAGGTCTGACGAAGTCTCGTCCACAAAGCTAGGCACAAAGCCACGCTTTGATCAACAAATGATCAATAAATAATTATCACACAGCAACACTCAGCATGCGACATTACCAAATTGGGAATATATCGCTGATAACCTTCAAAAACATAACCTCTGACCGCGTATGTCTCAGAGAAGGGAGTTAAGCTAAGAGAATAAATTCTCCGCCACCAACAGAAATGTATTTGAAAGAAATCCGCTTTATATCTCAAAATGTAATGTCAGACACGTAACCATACAAGTCTATTCCGGATTCGAACAGAACCGAAGGCACTTCAAAAGAAGCCCTTGCAATCCGGGTACTTACAATCCCTACAAAACTTCCCATCACAAAGGAAACCTCCATACCGTAGATAACGGTGCAGAGACAGTCGATAGGTCATCCTATCGTTTTCACAAATACGCGGTCTTCACCACCGGTCTTCAATGCTAATCCATTACGTCGTATCACTATTCGGAATGGGTTATACGACCCCAAGGTCCTTTCCCGGCCAACCCGAAAAGCGAGCGCTTATTAAAAAATAAGTGTAGCATTCAAATTCAAGCAAATCACAACAAATACCTATTTAAAGGTTAATATTGATAGTCGGTTATTTAACTATCAATAGGTATGCACAACATCACCCGTTTTCAAATAATTTCCCAAATTATTTATTTTCCAAAAATATCTTTACTAGATATATATCCCTCACTTCAACCATTTGAAAACTAATTTCAAATAAATCTACACCCTTACAACTTTCATTTCAAAATGGTTCATTTAAACCAATTAAATAAATCCTTACCGATTTATTAAATTTACGTTCCAAATCCGTAAATTAATCTCCACACTTCAAAATAAATCAACGTTTAGTTTTAACTAATTTCCCTTTCTTTTATAAATTCCATAGTGAATTTACAATTCCAAAATATCTATGAATATACGATTTTAAATCGATTTCTAATATTCATTTTCAATTTATCTTTAAAAGATAAAACCTCAAACATTCACTTCATATTGGAAAAACATTTCCATACTTATTTAATAATAAGTTATTTACAGTTCCATTAATTTCAACATTTTGAAAATATTCAATATACTTAAATCTAAATTAAGTATATATTTTATTTTTTCAGGAAAATATCTTCTTAAACACATTTATTTGGGTCAAAATGAATGTTACGTAAAACATCGTTACGACTATCCAAAATCACTAGTATAGGGATTCGAACTTAAAATAGATATATAAATCCCAATACACTATAAAACATTTCCTTTCGGAAATCATTTACTATAACAACAGTGTTATAGTCCACGATTTCCTTCTATTTCTCGAAAACGTCTATTTCAACAATGAATTTGAAATCTATGATTTCGATACTTAACACATTTAAAACATCTTTAAATCGTTTTAATTCTATTTAAAACATCACTTTTCCAAAATATTTCTTTAATATATTATTCATTGTCCAAAATCGTGAATATATTTCCTTATCCAAATTCAACATTTCTACATATTTTATTTAAAGGATTATCCACTGTCCAAAATCGTGGATATATTTCCTTTAACAAGCTATAATAATTAACTTATCAAAGTAAGTCATTTTCGGATTTATAAAACAACGTTTATAAATTCCATTTATATTTTATAACAACTTCAACTTAGAAAATCACTTTATTAACAAATTTCTATCTATATCTCATTTACACGCAAAAATCCAATTTATAAGTTAATTACTTATAAATCTTTTATTTTATAAAATCTATTCATTTTATAACTTCACAATTTATAAATATATAGATTTCACTCACTTATAAAATCCATTTATATTCCCTTTTAACACTTATAAAAACTTGTTTTATAATTCCAATATTTTATTTTATAAACCTCAATTTTATAAATCTTTTATATAAACTGTTTATAATAATTCAAAAATCCCAATTTTAAACCATTTTATAAATAAATTAACTACTTATCTCAAAAATCACATTTCGGTTATATCTCACAAAACTCATAATTTTATAACATAAACATTTCAACGTTTATTTATTTAAAACGAATCAATTCAAAATTAAATTTTATTATGAATTCTCAACTTAAGTTTTCAAAAATCCAATTTTATTTAATTTCGGCATCTAACGATACCAAAATATATTCGGCTAAAATTTAGCCTTTAACAATCTCAATCACAAAGATAATCATGTAGATTATAAATAGATCAACATACAATATTGAAACCAATTCAAATGTTTGAGGAACCCAGTTGAATCCCTCCAACCTATTTTCCTGCATCTAAAGATGTTAGCACAATACCAATTTCGCTTCAAGACGAAATATCGCGGTATATGGGATTTATAAAATACTATCCGCTTAATAGACGGCGCAATAGGGTCTCATCCGCTATATAATGCGGGAAATCAACTCCAAGTACATAAATAATACAAGTTTCACTATACGGTGAAATATTCGCGGTATATGTTCTTAATAAATAACCACCGCTTACTAAAGGCGTATAATGTCTATTTTAACAATCAATAGATAATAATTTATCATCCAATCAAACAATCAACAATTTTAAATCTAACTATTTAAAATATAAATCGAAACTGTGCGATTGAGTGAGAAGTTCTCACCTTGATTTCAATTCTGATCCAGCGTTTTGTTTTGAATAAAATTAAACGAGCGTTTAATTTTACCCGAAATTTTCACTAGCTCCAAACGATTCCAATCCAGCTCCATAACGTAGCGCTCGACAAAATGAACGCAATGCAACTAGTTTCGTCAGATTCCGACCTCGCATCAACAAGTTATGATATTTATAAGTTTACACAATTTTTATATAAATTAATTACAACTTAGTTTTAAATTTTCAACCTAAATCCATCATCCACGGTACGTTTCCATCCAGAGAATCACGGCCGTTACGTTCTTTCTTCCCATTGCCGCTCCCAGGTCGCATACACGAACCCAAAACATCGTTCATACTCTTCAAGGTCGCACCACCTACGAGTGACTTGAAGTTGATCGGAGAGCCCCATCACGTGTGCCCACGCGAGACCCACGCTCGGCCAGAGACCGGCGAAGTTCGGTCGCCTCCACCCCTCTGAAATTGCACGCGAATGACATTCGTTCCAACATGAATTGCCGCCAATCTACAACGTTAAATTAAATCATAGTCGTTGGATAACTTCATCTCGACAAGATCTACATGTTCCTAGTTGAACGTTTCTTGAATCAATGCTTGGATTTGAAGAAATTGGAGGGGGAAGAAGATTGAGTTTCGACCATTCATTCCTGTTGGTGGCGGCCGGCTTCAAAACTAGGGTTTTGGGTTTTCTTTTGCAAAATTGTGAATGAATGGTCCTTATATAGAAAATATTCAAAACACTATTCATTCCGGGTTTTCTGAACTCCGATTTACGCGCGGTGACTGGCGTTTCTAGGGTTTATCCCACGTTCCGGACACAATGGAATAGGTTTCGGAAGTTAATTCGACCATATGTGCGAGTTATGGCAATAAATGATCGATTTTAAATTAAACCGATTAAACGATTTTCTATGCGTTTTGGCTTCCCTCGGACAAATGGTAAATCCGATTGACACGAAATTTGAAACCTTACAATAATATCACATTACGGATCCGATGACACTGGTTTCGTCGAAATCCGAGACTGTTTGAAAAATGTCTATTTTACTCGTCAATTAAATATTAAAATATTCAATTTTCAAAAATTAACTTTTAATTCGATTTTAAAAGTTCTATAACATCATTCTAACTCCAACATGATTAAATAAAATTTTACAAATCATTTTCAATCATATTAAACTTGATTTTCAATTATTTCTGTAATTTCAACTATTAAATTATCGATTTAATTATCCAATTAAATCCAATTATTCGAAATATAATTTATTCGACTTATAGATTTCACTTATTAATATTTAAAATCAATTAAATATTCATATTTTAATGAACAAAAATTCTAGGTCGTTACAAACTTCCCCCCTTAAAAGAATTTCGTCCTCGAAATTACTAAGTAAGAAAAGGTTTCGAAATCCATTAACTTTTCAAAATAAACCGTTCAAGTTTGATTTACAAATCTCTTAAGTGTTTAACTTTCCCAAAATTCATAGTTAAACTTCTTACAAAATTTTTACTAAGTTTCCAAATCCAAACTTAGTTTTCAAACAAATTTCTTAATTTTCTCAAAAATTTTCTAACGCCTTAAATTTTCGGAAATATTCGCCATGGTCTCCTTTGCGCGGCTCGATCCAGAAAAAAATGACAGTATATATATCACAAATATACATCTCATCAAGTGATGAGGCATCCCGCAGGGAAAAAAGTGTAAAAGTGCGATATTTAATCCAAGATATGTACCTTATTTATTATTAGCGAGCATATACGGCTAATATAGCGCGAAAGCGAGCTCCAAATGCGAAGCAACGCCATCCGCACCTACTAAACACTCAACAACAACATGAGAATCACACATATATGAAAATAGTATCAATATACATCATATAGCAACATAACAACTACATGTGCCAACATAGCAAATGCAACAAAACAATAAATGCAACCATCAAACAACTATCATCCAATTAACATCCAACAAATCAATAACCAAATCAATATTCTTTCATTTCTCATTAACATTCAATGAATTGGTTTTTTTTCTTTTTAATCACATTTGATTTGTTAACATTGGACTTTATAAATATCCATTCATTTCCAATTAGTATACATTCACTAATTTACATTCATTTTAGTTCACTTCCAAATCAAATTCAATTTTATTCAAATTTATTTACTTTCAATTTGGATTCAATTACATAGATTTTGATTTTGCTAATTTACTTTCATTAACACTTAATGAATTTTACACAATCAACTAAAAATCAAATAGCAACCAATGTATATTCAACATAACCAAATTATTGAATTTACTTTCAACATTCAATTTGGTTCAACACTTTTAATTTCAATTGATTTAACATTTAATTGATTTTCATTCAATTATTCAACTTCTAATTACATTTGCTTTCAATGAATTAACACTTCATTCATTATTTCATATCAACTTATTTACATTAGATTGATTTACATTCAATTCATTCATTAATTTAATTGCCAGTTCCTTTAACAATTTAAAGTTGAATTTCATTTATATAACTCAAGTTCATATTCTTAATGACTTCATTTTATTAATTCACTTATTAATTTACTTTGACACCAAAATCAACTTCTTTCAATTTTTACTTAAGTTATATTCCATTTAAACATCATTGTTTAACTTAATTAAATTTCGAAATCCAATTCAGATTCCATTTTTAATTAACTTTTACCAAAGTTAAATTTTCATATCACTATCAAATTCATATTTCATTTTACTTAACAAAATTGTTTAACCATTTTAACTATTGGTTTCACTTACATTTTTCTCATTTTCTAAGTTATACAACTTATATATTTAAATTTCCAAATCCATTTACTTATCCAAAGCTAAATTTACTATCTCTTATTAAAAGTTCAAAATTCATTTCACTTATATTCATCAATTTCAACTTGGATTTTTAATTTTCAAATTTGTTTATCACAACAAAACTCAAATTTTTATTTACTATGGAAGCAAATCCCTCACACAGAAACTCGAAAATGATACTGATGATGCTGCAGTCATCACCCTTATTATTTTCCAGCAATAATAGCGAATTCAGCGCTTTTAAATTCTTTCAAAAAATTTCCTTTTATCTTATAAATCACATTTATAAATCTTTCCTTATAAAATTTCACTATTTTCTATTTACTTATATAACATTATTTCACAATTGTAAATCATTTTAATTATAATTCCATATTTATAATCCATTTGCTTATACAATTATTCTTTTTACAATTTGTTGTTTTTATTTAGTTTATTCAAACAACTTTGATTCATTTATGTATATTTATATTTTCAACAACCAAGCAATCAATTATTTATACTTTAATAATTTTTGAAAAATTATTCCTTTATATATAAAATATAATCAAGGTAAAATTATTTCATTTACCCAATTTAAAACAATATCGTGTCGATTTGTTCTGTATAAGTGTTTAGAGATCCCTATCGATAGAGTTGTACGGACTATACCGACCAGAATCCATATACCACTCAACAAGCCAATCATCACAATATAAAATAATTTTATATTCACTAACAAATACGCGCTCATATCTATTATTACACTCAAACTCATTCTAGAGTACTACTGACTCCATCTCTAATGAGTAATACCCAACAGAGCCAAGGTTATCACTTAACCAAACGCTCTGATACCAAATGTAACTTTGCGATTTTTCGACGCTCGAAAACCAACATCAATACGTCCACTGTATCAAATGCCGCATAATCGAATGCCGGAAAACCGAATTGTTAGGGTTAAAGAAGAAAAGGTAGAAGAAAAAGATAGAAGAAATAAGAAAACAGAACAGAAACAATATCAGAATCTCACATATCGCAGCAGAACAACATATAATAAATGAATGAATAATCTTTAAACAAAGAACTATATCAGTTATTACATTACATCACTTTACATTACATCATCTGAGTGTACGACAACAAAACAACAATAAACAGCGGAAACGAAATACTATATACTAGTGAATACGCCATGCCATCCAGCTTGCCTCCAGCAACTCCTGAATTCCAGAGTATCCTGATAAACCTGACTCTTGACTGCCCGTGTGAAAATTGGTAGGCACCCAGAGTTTAGGAAGGAAACAAGAAACTCCGAGTCAGTCATGGGACTGGTGTGAGAACTTAAAACAGTTTATCTTTAAAACAAACAACAAGATAATTTTAAAATAGATTCGCAATTCTTTTTAGAAAATGAGACTGCCATAAGACCTCCCGCCACACACACAATGCAAACGCAGAATTGGAGGAGATTTCTTCTTATGATAGTCAAAGATGCTTGATACGCATTAAAAAGAAACATTTGATATTATTACTAGTGCATAGTGTAGAAAAAAATTTCGAAAGTAAAAATATAAATCTTAGCCAGCATAGGCATTCCGCACTTATGCCTACCATAGCTACCATCCAAACAGTGGGGCGCCACCATAAGTGAATGATAGGTTCTACAACTAAAACCATACAAGGTGCGTATTGTTTTGTTTGGATTTCCAACAAATGGCCAGGCTAAGGAACTTCCTACTGCCACATGTGATCGCCTCTGGCGGGACGTCCCAGGAACTTAACCAGCTCTCTGCCAACACAAGGCCGGGTTACCTTTGTCACTAGGTAACTACTACACGACTATGCCATCCCCCGGTCCATTTGGACCTTTATCCGAGCGCTCGATTCTAACAACACCACACAGTAATAGATATAGTGTATCAACATGAGTAAGTGCCTGGGCTCCATACCATGATACCACCCTTTCCAGAAGGAAATGACATACCCAAAAGGGCACGACCCTCGTAACCTTGCCGCATATTCCTGCTTTGACCATTTCCGAGGAGTGAGGTCTGACGAAGTCTCGTCCACAAAGCTAGGCACAAAGCCACGCTTTGATCAACAAATGATCAATAAATAATTATCACACAGCAACACTCAGCATGCCACATTACCAAATTGGGAATATATCGCTGATAACCTTCAACTACATAACCTCTGACCGCGTACGTCTCAGAGAAGGGTGTTAAGCTAAGAGAATAAATTCTCCGCCACCAACAGAAATGTATTTGAAGGAAATCTGCTTTATATCTCAAAATGTAATGTCAGACACGTAACCATACAAGTCCATTCCGGGTTCGAACAGAACCGAAAGCACTTCAAAAGAAGCCCTTGCAATCCGGGTACTCACAATCCCGACAAAACTTCCCATCACAAAGGAAATCTCCATACCGTAGATAACAGTGCAGAGACAATCGATAGGTTATCCTATCGTTTTCACAAATACCCGGTCTTCACCACCGGCCTTCAATGTTATCCATTACGTCGTATCACTATTCGGAATGGGTTATACGACCCCAAGGTCCTTTCCCGGCTAACCCGAATAGCGAGCGCTTATTCAAAAATAAGTGTAGCATTCAAATTCAAGCAAATCACAACAAATACCTATTTAAAGGTAAATATTGATAGTCGGTTATTTAACTATCAATAGAAATGCACAACATCACCCGTTTTCAAATAATTTCCCAAATTATTTATTTTCCAAAAATATCTTTACTAGATATATATCCCACACTTCAACCATTTGAAAACCAATTTCAAATAAATCTACACCCTTGCAACTTTCATTTCAAAATGGTTCATTTAAACCAATTAAATAAATCCTTACCGATTTATTAAATTTACGTTCCAAATCCGCAAATTAATCTCCACACTTCAAAATAAATCAACGTTTACTTTTAACTAATTTCCCTTTCTTTTATAAATTCCTATAGTGAATTTACAATTCCAAAATATCTATGAATATACGATTTTAAATCGATTTCTAATATTCATCTTCAATTTATCTTTAAAAGATAAAACCTCAAGCATTCACTTCATATTGGAAAAACATTTCCATACTTATTTAATAATAAGTAATTTACAATTCCATTTATTTTCAACATTTTGAAAATATTCAATATACTTAAATCTAAATTTAGTAAATATTTTATTTTTTCAGGAAAATATCTTCTTAAACACATTTATTTGGGTCAAAACGAATGTTACGTAAAACATCGTTACGACTATCCAAAATCACTAATATAGGGATTTGAACTTAAAATAGATATATAAATCCCAATACACTATAAAACATTTCCTATCGGAAATCATTTACTATAACAACAGTGTTATAGTCCACCATTTCCTTCTATTTCTCGAAAACGTCTATTTCAACAATGAATGTTGAAATCTATGATTTCGATACTTAACACATTTTAAAACATCTTTAAATCTTTTTAATTCTATTTAAAACATCACTTTTCCAAAATATTTCTTTAATATATTATTCACTGTCCAAAATCGTGAATATATTTCCTTATCCAAATTCAACATTTCTACATATTTTATTTAAAGGATTATCCACTGTCCAAAATTGTGGATATATTTCCTTTAATAAGCTATAATAATTAACTTATCAAAATAAGTCGTTTTCGGATTTATAAAACAACGTTTATAAATTCCATTTATATTTTATAACAACTTCAACTTAGAAAATCACTTTATTAACAAATTTCTATCTATATCTCATTTACACGCAAAAATCCAATTTATAAGTTAATTACTTATAAATCTTTTATTTTATAAAATCTATTCATTTTATAACTTCACAATTTATAAATATATAGATTTCACTCACTTATAAAATCCATTTATATTCCATTTTAACACTTATAAAAACTTGTTTTATAATTCCAATATTTTATTTTATAAACCTCAATTTTATAAATCTTTTATATATACCGTTTATAATAATTCAAAAATCCCAATTTTAACCCATTTTATAAATAAATTAACTACTTATCTCAAAAATCACATTTCGGTTATATTTCACAAAAATCATAATTTTATAACATAAACATTTCAACGTTTATTTATTTAAAACGAATCAATTTCAAAATTAAATTTTATTGTGAATTCTCAACTTAAGTTTTCAAAAATCCAATTTTATTTAATTTCGGCATCTAACGATACCAAAATATATTCGGCTAAAATTTAGCCTTTAACAATCTCAATCACAAAGATAATCATGCAGATTATAAATAGATCAACACACAACATTGAAACCAATTCAAATGTTTGAGGAACCCAGTTGGATCCCTCCAACCTGTTTTCCTGCATCCAAAAATGTTAGCACAATACCAATTTCGCTTCAAGATGAAATATCGCGGTATATGGGATTTATAAAATACTATCCGCTTAATAGACGGCGCAGTAGGGTCTCATCCGCTATATAATGCGGGAAATCAACTCCAAGTACAGAAATAATACCAGTTTCACTGTACGATGAAATATTCGCGGTATATGTTCTTAATAAATAACCTCCGCTTACTAATGGCGTATAATGTCTATTTTAACAATCAATAGATAATAATTTATCATACAATCAAACAATCAACAATTTTAAATCTAACTATTTAAAATATAAATCAAAACTGTTCGATTGAGTGAGAAGTTCTCACCTTGATTTCAATTCCGTTCCAGCGTTTTATTTCGAATAAAATTAAACGAGCGTTTAATTTTACCCGAAACTTTCACTAGCTCCAAACGATTCCAATCCAGCTCCATAGCGTAGTGCTCGGCAAAACGAACGCAACGCAGCTGGTTTCGTCAGATTCCGACCTCGCATCAACAAGTTATGATATTTATAAGTTTACACAATTTTTATATAAATTAATTACAACTTAATTTTAAATTTTTAACCTAAATCCATCATCCACCGTACGTTTCCATCTAGAGAATCACGACTGTTACGTCCTTTCTTCCCATTGTCGCTCCTAGGTCGCGTACGCGAACCCAAAACATCTTTCATACTCTTCAAGGCCGCACCATCTACGAGTGACTTGAAGTTAATCAGAGACCCCCATCACATGCGCCCACGCGAGAGCCACGCTCGGCCAGAGACCGGCGAAGTCCGGTCGCCTCCTCCCCTCTGAAATTGTGCGCGAACGACATGCGTTCCAACACAAATTGCCGCCAATCTACAACGTTAAATTAAATCATAGCCGTTGGATAACTTCGTCTCGACAAGATCTACGTGTTCCTAGTTGAACGTTTCTTGAATCAGTGCTTGGATTTGAAGAAATTGGAGGGGGAAGAAGATTGAGTTTCGGCCATTCATTCCTGTTGGTGGCGGCTGGCTTCAAAACTAGGGTTTTGGGTTTTCTTTTGCAAAATTGTGAATGAATGGTCCTTATATAGAAAATATTCAAAACACTATTCATTCCGGGTTTTCTGAACTCCGATTTACGAGCGGTGACCGGCGTTTCCAGGGTTTACCCGTGTTTCGGACACAATGGAATAGGTTTCAGAAGCTAATTCGACCATATGTGCGAGTTACGGCAATAAATGATCGATTTTAAATTAAACCGATTAAACGATTTTCTATGCGTTTTGGCTTCCCCCCGACAAACGGTAAATCCGATTGACACGAAATTTGAAACCTTACAATAATATCACATTACGGATCCGATGAAACTGGTTTCATCGAAATCCGAGACTATTTGAAAAATGACTATTTTAGCTCGTCAATTAAATATTAAAATATTCAATTTTCACAAACTAACTTTTAATTCGATTTTAAAAGTTCTATAACATCATTCTAACTCCAACATTATTAATTAAAATTTTACAAATCATTTTCAATCATATTAAACTCGATTTTCAATTATTTCTGTAATTTCAACTTTTAAATTATCGATTTAATTATCCAATTAAATCCAATTATTCGAAATAAAATTTATTCGACTTATAAATTTCACTTATTAATATTTAAAATCAATTAAATATTCATATTTTAATTAACAAAAATTCTGGGTCGTTGCATTAATTTATTTATTATGCCTTTAAATTAAAAATATACATGCAAAATATTTTTTTAAAAGAAGGCAAAAGAAATGAACCCTTTATAAAATCTATATTAATGTCTTATTAATTTCAAAATCGATATACATATATATATATTAAAATTAGAAAATAAACTTTTATTATTTTAAAAATATAGAGTTTTCAAATTCAATTTATTTCCAAGATGTTTACTATTGAATTTCAATTTCTAAAATCCAATTTTACAATTAATTCATATACGGATATATAAAGTTTTAAATTCAACCTTACAAATGTTCAAGACATTCATTTTTGAATTTCAAACCAAAATTATATTCCAATCATATTTATATAAATAAACAAGCACATATCTTGTTAAATTTGAAAATTCAAATTAATTCTCAACTTAATCCAAAATTTTATTAATTATCAAATTAAAATTTGACTAAAAAAACCATTTAAAAGCTATTTGTTTGTACCAAAAATGGGCACAATACTCTTCGGAAGTTTTTGAAGAGATAAAAGTGAAGAATATAAATGTAAAATGAAGATTATCTAACAAACACTCCAATACGCAATAACACAAATGCATAGACAAGCAATTTTAGAGTGGTTCGGCGTATTGCCTACATCCACTATGAATTTTTTGTGATTTTATTGATTCTCTTTGAACGATTACCAGCAATTACAGCGAACAACAGTAATATACAGCTTGAAATTCGAATTCAACAGCAAGGGTAGGATGCAAATCTCGATCCGGTAGAGTCTGGGCGTTAGAGAATCAAGAGATCCTTTTTCTGTAGGCTTCAGGGGGCTATTTATAGGTGTAGGAGGCTGATATCTCGCTCAAACTTCGGAAGACTCCTTCTGACATGTGAGTGGGCCCATGCGATCGATCCCACCAAGTTTCGACTCGATCTGTGATCGATACGAAACGATTTCTTTTCGATCAAGAAATGGTCAAATTGAGCTGAAACTTGGCAAGAACATTCCTTGGCTTTTACGTAAGCTTCTGTGAAAGTTTCATAGCATTTGGATCGGTGGATCTCGAGTTATGATCGTTATGAATTGGGATCTTCGACTGCAATGTTTACTTCGAATCGATCAATTCGACTCGATGATGGCATACGTGAGCAAGTTGACGTGGCGCACGCTCTTCGTGTCGATCCACTTTTCACTCCGGTTTGATCGAGTCATCCCGAGTATTTCGCCTTGTTCGCATCCACAACTAACGTGTCTTCCCATACCTATTTGACCCGATAGATACGAACAAGCCATCATCTATGGATTCGAACAGAGGTCTCCAAGTACATGTTGTAGGCCATCCGATGGATATGAATAGTGGCTATCTGATGAATACGAATGTCGGGTATCTGATGGATATGAAGAGCTGTTGCTTTGATGGAAACGAGCTAAATGGTGGCGAGCCCTAAGTGTTTGATGGATACGAACATCTGCTCTTTGATGGAAACGAGTTAACAAAGGTGGATGGATACGAATAGGGAAGTTACTTCTGGATACGAAATAGTGTTTGTCGCTGTTGATGGATGAGAAGTAGTCACCAACCAATCGATGCGAAGATGATGGATTCAAATACTGACAACTAGATCGATACGAACCAATAGGAACCGATCGATGCGAAGTAGGTGATGGATGCGAACCGGATCAAATCGAACCGTGGCTTACTGATGGATACTGTAACGACCCGCAAATCCGTACCCCTTGAGTCAACACTATTCTACATCAACCGACTCAAGTTGCTCAGAAATACGAACCATTAGGGTTAAAGAAAAAGAGGTAGAAGAGGAAAATAGAAAACAATATCAGAATCTAACCATCGCAGCGGAATAAAATATAATAACTATTCAATGACCTTTACACAGAAACAAAACTATATCTGTTTATACATTACACCATCAGAGTACATCAATCACACACACACAATTATGCAGTAATCATAACCTGCCCTCATACAACTGAGCATACAATTAATCAACACAGCGGAATATATAAAACAAGTACGGAAGTACATATCGTCATCCAGCTCGCCTCCTGAGCTCCACAGCATCATATCATGTATCATATAATACTCGGTCTGACCCGAGCATTACAGTTAAATAACACTCGAGTCAGTCTGGATATACCAGCATGAGAAAACACACTCAAATTGATTATTATAGTTTCAAAATCCTTTTGAAAACAAAAGCATCTCGTAAGACCACGCCACAAATAAACATGTCGGGTTTTTACCTTACGATAGCTAAAACATTTTATTATAAAATCCTCTGATATTATAATAGGGTCTATATACAAATACTTATTAAAATAGCCGAAATTGTTACATTACTAAATTCCAGCTACTAGCCCCAAAGTGGGTATTACAAACAAAACTCGTAAAAGGCGCATAGGGAAAATGGATTTCCAACTAATGACTAGGCACTGGGGTACCACCTGTCACGGTACGTGGCCTAGATCACGGTACCGAGGATCACTCCCGACCCCCTGCAACATAAGAACGGGACTACCCCTTACTGGATAAACCCTAGTGAGATCACCCCACGGTTGGGATCAGCAACCGTACCACTAAGCCGAAATAAAAAGGGACATCTAGACAGGAATGACCTCACCCTGAATGGGTGCTACCCACCTAGCCTTGCTGCATAGCCCCTGATTTTCAGTCATTCCCGGTTGATGATGCTTGAGGCTAAGCGTTACCTTTTAGATCGTTTCACTTAGAATGCTCATCGTCTGCCTGACGATGTTCTGAAAGCATTCATCTATACAAGTCCCCGGGTTCGAACGGAAACGAAGGCACTACTCCTACTACATCCATTTTGGAAATATCCTTAGGATTAGTAGCGACTAGCCCTTGCACTTCACTGCTCCATCTTCGACTCCAAACTCGTTTTCCCATGAAAACGTACAAACCGGATCGAAGTGGTTTTTGAGAAATAAATCCCGATCCCGGTCTCTTCGAAACGATCAGCGCATTTGGCCAATATGATAGTCGGTTGTTTAACTATCAATTAACATTCACAACAATCACCAAACAATAAATAATTTTTTCCAGATTATTTATTAATCCCAAAAATATCTTCACAAAATATATTTTCACTTTCAAACCCTTTTGAAAGCAGTTTCCAACTATCTTCCTTTCTCCGGATAAATTTTCCCAAATATTTCTATTTCCACTGAAATCACCAAGCACAAAACTTTAGATTTTTAAAATAATTAAAACGATTTACTTTGAAATATACTTTAAAACATTTAAGTTAAAAACTACTTCAATAATTGGTTAAAAATACATACTATATGAATATTTGAAAATAAGGTTACTGTATAAAATATAAAACTAGGTTTTCACTTTTTAAAACAAAATACTAAGTCACCTTTTAAATAATTATTACGATAATAGATTTTAAAAATACTTACTTTATAATTTAGATATTTAGAAATAATAAATTCCTAAAACATGCTTTTTAAAACAACATTAAAACTTTTATCTTATATTTAAAAATTTACTTTAAACGTACTTGGCTATCTAGAGAAATATACTTCTCTTCACATTCTTCTTTAAATTTCCAATTTCAACACTTAAATCAATTTCCAAATTGATTTCCAATTTACTCCCCTTTTATTCCAAAATCCATTAATTTCAAATTTTTATTCCTTAATTATGATTTAAAATACTTTTAACTGAAAATACCAATTTTAGATTTCTCAAATTTCTTCTTAATCTTTTAAAATAATTTAAACTTTGAATTTTAAAATAAATGCTCTATTCTTTTAAAATAATACCACTTAATTTTAAAATTCATTAATTTCTGTTTATTCCAAATCCCTTTTTCCATACTCGAAATTTATTTATTAGTATTTTAATCACTTCCATTCCTTTTTAATTCATTCTTAATTTATTCAAATTTGCTATAATTATTTTACTTAAAAGTTCACTCTTTTATTTTCTTTTCAAAAATCAAATTCTATATATTTCGATAACTCAGTGTACCGAAATATATTGAAGTAAATCATAGCAATCGATATTTCCAATTAACAATAATATTCATCACAGAATATCAAATATCCATAATAACATAATATCAAACAATTCTAAATAATTTTGAGGAATCCTGTTGGATTCCTCCAACCTGTTTCCCTGCATCCACAGACGTTAGCACAATATAAAATACCAATTCCACTTCGAAGTGGAATATCGCGGTATATGGGTTTTAATATAATATCATCCGCTATTGTGCGGCGCATAGGGTCTCATCCGCTATATAATGCGGGAAATCAATCATTCCAAGATATACTATATAAACTACTATATATAATATAGCACATCCAATCAAATCAATCAATCAACCAATTGTTTGAATTTAACCATTTAAATTTAAATAGAAATCCAGAAGAGTGAGATTAACTCACCTTTGCCTTTAATTTTGCAATCCGATCCAAACCGGCTAGTTTCCTTATGATCTTTAACCTTGTATAAATATTATGAGGTTTTATTAATATCCGGATAGATCAAAAAAATTAGTTATTATTTAATAGTTTTAATTTTTAACAAATGATTTAATAAAACTGATTTCCTATATCTATTGAAACATGTGTGAGTTTATATATATGTATGTATTTATTTATTTATTTTAAACAAGTCGTTTCCTTTTTCTACAAACAGCAACAGAAATTTACTTCATTGTAAATTAAA
Organism: Allium cepa; assembly: GCA_030765085.1. Taxonomy (NCBI): domain Eukaryota; kingdom Viridiplantae; phylum Streptophyta; class Magnoliopsida; order Asparagales; family Amaryllidaceae; genus Allium; species Allium cepa. The sequence goes on from CM060946.1 coordinate 402,321,944, forward strand.
ACCCTTTTTTTCCTCTTCTTCTCTAACCTATATATGTGTACGTGTACATCAAATTAAAAACAAAGTTGCTCTATACTTAACTGTAAATTCAAATATTATGTTATATTTATTACATCAAAATAGAACTATTTTATACCTTCTGTCAATATTTCCTTTTCTCATTCTGTGTATGTGTATAAATTGAAAAAAAAGAATTATACCTCAATGGAAGATTACCAACTCGATCAACTCCACCACCAACCTTTGCGTACATAGCAACGAAGTCCACGTGCTCACAACCCAACCTGCTACAGTCCTTGCTCTCGGCCTCAACATTTTAGCATGAATTCAAGCTCGAGCTCAGGACTTTCCCAAATCCAAAACGAGAAAACCCTAGCCTTCCAGTATCCACGAACTCGCGGCCATCGATTCCTTTAAACATGCGCAGTCGACGATCCCTCGACTCGCGATGCCGCTTCAGCGCTCGAGCTCGCCATTGATAGAGTTCCTGGCGCCTGAAATCGCGAGTGACTCGATTTGAAAAGAGGTGAAATAATGAAGGTGAGTGTAACAACCCGCATATTTGTCGATTATATATTTAAATATTTTATCGTTAGTCGGATTTTAGTCCGAAAAGCTACTTTTTGCATACGGTCGAATTAGGACTCGGGACCACTCCCATTGAGTTTAAAATGTCGTTTGCGACCTTTTTGAGTATAAGCTTCGATATGTTTGGAGAAAGTTGATTTTTGCTACTTTTCACTATGCGTTTGGTTTGGGCTCAGCCCTATGTTAACTTATGCTCAAATCCGAGCCACTCTTCCCCACTCACCCTCATTCTCTTCTCATTTCAGTTTTTAGAGTATTAATGGTGGGAGAGATTGGAAATTAAAACTCCAAAACCCTAGTTTCCCTTGCAAATCAAATTCCTAGCTCCAAACTCAAGAAGAACCCATTGGTAAGCTTCTCTTCTTCTTCTCCAACTTATTCTCTTACCAATTTCAGAAATTCCTAAACCTAATTTTGGGAATGTTCTTGTTTTTGAGCTTAGATTCAAGCTCATTTGGGTTGTGTTGAAGAGAGGTTGATTCTCCATTTGCTTTCAAGCTTCTTCTTGTTTGATTTTGAGAAAAGGTGAGATTTTTATCTCACATCTATGACTATAATTATCTTTGGTTGTTGGGTATGAATTCCTAACATTTATTCATGTGCGTTTGCTCTTGATTTGGATTGGTTTGGTGAATATTCCAATTTTTGAGCTTTTAAGTCAAATTTGTGTGAAATCCTTTTATGGATGTTTGATCATGCTTTTGGTGATGCATCGAGGAGCATATAGGGCCGGGTTGCCAATTGGCATAAACCCTTAGAGCCAATGTTCGTCCGGTTGCATTTTGGAAGAGTTTGCTCTTCATTTGTATAAGGCTGAAAAACAGCGCAGGCATGATTCAGTCGACTGAAAACTCTGTTCAGTCGACTGAACCCGAAACCCGAGAGTTTCCAGGCATGATTCAGTCGACTGAAAACTTCTGCACAGTCGACTGAAACTGGAAACAGAAAGTTTCCTGAACCTGGAAAATTTCCAGGCACAGGGTCAGTCGACTGAAAAACTCTGTTCAGTCGACTGAACCTGCTGTTTAAGTCCAATTTGCCTTTTTGGATTGAAATTCCAATTTAAATCGATTCGTGATAATCCTATTTGTTGTTATCATCTATTACGACTTTGATGACTCTTTTTAGGGATTTTTGAATATTCATTTCGATGGATCCTTTATCGATTTCTTTGGATTTTATTCACGTCTTCGTATGTGAATTTTTGTGATTGATTGTTCTTACAATCTGCTTCGTGATTTGTCACTTTAAAAATATAAAGGTTTTCTATACTTGTAGTAAATATCAAAACTCTTTCCTCAAACGATTTCAATACTATTTTAATACCAAATTCGTTTATAAAACAGTTTTCCAATCTATTAGTATATACAAACCTTTACCTCACTCGTATGAGAAATCTAATTAAACGGCTTAGTAAAACAAGTGGTATGAAACGCTTGCGTTTACTTTGTCGGTTAATTCTTGGACTTGTTCGATTGAACCTCTTGTGACAATTTTCTAGTGGAGATTTACAGTTTGTTCGTAAATATTTAAGTTAAGCAAGTGGTTATGGGACATGAAGCTAAACTCATATATTTACTAGCTTAGTGTAATCGACACTTCTCGTTGATCATGACGATCATCTTTGTGATTTAGACTAGCAATGTGCGATGTCTCTTTGTCTGCGAGGGAGACTAAACCCCGTTTTGTGGAGTTTCGACTCAATTTGTGATGGGGTAGCAACCCATGGTCTTCGGGCCGTTTGGGGAGCTTCGGCTCAATTTGTGATGGTTAGCGACCATGGAATTAGCGTTCCGTTTGTGATACACATATTGGTGAGCTTTATGCTCCCGTTTGTGATAGGCATCCCCCCCCCTTTTTGTGATTTCTGGATTTCTTGTGTAGATTCCTAGAATTTTTGTTTCACCAATTTTCGTGATTTCCATTGATAAGTTTTATCAATATTTGTGCATTGGTGAATTTGTGTGTCATTGACTTTAGTGATTTCTGGATTTCTTGTGTAGTCTTCTGGAATTTGTGTGTCATTGACTTTTGCGATTGACATTGATATTATCGTCAATATTTGTGGTTTGATGAACGAAATAAAGAGTATGACATTTCTTGGATTCTTTTGTAGATTTTATGATATTGATTAATCTCTTGTTGATTATCAACTATTTATATATCACAGCTTGGCCTTGTGATTATTATGTGTTTAGTCATAACTCTGATTCTATATCGTTTCATCTGATATTTATAGTTAGACTGATCCGTTTATTATTTTCTTATTAAATAATACTCGGGTCAGACCGAGATGTTACAGGTGCTTCTGCTTGACTTCTCCCCTGGGATTGACTTCTCTGACTTTTGGTTAACTACTTAGATTAGTAGTTTTTGTTGTATACATTTGAGATATAGACTCCATAATGTATACTTATTCTTTTGTGTAGCTCATGTAACTATTCTTTTGTGATATTGTGGATCTTTTTAGACTACTACTCTAATGTACACTTTCTAGTGTAATATTCATATCTTATTCCGCCTTTGTGATATGAATTGTCTGTGACTGATTTGTGTTATGCTTATTTCTATATTTGTTTTCCGAAGGATTTATATAGCCAATGTGTAGTAGCTTTGAGTTTGTGTCGGTATGTCGGATTTCCTCTTGAAATAGAATGCATGTTATATTATCTGACATATCGGTGCTCGCGCAAAGAAATTACATGGATGGTCGCTCCTCAACAGCCTTATTCTCCGTGCTAGTCGACAGCATTCACTGTAATGTTCTTGGCTAGCGTGGGTATAGAGGTGGGGCGTCACAGCTTGGTATCAGAGCCAAACTTCGGAACAATATGGAATATTATAACAAGGATCATCGTCCTAAGTCCATCTTAGGAGTTGTGCATTAGGATTTTATTCAGGTCTTCGTACCGTTCTATCCTATTTTCTTTATGATTCCTTGTTTTATCTATCAAGATTGCTTGATATTCATTTGTGAATAACCTTCTTCTTCTTCCTTCTTTCTTTCTAAAGGAAGAGAAATGTCTAGACCAGGCCGCCCCAGAGCCGTGCCATCTAGCACTCCACCCCAAGATGGAGTTTTTATGACTGCTCAACAGCTTCTTGATTTGGTAACAAATGCTCAAGCAGCTGGAGCTAACCCGGAACCTACTCACCCAAAGTCGGGATTTGCACGCTGGTGTAGCGATTACACTAATTTGGGTGGGGAGCCATTCAGAGGTTCCGAAACTGTTATTGAAGTACAGGCCTGGCTAAGGTCATGCGATCGAATCTTTTCTCGCATGAATGTTATTGACCTTCACCGAGTTCAGGTGGCCTCTAGTATTCTCCGAGAAAGAGCATTGGACTGGTACGAACTCCTTATTTCTGAGACTAATGAAGCGGATCTCACCTGGGAGAAATTTCGAGAGCGCTTTGAGTTAAAATTCGTACCAGAAGCAGAAAAAGTGACATTGGCTCGACGATTTATAGACCTTGTTCAAGGTGAGTCATCCGTGACTGATTACGTCGCCTCCTTCGAGTCGCTTTCCAAATATGTGGTTGAATACATCAACACCCCTCTTAAGAAGAATCAGAGATTCGTTTATGGCTTAAACAAAAGTCTCAAGAAGCCATTACTTCTAAAGTTAGAAGTTTCTTTCGACCTACTAGTTGATATCGCTCTTCGTCTTGAAGAGGCGGATAAGGAGAATGATGTTGAAGTAGTGGGTTCCAAACCAACCTTCAACAACAAGAAAAGGCCAAGCAAATTCAAAGGCCCTTATCCCAATAAGAAAGGGAAGCAAGCAACCTTCGTGGCAAAGACTTCTTCCTTTGGTCGTAGGGAATGCTATAATTGTGGTTCGAAGGACCATTATGCGAACAAGTGCCCAAAGTCTCTTTCTTGTCGCTACTGCAAAGTTCCCGGTCATGTTATATCTTCATGCCCCAAGCTTCAGGGCAAGAAGGAGGGAAAGTTAAATGTTGCTCAAGCCCCTGGCAACACATCTCGTGGCCAAGGTATTTCTCATTCTATTCTAGATGGAATTATTTTATTTCGTGATCATCCTATTCGAGTTCTTTTTGATACGGGTGCGTCCCATTCTTTTATATCAAAAGAACTTGTTGATACTTTTTCCTTGGATGTTTTGTGTTTAATGACTTCTTTGAGAATTGCGAATCCGGTTGGTGGATCCGCAATAATCAGTTTATTGTGTAAAGATGTCGAGATTATTTTGTGTGATTTTTCTTTCCGAGCCGATTTGCATGTCATGCGTTATTTAGGCTTTGGAATGATTTTGGAAATGGATTGGCTTAATCGTTATGAAGCTCATATCCTGTGTCCTGAGCGGACTATTCATCTTCGACATCCTCAATCCGTTAATCAGGTTTCTGTTATTCTTAAAGATTCAGATTCTGCTTTTGTTGCATCTTTATATTCTTTAAATCCTCGTGATGACGATGATGATGATGAGGGTGATATTATTTCTCTTATTCACGTCGTTTGTGAATTTTCCGACATATTCGAGCCCGTTTTAGGATTACCACCTAAGCGAGCAATTGAGTTCAGAATTAATCTTATTCCGGGAGCTCAACCTATCACTCGTCCTCCTTATCGTATGTCCAATAAAGAAAACGAGGAGATGCGTAAACAATTATCTGAATTGGAAACGAAGCAATTTATTCGTTCTAGTTCCTCGCCTTGGGGAGCTTCAGCTATTTTTGTGAAGAAATCCGATGGTACACTTAGGCTTTGCGTTGACTACCGCAAGCTTAATGATCTTACTATCAAAAATAAATATCCTTTACCTCGGATTGATGATCTATTCGATCAACTTAGTGGTGCTAGAGTCTTTTCACAATTGGACTTGGCTACCGGTTTTCATCAGCTTCGTATTGCAGAGAATAGCATTCCTTTGACATCGTTCCGTACTCGGTATGGATCTTATGAATGGCTTGTTATGCCATTTGGGTTAACAAATGCCCCGTCTTATTTCGTTGACTTAATGAACCGAGTTTTTAAAGACTTTCTCGACCGGTTTGTTCTCATCTTTATCGATGATATTCTTGTTTACTCTAAAACCGAGGAGGAGCATGAAAAACATCTTCGGATTGTGTTGGAAACTCTTAGGAGTAATCAATTAAAGGAAAAATTTTCTAAGTGCCACTTTTGGCAATCTCGTGTGAAGTTTCTCGGTCACATTATTTCTGAATCCGGAATTTCCATGGATCCTTCAAAGATTGAAGCGATTCAAGATTGGAAGAGACCGGAGAGTGTGACAGAGATTCGTAGTTTTCTCGGATTGGCGGGCTATTACCGTCGTTTTATCAAAGACTTTTCTAAGATTGTCGTGCCTCTCACTGGCTTGACGAAGAAAGGTGTTAAATACATTTGGTCGGACAAATGTGAAGCTTCTTTTCAGAAATTAAAAGAACTTCTTTCTGATGCTCCTATTCTTGTTATTCCCGATGGGAATCAAGATTTCGTTGTTTATACCGATGCTAGTCGCATTGGTTTGGGTGCCGTTCTTATGCAAAAGGAACGCGTTATTGCTTATGCTTCTAGGCAATTAAAGCCTGCTGAGACTAGATATGCCACTTATGATTTAGAACTCGCGGCTATTGTTTTTGCTCTTCGGATTTGGCGTCATTATCTCTTAGGAGAGAAATTTGTTCTTTACACAGATCATAAGTCTTTGAAATATTTATTCTCTCAAAAAGAACTTAATTTGCGTCAACAGCGTTGGCTCGAATTTCTTGCACCATATGATCTTGATATTCTTTATACTCCCGGTAAGGGTAATCTTGTCGCCGATGCTCTTAGCCGTAAACAACAAGCTGTTGTTTCTATGATGATATCCGAATGGAACGATCTCAAGATCTTATCCACTTGCGAAATTCGAGACCGTGTTTCCGATTTATGCTCATCACTTGTTTTATGTAGCCTTGAGGCTCATCCATCTCTTTTAGACCGCATTCTTGAAGCTCAAAGGCTAGATACTGAGTTGGTTCTTCTTGGCCAAAATATTAGGGATAAAATTGATATTGAAGGTTTGAAAGACTTTGATATCAATTCTCGTGGCGGCATTCGGAAATTTGGTAGACTTGTCGTGCCAAATATTGGTGATCTTCGTAAAGATATTTTAGAAGATTCTCATCACTCTAAATTTACCATTCATCCCGGTAGTAGTAAAATGTACGTGGATATGAAGCGACTTTATTATTGGGAGGGAATGAAACTCGATATCGCTAACTTTGTTAAGTGTTGCATGACTTGCCAACTCGTTAAGGCCGAACATCAAAGGCCCGGTGGGTTATTGCAACCTTTAGAAATTCCAATTTGGAAGTGGGACCAAATTTCCATGGATTTTATAGATGGCCTTCCCCGTTCTCGTTCGGGTCATGATAGCATATGGGTGATTGTTGATAGGCTTACTAAATCTGCCCATTTTATTCCCGTTCGGTCTAACCGAACCGTTCCTCTTTTGGCCAAACTCTTTATTAAAGAAATTGTTAAATTGCATGGTGTTCCTACTTCTGTTGTTAGTGATCGTGATCCATTGTTTACTAGTGGATTTTGGAAGAGTCTTCAAAAAGCTTTAGGAACGAGGCTTAATTTTAGCACCGCTTATCACCCCCAGTCCGATGGACAAACCGAGCGTGTGAATCAAACTCTTGAAGATCTTCTTCGTGCTTGTGTTCTTGATTTTGGTGGATGTTGGGAAGATCATATTTCACTTGTTGAATTTTCCTATAATAATAGCTTCCAATCTAGTATTGGTATGGCACCTTTAGAGGCACTCTATGGAAGGCCATGCCGATCTCCTTCTTGTTGGCTGGAGGCCGGTGAGAAGCTGGTTTTAGGTCCAGATTTTATTCGGGATTCTATAGAAAAGATTGATCTTATTCGTCATAGGATGAAAGAAGCCCAGAGTAGACAAAAAACCTATGCCGATAACCGGAGAAGGAAGTTAGAATTTTCTGTGGGAGATCTTGTGTTCATTCGTGTTTCACCTATGAAAGGTGTTGTACGTTTCAGTCGATCGGGAAAGTTAGCGCCTCGATATATTGGGCCACTTCCTATCACTGAACGCATTGGTTCCATGGCTTATCGCCTTTTATTACCGGCTCAATTTTCTGCTATGCATGACGTGTTTCACGTTTCTCAACTTCGGAAATGTCTTCGAGATTCCGATTCTATTCTTGAGCCCGGTGTTGTGGAAGAGATTGAAGTTTCGCCTAATTTAACTTATGAGCAACATCCTATTCGTATCATTGCTTCGGAAGTCAAACGACTTCGAAATAAAGATGTTCCGCTTGTTAAAGTTCAATGATCTTCAAATCCTAAGGATTGTTCTTGGGAATCTAGAGAGTACATCGAGCGTACACATCCGGACTTACTTTCTCGTGCTCTTTGAGGTGAACTTCTTATTTCAAGCTTCTTTTGTGTTAAATATGCTTTTATGGTTGTTACCTTATGTTCTCTTCTTTAATATTGCGTGGACGCAATTTCTTTAAGGAGGGGAGTCTGTAACAACCCGCATATTTGTCGATTATATATTTAAATATTTTATCGTTAGTCGGATTTTAGTCCGAAAAGCTACTTTTTGCATACGGTCGAATTAGGACTCAAGACCACTCCCATTGAGTTTAAAATGTCATTTGCGACCTTTTTGAGTATAAGCTTCAATATGTTTGGAGAAAGTTGATTTTTGCTACTTTTCACTTTGGGTTTGGTTTGGGCTCAGCCATATGTTAACTTATGCTCAAATCTGAGCCACTCTTCCCCACTCACCCTCATTCTCTTCTCATTTCAGTTTTTAGAGTATTAATGGTGGGAGAGATTGGAAATTAAAACTCCAAAACCCTAGTTTCCCTTGCAAATCAAATTCCTAGCTCCAAACTCAAGAAGAACCCATTGGTAAGCTTCTCTTCTTCTTCTCCAACTTATTCTCTTACCAATTTCAGAAATTCCTAAACCTAATTTTGGGAATGTTCTTGTTTTTGAGCTTAGATTCAAGCTCATTTGGGTTGTGTTGAAGAGAGGTTGATTCTCCATTTGCTTTCAAGCTTCTTCTTGTTTGATTTTGAGAAAAGGTGAGCTTTTTATCTCACATCTATGACTATAATTATCTTTGGTTGTTGGGTATGAATTCCTAACACTTATTCATGTGCGTTTGCTCTTGATTTGGATTGGTTTGGTGAATATTCCAATTTTTGAGCTTTTAAGTCAAATTTGTGTGAAATCCTTTTATGGATGTTTGATCATGCTTTTGGTGATGCATCGAGGAGCATATAGGGCCGGGTTGCCAATTGGCATAAACCCTTAGAGCCAATGTTCGTCCGGTTGCATTTTGGAAGAGTTTGCTCTTCATTTGTATAAGGCTGAAAAACAGCCCAGGCATGATTCAGTCGACTGAAAACTCTGTTCAGTCGACTGAACCTGAAACCCGAGAGTTTCCAGGCATGATTCAGTCGACTGAAAACTTCTGCACAGTCGACTGAAACTGGAAACAGAAAGTTTCCTGAACCTGGAAAATTTCTAGGCACAAGGTCAGTCGACTGAAAAACTCTGTTCAGTCGACTGAACCTGCTGTTTGAGTCCAATTTGCCTTTTTGGATTGAAATTCCAATTTAAATCGATTCGTGATAATCCTATTTGTTGTTATCATCTATTACTACTTTGATGACTCTTTTTAGGGATTTTTGAATATTCATTTCAATGGATCCTTTATCGATTTCTTTGGATTTTATTCACGTCTTCGTATGTGAATTTTTGTGATTGATTGTTCTTACAATCTGCTTCGTGATTTGTCACTTTAAAAATATAAAGGTTTTCTATACTAGTAGTAAATATCAAAACTCTTTCCTCAAACGATTTCAATACTATTTTAATACCAAATTCGTTTATAAAACATTTTTCCAATCTATTAGTATATACAAACCTTTACCTCACTCGTATGAGAAATCTAATTAAACGGCTTAGTAAAACAAGTGGTATGAAATGCTTGCGTTTACTTTGTCGGTTAATTCTTGGACTTGTTCGATTGAACCTCTTGTGACAATTTTCTAGTGGAGATTTACAGTTTGTTCGTAAATATTTAGGTTAAGCAAGTGGTTATGGGACATGAAGCTAAACTCATATATTTACTAGCTTAGTGTAATCGACACTTCTCGTTGATCATGACGATCATCTTTGTGATTTAGACTAGCAATGTGCGATGTCTCTTTGTCTGCAAGGGAGACTAAACCCCGTTTTGTGGAGTTTCGACTCAATTTGTGATGGGGTAGCAACCCATGTTCTTCGGGCCGTTTGTGGAGCTTCGGCTCAATTTGTGATGGTTAGCGACCATGGAATTAGCGTTCCGTTTGTGATACACGTGTTAGTGAGCTTTATGCTCCCGTTTGTGATAGGCCTCCCCCCCCTTTTTGTGATTTCTGGATTTCTTGTGTAGATTCCTAGAATTTGTGTTTCACCAATTTTCGTGATTTCCATTGATAATTTTTATCAATATTTGTGCATTGGTGAATTTGTGTGTCATTGACTTTAGTGATTTCTGGATTTCTTGTGTAGTCTTCTGGAATTTGTGTGTCATTGACTTTTGCGATTGACATTGATATTATCATCAATATTTGTGGTTTGATGAACGAAATAAAGAGTATGACACTTCTTGGATTCTTGTGTAGATTTTGTGATATTGATTAATCTCTTGTTGATTATCAACTATTTATATATCACAGCTTGGCCTTGTGATTATTATGTGTTTAGTCATAACTCTGATTCTATATCGTTTCATCTGATATTTATAGTTAGACTGATCCGTTTATTATTTTCTTATTAAATAATACTCGGGTCAGACCGAGATGTTATAGGTGCTTCTGCTTGACTTCTCCCCTGGGATTGACTTCTCTGACTTTTGGTTAACTACTTAGATTAGTAGTTTTTGTTGTATACATTTGAGATATAGACTCCATAATGTATACTTATTCTTTTGTGTAGCTCATGTAACTATTCTTTTGTGATATTGTGGATCTTTTTAGACCACTACTGACGCAGCGGATTAATCAAACAAAACTTCAATCGATGGATTGTAGCAATCGGTGAGTTGAAGATACCAAAAATGCCCAAGTTCGTTGATCCAAAGATACCGAACTCTAGCTATCTCAAACACGTTGATAGCGCACTATACCGTGTTTCAAGATCTACGATTCTTCGCACGTTGATCTAGCGCACTAGATTCCGTGAATCGGCTTCTACGATCGTTGAATCGAGCGCACTCGATTAACCGAAAGAGGAGATAGGAGATTACACTCAACTACCAATTGGTATGAAAGCACAAAGCTAACAAAAGAGAAATTTTATTCAAAATCAACCACCACCAAAAATTACAACACACACGCTATTTATAGGAATTACAACTCAACACAACAATCATTACCCAACTCTTAGGTCGGCCGCGACTTACGACCTAACTTAGGTCGGCAGCGACCTAACATCAACGACTCAACACCTTTCAGCACCTAGGTCGGCAGCGACCTATCAACACTGCATATTCTCCTGTATACAACACAGCACTCAACGCGACCTAACAAACAACTCACGCGATCTAACATTCATATGGACTGACTCAACAACCACGACTTAAGATAGGTCGTTAACGACCTACGACTTATACAAGGTCGTTTCCGACCTAACACACACCTGTACATTACCTGGCGACTTAGTTAAGGTCGTTCGCGACCTAAAGGAGTGCTTCAGCAATCTTCTTGCGACTTTATGAGTTAGGTCGTTCGCGACCTAATAATGTGGTAACAGGAACTTCATGCGACCCATCTTCCTCGCGACCTAACTTAGGTCGGTGATTTCTTCTTTCGGAATTTCCACTAGGTCGTAGGCGACTTAGAATGCTTCTCATAGGTCGTAGACGATCTAACATCCCTTCCTTAGGTCGTGACCGACCTAAGGTGCCTTCGTTAGGTCGCAACTCAGTGTTTTGCGTTTTCTTAGGTCGTTGCCTGTTCTCGTTAGCTCGGCCATGACCTATACCTTTCTCCTTAGGTCGTATACGACCTAGGCCTTCTTTTTCCTGAAATTCTTTAGGTCGGACTTCTTCCTCCAGTGATTCCTTAAGTCGTACTCGACTTATAAGCAAGTTAGGTCGGGACCGACTTATGGCTTCGGCTCTCTGGCCTGCATTATCCTCTCCGGGTTGACAGAAATTCGACCTCGAATTTTCACCATCTTCTACAACAATCCCTTCTCCATGATATGGAATTAAATGTTTGACGTTAAAAACATCAGATGTATAAACATCCTCTGGTAGCTTTAATCGATAAGCATTCTCATTAATCCTCTTCAAAACTTCAACAGGACCAATTTTCCGCGCCTTTAACTTGTTATAAGCACCTACTGGAAAACGATCCTTTGTTAACACAGCATAAACCAAATCACCTTCTTTAAATTCAACATTTCGTCGTTTCGAATCTGCAAACTTCTTATATTTCTCATTCGATTTCTCCAATCGTTCCTGAACGATTTTATGACATTCATTCAGCTCATCAACAAAATCAGCAGCTCGTTTAACTGTTCCTTTCGACGGTGGTACTACTGCTAAATCCAACGGTCCCCTGGGTAAATTTGAATAAACAATCTGAAACGGACTGAATCCTGTGCTTCGATTTACTGCATGATTGTGAGCAAATTCTGCCTGGCATAGCTTCAGGTCCCAACTTCTCAAATTATCCTGTACAAGACAACGCAACAAATTACCCAATGACCTGTTAACAACTTCCGTCTGCCCATCGGTTTGTGGATGATAAGCACTGCTGAAATTCAACTTCGTCCCCACCATTTTCCACAAACTCAGCCAAAAGTGACTCAGAAAACGAGTATCTCGATCAGAAACAATAGATTCTGGCAATCCATGAAGTCGATAAATCTCCTTGAAAAATAACTGTGCTACTCGAACTGCATCTGCTGTCTTCTTGCAAGCAACAAAATGTGCCATCTTTGAAAACCTGTCCACCACAACAAATATCGAATCATTTCCCCTTTGAGTTCTCGGCAAGCCCAAAACGAAATCCATGCTGATATCAACCCATGGCTTAGATGGTACTGGTAACGGCATATACAACCCTGCATTCGTTGCTGTCCCTTTTGAAACTTGGCAAATATGACATCGCTCCACGAATCTTTCAACCTCTTTCCTCATCGATGGCCAAAAATATGATTGTGAAATCAATTGCAAAGTACGATCACGGCCCACATGCCCTTCCTCGTGCAATTCCTTCACAATTTTCATCCTCAAACTACAATCCGGAATACATAATCGACTTCCTTTAAACAGAAAACCATCAACCAACATGAATTCATCGGTAATCCCATCCTTCACTTTTTCAACATATTTCACAAAGTAAGGATCTTCTTCAAGCATCTCTGGCAACATTTCAAACCCCGTCACTTCAATCTTCATTGTCGTTAGTAAATGACTCCTCCTACTTAAAGCATCAGCTACTCGATTGGTCACCCCAGATTTGTGCTTAACGACAAAAGTAAACTGCTGTAAATATGCAATCCATGATGCATGTCTTGCTGAAATCTTATCTTGCCCCTGTAAATGTTTCAAAGCTTCGTGATCAGTGTACAGAACAAATTCCTTCTGAAATAAGTAATGTCTCCAATGCTTAACAGCCTGAACAACAGCATAAAATTCAACGTCATATGTACTGTATCTGATCTTTGCCCCTGACAGTTTCTCACTAAAATAAGCAACTGGCTTTCCATTCTGGCTCAGAACTCCTCCAATACCAACCTTCGAAGCATCAGTGTATAGTTCGAACAATAACTGAAAATTCGGTAAAACAAGAATTGGTGCAGACGTTAACAATTCCTTAATCTTCTCAAAGGCAACCCCCGCTTCCTCTGACCACACAAACTGTTTACCCTTCATGCAATCAGTCACTGGAGCCATCACGCTACTGAAGTGTGGAATGAATCTTCGGTAGAATGACGCTAGCCCATGAAAACTTCTCACTTCTGTAATTGTCTTTGGCTGTGGCCAATTCCTGACTGCTTCAACTTTACTCTGGTCAACTTGAATACCTTTCCCTGAAACAACATACCCCAGAAATAAAACACTAGGTGTCATAAACACACATTTCTTTGTAGCAGCATAAAATTGTTCTTCACGAAGAATAAACAACACTTCTCTCAGATGTAGAACATGTTCCTCCGTACTCCTGCTATAAATCAAAATATCATCGAAATAAACCACGACGAACTTTCCAATGAGTGGTCTAAAAATTTGATTCATCACCCGCATGAATGTACTAGGTGCATTAGACAAACCAAATGGCATAACCAACCATTCGTACAACCCCTCTCTAGTTTTGAAAGCTGTCTTCCATTCGTCTCCAGGTCTGATACGAATTTGATGATAACCACTCTTCAAATCAATTTTCGAGAATATAGTTGCCCCACTCAACTGATCCAACAAATCATCCAACCTCGGCATAGGAAATCTGTAACGAACAGTGATCTTATTCAAAGCTCTACTATCAGTGCACATCCTCCAAGTTCCGTCCTTCTTTGGTACTAACAATGCAGGTACAGCACACGGACTCAAACTTTCCTGAATACGACCCTGCTCAAGCAACTCTTCCACCTGCCTCCGTAACTCCTCATGTTCCTTCGGACTCATTCTGTAATGTGGTCGGTGTGGTAACACTGCTCCTGGAACAAGATCAATCTGATGCTGAATGTCTCTAAGTGGTGGTAACTCCTTTGGTAACTCATCTGGAAAGACATCTTCAAATTCTTTCAAAACAGGCTTTACTTCTTCTGGAATCTCAACTTCTTCACTACTCTCTCTCCCAATCAAAAGAAACACTTCAGGTTCTTCTTCGACTTCCTTGACAAACTCCTTCAAAGTCAACAGAGTTTTCAATTCTTCAATCTCTTCTAGCTTGCTCTCCTTCTGTTGCTGTCTCTTGGGAACCAAAGTGATCTTAGTACCCTCGAACATGAAACTGTAACTGTTGGCACGACCGTCATGCTGTACTGCTCTGTCAAACTGCCATGGTCTGCCCAACAATAAGTGACAAACATCCATATCTACGACATCACACCAAATTTCGTCCTTGTACTTCTTCCCAATCGAAAAATTAACACAAGCTCTTCGACATACTTTCACTTCACCTCCCTTCCTTAACCATGCTAGCTTGTACGGTTTCGGATGTTTCTCGGTCTTCAAGTTCAACTTTCTAACTGCCTCTGAAGAAATAATATTATCACAACTTCCCGCATCAATAACGAACTTGCAGACTTTCCCCAGAATAGTGCATGTCGATTGAAAAATATTGCTTCTCAGCCAACTACATTCCTCCTCTTGCTTTGGTGTCAAACAACTTCTCCTCAACATAAGATTACATCCTTCATCACCCGACACTTCTTCTTCTTCCTCAACATAAGGTACATTTGAATACTCTGCCTCCTCACCATCATCTGCTTCAACCTCTGCAACCATGGTTCTCTTCTTTGGCTTCGGACACTCATTGCTTTTATGCCCCAACTCTTGACAATTATAACATTTGAAAACAGTACTAGCCTTCGCCTTCTCAACCTCCTTCACCACTGGCTTTGAAACTGGTTTAGGAACATGAGAACTTTCACCAACACCCTTCACTGGATTATTAGAGTTAGTAAACACACCTCCTCCACGCCTTCCTTGTTTCTCCCAAGCCAATGCTTTTTGATGTGCTTCTGCAACGGATCTAGGATCAAACATATTAACCATATCCTGGATCTGCATTCTCAAACCTCCAATGAATCTAGCAGTCAGCTGTTCTTCTGTCTCCATTATATCGTTTCTGGCAATGAGTTGGTAGAATTCATCAGCATAATCACTAACAGATTTAGTCCCCTGCCTCAGATTCTGCAACCTTTGGTACATAAGTGATTGGTAGTTGTAAGGTAAGAAAGTAGATCTCATCAACTTCTTCATCTTCTCCCAAGATTCTATCTTTGACTTCCCCATCCGTTCTCGAGTAAGTTTAGTTTGCTGCCACCATGCCAATGCTCTCCCCTTCAGCCTTGTAGCAACTAACTTCACCCTTCGACTCTCCGGCACCTCCTTGAAATCAAAGATTTCCTCCACATTAGACAACCAATCAAGAAACTCCTCAGCAACCATCCCGCCTTTAAACTCCGGAATCTCCATCTTCATACCCGACTCCCAACGACGATCATCCTCAACATCCCGATAAGAATTCCGAACTTGGTCTCGATCTCGATAATGAATACTTGCTCTATCACCTTCTTCAACAAAATCAAAAGTACGCCTACATCGATCTCGACCAATGTCATCCCTTCGTTCATGCATGCTTCTTTGACTATGTCTCTCCTCATCTCTATATGCTTCATGGTCAAATTCACGTTGACTCCTTCTCTCTTCATGTACATAGTCATGATGATCTCTTCGTGATGAAATTGATGTTTCTCTTCTATCTCTACATGAATGTGGTGATACCCTCCTCGCTTCCGTAACCGATGGCGAAACTCGGTTTCCTCCATGGTTCGAGTTTGGTGATCTCCTCCTTTGATTCAAGTCATTCATCAATCTCTCCAATTTACCAATGCCTTCATCGAATTTATCATTAATACGTTGTTCCATAAGTTCAGCTTCTTCTCTACGATACAAAGCTTCAACGTTTTGATGTCGGTTAGCTCTCCTTGGTGGCATGGTTGTAAACTTCACAAGACTTCAAAAATTTAACACAAGACTTCAAGACTTCCAACAACAAGTCACGGCTCAATATGACTCGGCTCCTATGTCTCGGCAAAGCTTTATATACGACTCAACCCAACTCGGTTCAAGTTAGGTCGGCTCTCCCTTGGATCGGCACACTTAGCTCGGCAAAGAATGTACACTTCACAAAAGTTTGCCTTGACTTATCTCGGCAATACAATGTCTCGGCTACAAGTTGACTCGGCAAGACTTGCTCCAACACTCTTTGGCTCGGCTCAAAGTATACACGGCCTCACTTCTTTCCTTGGCGCGCAAACACCAATTCAAACACCTTTGCTCCTTTTGATCCTAAATGGAATGGATCAAACACTCCAAACTTGATGCAACTTCAATATGAACACAATGAACAACTTCAAACTTCATAAACTTCAAAAACTTCAAAAACTTGGCTCCAAGAATCAAACTTAGCTATGATTGGCTAAGTATGGCTCTGATACCAAAACTGACGCAGCGGATTAATCAAACAAAACTTCAATCGATGGATTGTAGCAATCGGTGAGTTGAAGATACCAAAAATGCCCAAGTTCGTTGATCCAAAGATACCGAACTCTAGCTATCTCAAACACGTTGATAGCGCACTATACCGTGTTTCAAGATCTACGATTCTTCGCACGTTGATCTAGCGCACTAGATTCCGTGAATCGGCTTCTACGATCGTTGAATCGAGCGCACTCGATTAACCGAAAGAGGAGATAGGAGATTACACTCAACTACCAATTGGTATGAAAGCACAAAGCTAACAAAAGAGAAATTTTATTCAAAATCAACCACCACCAAAAATTACAACACACACGCTATTTATAGGAATTACAACTCAACACAACAATCATTACCCAACTCTTAGGTCGGCCGCGACTTACGACCTAACTTAGGTCGGCAGCGACCTAACATCAACGACTCAACACCTTTCAGCACCTAGGTCGGCAGCGACCTATCAACACTGCATATTCTCCTGTATACAACACAGCACTCAACGCGACCTAACAAACAACTCACGCGATCTAACATTCATATGGACTGACTCAACAACCACGACTTAAGATAGGTCGTTAACGACCTACGACTTATACAAGGTCGTTTCCGACCTAACACACACCTGTACATTACCTGGCGACTTAGTTAAGGTCGTTCGCGACCTAAAGGAGTGCTTCAGCAATCTTCTTGCGACTTTATGAGTTAGGTCGTTCGCGACCTAATAATGTGGTAACAGGAACTTCATGCGACCCATCTTCCTCGCGACCTAACTTAGGTCGGTGATTTCTTCTTTCGGAATTTCCACTAGGTCGTAGGCGACTTAGAATGCTTCTCATAGGTCGTAGACGATCTAACATCCCTTCCTTAGGTCGTGACCGACCTAAGGTGCCTTCGTTAGGTCGCAACTCAGTGTTTTGCGTTTTCTTAGGTCGTTGCCTGTTCTCGTTAGCTCGGCCATGACCTATACCTTTCTCCTTAGGTCGTATACGACCTAGGCCTTCTTTTTCCTGAAATTCTTTAGGTCGGACTTCTTCCTCCAGTGATTCCTTAAGTCGTACTCGACTTATAAGCAAGTTAGGTCGGGACCGACTTATGGCTTCGGCTCTCTGGCCTGCATTAACTACTCTGATGTACACTTTCTAGTGTAATATTCATATCTTATTCCGCCTTTGTGATATGAATTGTCTGTGACTGATTTGTGTTATGCTTATTTCTATATTTGTTTTCCGAAGGATTTATATAGCCACTGTGTAATAGCTTTGAGTTTGTGTCGGTATGTCGGATTTCCTCTTGAAATAGAATGCATGTTATATTATCTGACATATCGGTGCTCGCGCAAAGAAATTACATCGATGGTCGCTCCTCAACAGCCTTATTCTCCGTGCTAGTCGACAGCATTCACCGTAATGTTCTTGGCTAGCGTGGGTATAGAGGTGGGGCGTCACAGTGAGAGAGGAAAGTTGAGGGCTTCGGCCATTATTATGATTCCCTGAAGCCCTTCAATTTCTTTTGAAACTTTGAATCAGCAATTGCTTTTATAAAGGAAAAGGGGAACGATGATTCTATTTTAATTATTCATTTTTTAAGTAACCCACTGTTGACAATTGCGTGATGTTTATAAAAGAGGGAACATGATTTTGAAAGGAAGTCGGCGTGCTGTCTTCTTACTGCTACAATGCCAGCGAAAAGTTATGATAAGGAAAGGAAAGCGGCTGATGTTGAAACATTTTGACCAGGTACAAATATATATTATATTTAAATTTTTCGATATAAATTTCAAGGCGTTTACTTACCGTATTGTCACACAACAACTCCGATCACTACGAAATTTGAAATCGGATAATGATACAATATTACGAGCCAATGGAACTGCTTTCGTCGAATTCAGAGACTGTGCCTCAGAAGGCTATTTTTTTTAAACGTCAATGTAACATTCCTTTTTTAAACAATTTTAAATTTGTAATTAATTTGATTCCTAGATTAAATTAAGAATTAATTTGGTAAATTAATATGAAAATATATAAAATGTTTATATGTTAACAAGTGTAGCTAGTTTTAACAAGATATTTGTTTATTTATTATATATGTATATTTATTGATTTTTAAAATAGAATTTGGATTTGAGATTCAAAATAAATATTGAGAATAAATTGAAATTTGGATTTGAAATTCAAATATAAATGTGTTGAAAAATAAATTAGATTTAAAACCATATTTTAAATTAATAAGAATTTGTGTTCTAATTTTAATATAAATATAATTTTAATTTTTTTTAAATTAAATACAAATGATTTGCAAACAATTGTTCAAAGGTTAAATCCTATAATATACATATGTGTGTTGATTATACATTTGTATTTAAGTTGACTTTAAATTGGACTTTCAAATTTAATTTGAATTTGAACTTAATTTTAAATTTCAAAAGATAGACATTTTAAAAAAAAAATATTCGGACGAGCTTTTATTTATATATAATTAGTTTTATTACATTTTCAATAAAAATAAATTCATATATATATATATATTTAGACAAGAAATAGTACATTAAGTAAAAGCTTTTTATTTACATAAAAAATAAATATTTGATACTTAAAGGACTAGTGTAAAAACATTAAGGCTTAATAAAACAAGTGTTAATTGATTGAAAAGAGTTTAAAATAAAAATTATAAATTAAATCAAGACAAGGTTTAAAACACAATTTGTAAATAAATTAAAAAGAAGGTCTTTACATAAATTTATGTGGATTAACAAGTGTACAAGAATTGAGACATGCATTTTACAAATGTTAACAAAGAATACATGTGGCAAAACAAAATTTTCTTTTAAAAATTTAAAATATGAAAATCATATAAAACAAAGAAATAACCAGGCTATATTTAGATAAAACATCTTCTTTCTTAAAAAAAACCGGGAAAACAGAAAGTACAAAAGAAAACAGGGATCAAAAGAAACCTGAGAAGAAAAGGAATAAAACAACAAGTTCCAATCTGAAAGCAATTCAGGGATCAAGTGTAGAACAAAAACTGGAAAAAATTTGAGCAAGCAAGTTAATAAAAATAAAAGAAAGAAAGGGAACCTAGGAAACAAGACAATGCAGATTCAAAGTTAAATCAGAACAGTAAGCCAGCTAATTTAACAATAAGAAGCAAATCATAATCAAACCTGGAAACATCAAAGTGTAATGAAAAGAATACGTAAACTCCTCTATAGTTTAGTTAATTTGTAATTTTGAAATCAAGTTGTAACATAAATTCAAATTGCAGATTTTAAAAGAAAAATACAGTGCTTCAGTTTGGACAGGAAAATAGTGCAATTCTATCAAATAAAATAAAGTTGCAGGAAACAAAAATCAAAGTTTAAAGAATAAAAATAATGTACAGGCTCAAAAACATTCCTCTCTGTTTCTTCCTGTACAACCAACAGGTGAGCAAACTTGGCCTTAAATCTGTCATGCATGAATGCCTGCATTTACTTTCTTCTCTGATATATGTTATTCTGCTTTCATGTGTTTATCGGTGTGATGTATGTGTATATATATATCCATGGGAAAATTTAAGCATGCCTATATAAAAAAAGAAAAAAAAGGAACATGTCTCTGTCTTAGAAACAGGTTGACAAAGAACAAGAGAAAAAAATCATATCTCAGATTATAAAATGAATTGAGTATTGATCTTTAAAAGGAAATTCATCATGACAGTTTGATACAAATTTTAAAAATAGTTTCAAATATATTTATGGAACAAATATTAAGAAAATTAGAGTATTACAGTAATAAACCATTATATTAGAAATTCAAATCTTATGATTTTAAGTTTTAGTCATCTGTCTGGATTCGTGTTTGAATTATATGAATTTTGATAATCATATTAGGATTTTTAAGTTTGATATTCGTGGGGATTATCAAGTTGAACGGCAAAAGCGAATTGGTCAAAATCCAAAAGTCAATGTCGATTTGGGCGACGAGATCATTGTTAGAGGAGGTTGAAGTATCAGGGATCATCAGAAAATTGATAGGTGAATTTATAATTCACCATGGGAGTCGAGCGAGATCGATTTTGTAATTAACCCTAAGTTTTAGTTACGACCGAAATTCGAGTAATTTCGGTGGCGTTAGTGCATATCGTTTCAAACCGAGAGGAGTTAGAGCGTGGCAACGTGGCGTAGCTCGTGGTCGGTCGGCGTGAGCTTTGATGAACCCTATCGTCGGCGGTAATGGTTTCTTTTCGATCGTGTTGGTTGCAGTGTTCGGTGAAAATAGCTCGATCTCAATTTAGGCTTGGAAGTATTGGATTGATGATCGGGATCGATGGAGGAGGCCAGAGGAGACTTGTTCGCGACGACATTGGTGATCGGAGAGGCTTCGTCGCTTTGTACATGTGCACGCCTCCACGTTCGTTTACGGTCGTTCAGGTTTTGGAGAAGAACAGGGGAGCAACTCGAAGTTGAACTCAAGAAAAGGAACGATCGGCTCGAGTGATTCAGGGGTGTTGGCGTAGGCAAGTGCTTTCAGGTCCTAAACTTTTAAATCAAAACAAGTTTAAAAATATAAAAGGGGGAAGAAATCGGGTTGCTCTGGGAAGAAATCAAAGTCGAGTTCGTGAATTGAGGGGTTTGGCTCGGGTAGAGGAACGTGTGGCTCGGGGAGTGATAGCACAGCAAGTTTCTTTTTTTATTTTTTTAGTTAAATGTTTAACGAGGTTTTAACTATTAAATGTTTAAAGCAAGTTGGGTAATGATGAATTTAATAAAGTTTTCGAATTTATTAATCATAATTTAGAAGTTAAAATGAAAATTAAATGAGATTTAAACAAAGTTACAAAATTTAATTTTTAAGTTAAACATTAAAAATTGATTTGTTTTTTTTATAATATATATATATATTATGTATTTTATTTTTAATGCTTTCAAATAGGATTTGATGATTAATTATTAGGATGGGTGATTAGTTATCAATATAATTAAATTAAACGGTTATTTGTTTAATCAAGGTGATTTGTTAAATTTCATTAATCCATGAAAAATTAGGGTAAAATAATTACATGAATTGGGTTAATTAAATAATGAGTTAAAGATTAATTGATGAAAGTATTTAAGAGATGATTTATTAATTAAGTCATTAAGGATAATTAATAAAAGGTTAATTAATTAAGGATAATTAATCATTGTCATTAAGGTAATTTAAATTAAGAAGTAATTAATTTATAAAAGTAATTAAGCGTTGATCAACAGTTAAGGATAAATTAATTTGGATAATTAATTATTATTAATGATAACTACTTAATTAAAAGTAATTAATTATTTATCAAAGTTAATTAACCAAGTGATAATTCAATTATATGATTAGGAATGATCAATAATTATTAATAAAGGATAATTAATTAAATGATAATTTATAAAAATGGTGATTAATTTAGGTAATTAATTTAAGGATAATTAATTAATTTAAAGTTTAATTAATTAATGAAGAATGATAATTAATTGAGGATAAATGGCAATTAATTAATCAAGGGTTAAATTAATTAATTTTAGATGATCAATTAAATGGCTAATTAAAGAATTAAAGGATAATTATTAATAATTAAAGGTTGATAAATTATAATTAAGGGTTAATTAATATTATTATTAATGGTTAATTAATAAATGATTAAAGAATAATTAATCGAAATGAATTATAATTTATTAGTATTAAATAACCAGAATTAGTAATTCATAAGTAGTTAATCGGATTTGAATTTAAATCAGATAATTAACCGATCTTACTTATGTATGTTTGGATTCTATTGGATAATTGATTTGTTTGATATCCCTGATTGTGATGCTCTGTTTGATTTGAGCTATGTTTACTGTAATTTATTTTCTGTGATATATATATCTGTGACTTGTGAATGGAAGATAAGCGTTATGGTTCACACCGCTTATCAAACATAAGCGTTATAGTTTATACCGCTTATTAAATGTATTGCTGTATTTGAATCTATGCCGATTGATGATGTGGCACTTTTATTGTGTAAAACCCTTGGGCCACACTTATACACACACAAATATGGATTGCATGTGGAAATCGGTTAAGTCACGGATTTTTGAAATAGTTTTAATTTTGAATTTTGAATCCAAATGGTTTCGAAATGAATCGGGTGTTTTCAAAGATAAAAGTTATTTTTTGAATAACTTGATTAAGTTTTGAAATTCAATTAATTTAATTTGAATTCAAGATTTGAAATTGAATTCTATGTTTGAAAATTTTGATTTAAAAATGTTATTCAAGTTATAAACGTGTTTATATAGGTTCTGAAGCATTTTAAAAAAAGTATCGTTTTGGGAAATTTGAATTTAACCAAATTTTATACTTAAAGAGATAAAACTCGTGCAAATGAAATCGGATTTTTCCAAAACGAAAGCTATTTGTTTTCAAATAATAATATCTTTTATATAAAGAAAGAATTTCCAATTTGTGTTGAAAAGATTTCAAATTGAAATGAAATTGTTTTGAAAGCTATGAATTGAGTTTTGATTTAATAATTGGATAAGTTAATCCAATTTGAAAAGGAAATGGTTTTGAAAGCCATGAATGAATCTTTGTGAAACTGGGTGAACTTTATGGAATAAATCTTATTTTGTTCAAAGATTTGAAACGGTAATTGGTTTAAACCATTTGAAAGGAAAGTTTTGGATTTTAAAAGTTGTGACTTAACTGAAATTCCATATCCATATGGTTTTTAAATATTGCGCTCACTATTCGGTTAAGCCGGGAGAGGACCTTCATGTCATATAACCCATTTCGAATATTGATACGTCGTAAATGGATAGCAATTGAAGACGATGGTGAAGACCAGGTGTCTTTGAGAACAATAGGATAACCTATCGAATGACTCTGCACTGAGTTACTCCGGTATGGAGATCTCCATATGTGATGGGGAGTCCGATCGGGATTGAGGATGCCCAGATTGCAAGGGCTTCTTTGGAAGTGACTTCGGTTCTGTTCGAACCCAGAACAGACTTGTATGGATGTGTGTCTGACGTTACACTTTGAGATGTAAAACCGGTTTCTATCAAATACATTTCTGTTTGGTGGTGAAGATTTATTCTCTTAGCTTAACAACCTTCTCCGAGAGGTACGAGCTCAGAGGTTATGTAGTTGATGGTTACTAGTGATACATTCCCAATTTGGTAATGTGGCATATGAAATGCTGCTGATCATTTGTTGATCAAAGCATGGCTTTCTTATAAAGCATAGCTTTATGGACGAGACTTCATCGAACATCACAACCCAGAATGGTCAAAACAGGAGGAATGCAGCAAGGTTATTTGGGGGTAGCGCCCCCTGAGGGTATGTTCATTTCCTTCTGGATAGAGGTGGTATCATGGTATGGAGCCCAGATACTTAACCTATGTGGTTGCTGCAAATTTATTACTTTGTGGTTGTTGGTGAATCCCGGGATGAAGATCGGTTACGAATGGGGGATGGCATACTCGTGTCAATAGTTACCTAGTTACAGAGGTAACCCGGCCTTGTGTTGGTAGAGATCCGGTTTGTTTCTCGAGGTGTCCCGCCAGAAACGTACCGATGTGGAAATGGGAAGTTCCTTGGCTTGACCATTTGTTGGAAATCCAATTACCAATACGCGCCTTGTACGGTTGTAGTTGTAAAACCTACCATCTAACATGGTAGCTATAGTAGGCATACTATAATGGTACGTATGCTGGCTAAGATTAATATTATACTTTCGAAATGTTTTCCACTATGCACTAATAATAATATCAAAAGAGGATTTTGCGTAGTAAGCATTTTTGACTATCATAAGGAGAAATCTCCCCCAAGTGTGCGATTGCATTGTGTGTGTGCCGGAAGGCCTTATAAGACCGGGTGTCTTTGAGAACGATAGGATAACCTATCGAATGACTCTGCACTGAGTTGCTCCGGTATAGAGATCTCCACATGTGATGGGGAGTCCGATCGGGATTGAGGATGCCCGGATTGCAAGGGCTTCTTTGGAAGTGCCTTCGGTTCTATTCGAACCTAGAACAGACTTGTATGGATGTGTGTCTGACGTTACACTTTGAGATGTAAAACCGGTTTCTATCAAATGCATTTCTATTTGGTGGCAGAGATTTATTCTCTTAGCTTAACATCCTTCTTTGAGACATACGAGCTCAGAGGTTATGTAGTTGATGGTTACTAGTGATACATTCCCAATTTGGTAATGTGGCATATGAAGTGCTGCTGATCATTTGTTGATCAAAGCATAGCTTTCGTGTAAAGCGTAGCTTTGTAGACGAGACTTCGTCGAACATCACAACCCAGAATGGTCGAAACAGGAAGAATGAAACAAGCTTATTTGGGGGTAGCGCCCCCTGAGAGTATGTTCATTTCCTTGTGGATAGAGGTGGTATCATTGTATGGAGCCCAGATACTTAATCTATGTGGTTGCTGCAAATTTATTACTTTGTGGTTGTTGGTGAATCCCGGGATCAAGGTCGGTTACGACCGGGGGATGGCATACTCGTGTCAGTAGTTACCTAGTTACAGAGGTAACCCGGCCTTGTGTTGGCAGAGATCCGGTTAGGTTCTCGAGGCGTCCCTCCAGAGACGTACCCATGTGGCAATGGGAAGTTCCTTGGCCTGACCATTTGTTGGAAATCCAATTACCAATACATGCCTTGTACGGTTTTAGTTGTAAAACCTGCCATCTAACATGGTAGCTATAGTAGGCATACTATAATGGTACGTATGCTGGCTAAGATTAATATTATACTTTCGAAATGTTTTCCACTATGCACTAATAATAATATCAAAAGAGGATTTGGCGCAGTAAGCATTTTTGATTATCAAAAGGAGAAATCTCCCCCAAGTGTGCAGTTGCATTGCATGTGTGCCGGGAGGCCTTATGGTAGTTTCATTTTCCAAAAAGCATTGCGGATTTCAAATTTAAATTCTTTTGTTTGTTTTAAAGATAAAACTATTTGTGTTTACTCATACTAGTCCCATGACTGATCCGGAGTTTATTGTTCTCTTCCTAAACTCTGGGTGCCTACTATTTTCCACATGGGCAGTCAAGAGTTGGGATTTTCAGATAGTAGATATAGATATCGATTCGGTAGCTTTCGGCTTTCACTTTGGTATTCTTTGAAGACTTTGGATATTGAAGCATTTGGTTGGGACAACATACCGGACTTGCTGATCTTTGTGCAACGCAGTAATGACCCCGAATTTCCGTCATTTGAAATTCAGATATTTAATTGATTTTAAATATCAACATGTAAAATTTGTAAGTCGAATGAATTATATTTCGAATATTTAGATTTAATTGGATAATTAAATCGATAATTAATATTTGAAATTTCAGAAATAATTGGAAATTGGGTTTAATGTGATTAAAATTGATTTATAAAGTTATATTAAATCATATTGGAGTTTGAACAATGTTTGTGAACTTTTAAAATTTGATTAAAAGTTAAATTGCAGAAATTGAATATTTTAATATTTAATCGACTAGTGAAAATAGCCATTTTTCAAACAGTCTGGGATTTCGACGAAACCAGTTTCATCGAATCTATAATGTTATATTGTTGTAAAATTTCAAATTTCATGTCAATCGGATTTACGGTTTCTCCGGAGCAAGCCAAAACGCATAGAAATTAGTTTAATCGATTTAATTTAAAATTGATCGTTTATTTCCGTAACTCGCACAAATGATCGAATTGGCTCTCGATACCTATTCCATTGTGTCCGAAATGCGGGGTAAGCCCTAGAAACACCGGTCACCGAGCGAGATTTGGAGTTCGAAAATTTGTAGTGAATAGTGTTTTTCGTTGAAATTCTCTAAAAGGACCCATCCACCTTCACATTCGCAAACAAGAAAACCCTAACCCTAATTCTACGTTCAACCGCCACCCCTATCTTCAATGGCCGAAAATGCGCCTTCTTCTTCATCCATTTTCTTCAAATCCACACACTGATTCAACAAACTTCCAACTGCAAAGTTAAAGAGCACAACAAGAGCTACAATTTCAACGGTGATGATGGATTTTCATGCTACGGATCATCGTCAATTCGAGCTTGAACGTTCAAAGTTCACACTCATTTTTCTTGAGATACGTGAGGCCGAGCTCCACCTTGTTGCAGTCGAAGGTAGCACAAGTGATGGGCTTCGAGGTGGAAGATGTTGATCAAGCTGAAATGTGGTGTGGTGGTCGCGTGAATTAGGGGTAGATGGCGGCCGTATGGGTTTGGTGCTCCTATGAAATTACGGGAAGAAGAAGACAAAAAGGGGATGCGGCCTGGATCTAAGGGGCAAAAATCTAATGGCTCTGATTAGTTTAGGTTTGAAATATTAAAAGAAAATGTAAATTTAATTATATTAAATTCGTATGAACTTTGTAATAACATAACTTTTTCATACGAGGTCAAAAACGCACGAAACGAATTGCGTTGGGTTCGTATGGACGAGCACTACGCAATGGAGCTTGTTTGGAGTCGTTTGGAGTAAGTAATAATTTCGGGTAAAATTAAACGCACGTTTAATTTTATTCGAAACAAAACGCTCCAACTGTTATCGGAAACTCAAGGTGAGAACTTCTCACACAATCGAATTGTTTCGATTTAAATTTTAAATAGTTAGATTTAAAATTGCTTGATTGTGTGATTGGATGATAGTTATTATCTGTTGTATTGAAATAGACCCTATACGTCGTATATTAAGCGGATGTTATTTATTAAACACATATACCGCGATAATTCCAACTTGATATGGAATTGGTATTATATATCTATTTGGAGTTGATTTCCCGCATTATATAGCGGATGAGACCCTATTGCGCCGCATAATAGCGGATAATATTTTATAAATCCCATATACCGCGATATTCCGTCTTGAAGCGGAATTGGTATTGTGCTAACATCTTTGGACGCCGGGAAACAGGTTGGAGGGATCCAACTGGATTCCTCAAACATTTGAATTTATTTCATATGTTGTGTGTTGGTTGATTTATAATCCGTGTGATTATCTTTGTGATTGAAATCGTTAAAGGCTAAAAATTT
This sequence comes from Allium cepa, assembly GCA_030765085.1. Lineage (NCBI taxonomy): Eukaryota > Viridiplantae > Streptophyta > Magnoliopsida > Asparagales > Amaryllidaceae > Allium > Allium cepa. The sequence goes on from CM060946.1 coordinate 402,349,830, forward strand.
AGCCAGATATATTTTTGGTATCGTTGGATACCGAAAATAGATAAAAATTGGATTTTGAAAATTTAAGTTGAGAATTTATAATAAAATTTATTTTTGGGAATTGGATTAATTCAGATGAAGGAATTTTTAAAATGATAAATTTTATTTTTATCTTATTGAATAGAATTCCAAAATATGGTAAAAAGGCTTAATAAATGGATTTTCGATAATATTATTTAAAGGTTGAAAATTTATTCAAAATATGGATTTTAAAGAGTTGGAAAATAAAATAATTTGTATTATTTTGAAAAGAAATAAATTTAGGAATCCATTTGGGAATTGATTTTGGTAATTGAAAAATAGATCTTTTGGAAATCCATTTGGAAATTTATTTGGCGTTTTGAATTGGATTTGGAATCAATTTGGAAATTAATTTGAGGTTTAGTAGAAATTGATTTCAATTTGAAATTTGAATGAAATTCACTTAGAGTTTAATTTCTTGGAAAATCAATATGGAATTTGATTTGGTGTTTTTGTTAATCAATTGAAAACTGATTTTGGTGTTCAAAGTGAATAATTGAAATCGATTTGAAAAATCGTATAAAAAGTGAATATTTGGGAATGCAAATTCACAATGGAGATTTATAAGGGAATTTTTTTTAAAAATGAACATTGATTTATTTTTAAAAGTGTGGAAATAAATTTACGGATTTGGAACGTAAATTTAATAAATCGGTAAGGATTTATTTAATTTATTTTATTGAACCATTTTGAAATGAAAGTGTATCCTCCTTGGAAAGCCGAATAAAATTTCTGAATAGCTTTGAAAAAAATATATTATTCATATATATAAAATTCTAGTATTGGTTCTGAAAAGGATACTTTGAAGAAATTTACCTCTTAAATTATTTTAAATCCTTTAAGTAAAGATTTATTAAATTGTTTATGGAAATGATTATTTCTAAGTTTTAATCAGTAATTGTTTTAGAAAATAGTTATTTAAATAGTTACACTAATTTTATTTTGAAAAATTAGTTTGGGTTTAAGTTTATATAATATAGGTATAATATTTTATAACTTATATTTTAAGCCAAGTGTTTAAAGAAAAATAGTTTTATTTAAAAGTGTTTTCCAGATATATTTTTGGATAAGAAATTTTCAATTATTTTAAAATATTTGAACTCGGCAAATTTCCAGTGAAAATGAGCAACTATTTGTTAGTGTTTGCCGCTTAAGGAAAATGATTTCAAATTTAATTTCAAAAGTTGTAAAAGTGGAAATTGATTTGAAATTGTTTTCAAATGGTAAAAGTGTGGAAATTATATCTTGTAAAGATATTTTTGAATTTCAAATAATTTGGGAAATTATTTGAAATCGGGTGATGTTGTGAATATTGATTGATAGTTAAATAACTGACTATCAATATTGAACCTTAAATGGCTATTTGTTGTGAATTGGTTGAAATTGAATGCTACACTTATTTTTAAATTATTGCGCTCGTTATTCGGATTACCCATTCTGAATAGTGATACGACGTAATGGGTAGCATGAAAGACCGGTGGTGAAGACCGAGTATTTGTGAAAACGATAGGATAACCTATCGATTCTCTCTACACCGTTAGCTATGGTATGAAGATTTCCTTTGTGATGGGAAATTCGATCGGGATTGTGAATACCCGGATTGTAAGGGCTTCTTTTGAAGTGCCTTCGGTTCTGTTCGAACCCGGAACAGACTTGTATGGTTACGTGTGTGACATTACATTTTGAGATATAAAGCAGCTTTCTTTCAAATACATTTCTGTTGGTGGCGGAGATTTATTCTCTTAGATTAACACCCTTTTCTGAGACGTACGAGCTCAGAGGTTTTGTAGTTGAAGGTTGTCAGCGATATACTCCTGATTTGGTATTGTGGCATGCTGAGTGTTGCTGTGTGATGATTATTTATTGATCATTTCTTGATCGAAGCGTGGTTTTGTGAAAAAGCATAGCTTTGTGGATGAGACTTCTTCGGACCTCACACCCCGAAAATGGTCAAAACAGGAATATGCGGCAAGGTTATGAGTGTCGCGCCCTTTAAGGTATGTCATTTCCTTCTGGAAAAGGGTGGTGTCAGGTATGGAGCCCTGATTCTTAACCTATGTGGTTGCTCCAATCTCATTTTCTGTGTGGTTGTTGCTTTGTGATCGACGACCCTCGGATAAAGGTCCCAAAGGACTAGGGGGTGGCATATTCGTGTAGTAGTTACCTAGTTATAAAGGTAACCCGACCTTGTGTTGGCAAAGAGCTGGTTAAGTTCTCGGGACGTCCCGCCAGAGGCGTACCCATGCGGCAGTAGGAAGTTCCTTAGCCTGACCATTTGTTGGAAATCCAAAGAAACAATACGAGCCCTTTACAATTGCAATTGCATAACCTGCTTCCTCAGGAGGTAGCTGTAGCAGGCATAATATAATGGTACTTATGCTGGCTAAGATTAATATTGTACTTTCGAATTGGGTTTCCACACTTTGCACTTATAGAAATAATATCAAAGAAAATTTGCGTATCAAGCATGTTTGACTATCATAAGGAGAAATCTCCTCCAATTCTGCGTTTGCATTGTGTTTGTGTGGGGAGGCCTTATGGTAGTTTCATTTTCCAAAAGCATTGCGGATATTTTTCACTTCCCTTGTTGTTGTTGTTGTTTTAAAGATAAATAACTATTTTGAGTTCTCCCACCATTCCCATGACTGACCTGGAGTTTATTGTTCTCTTCCTAAACTCTGGGTGCCCGTAATTTTCTACATGGGCTGACTAGAGTCAGGTTATCAGGTCATTCTGGATTCATAAGTGCTATGGAGGTCAAGTGGCGAGCTGGATCGCGAGACGTATTACTTGTATATGATATTATCTTTCCGCTGTAAATTCATTTGTAAGGACACGTTTGTATAACTGTCCATTGTTTTGTTGTGTTGTATATTGTTGTTGTACACTCTGATGATAATGAAATGTAATAAGTGAGATAGTTCTTTGTTTTAAAGATTATTCATTTATCTATTATATGTTGTTCCGCTGCGATATGTGAGATTCTGATATTGTTTTTGTTGTTCTTCTTTCATTCTATTTTCTTTTTCTTCTACCTTTTTACTTCTTATTAAACCCTAACGGTTCGTTTTTTTGGCATTTGATTGTTCGGCAATTGATACAGTGGATGTATTGATGTCGATTTTTGGAAGTCGGAGAATCGGGTCTTTACAATGTGGTATCAGAGCATTTGGTTAAGCGACAACCTTGGCTCTATTGGGGATTACTAGAGTCAGCAATACTCTAGAATGAGTTGAGTGTAATAATAGATATGAGAGCGTATTTGTTAGTGAATATGAAATTGTTTTGTATTGTGTTGACTTATCAGTTGATTGTTTATAGATTCTGGTCGGTGCAGTCTAGCTAATTGTATCTATAGGGGTTTCTAAACTCTTAAACGAGATAAACCGACATAGTATGGTTTTAAATTGGGTAAATGAAATAATTTTACCTCGATTATACCTTATATATAAAGGAATAATTTTTCAGAATTATCAAAGTATATGTAAAATTGAATTGTTTGATTGTTGAAAATGTAAGAAAATATATAAGTGAATTAAAGTTGTTTGAATAATCTGAATAAAAACAACAATTGTGAAAGAATGAATTATTTAAAAGCAACAATTGTATAAGTATAGAATTATAATTGAAATGATTTACAATTGTGAAATAATCTTGTATAAGTAAAGGGAAATAGTGAAATTATATAAGCTAGATTTATAAATGAGATTTATAAATAAAAGGAAAAAATTTCGAAAGAATTTAAAGCACTGAATTCACTACTGTTGCTGGGGAATAATAAGGGTGATGACTGCAGCGTCATCAGTATCATTTTCGAGTTTCTGTGTGATGGATTTGCTACTATAGTAAATTGAAATTGAAATTTTTTGTGATAAACAAATTTGAAGTTAAAATCCAAGTTGAAATTGATGAATATAAGTTATCAAGTTTTGAACTTATAATATGAGATAATAAAGATTTAACTTTGGTAAAGTTGAAATAAATTTGAATTAGTATGATAAAATATATGATGTGAAATTCAACTAAAGGAAGTTAAATAAATTAAATCAGATTTGGAAGTTGAATAATAAGTTGTATAACTTATTAAATGCGAAGATGTAAGTAAAACCAATTATTAAAATGGTTATACAACTTTGTTAAGCAAAACGAGGTATGAATCTGAATAAGTGACGAAATTGACTTTGGTAAAAGTTAAATAGAATTTACTTTGGAGTTGGAATTTGAATTGGATTTTAACTGGATTAGATATGTTGTTGAAATGGAAATTTAAGTTAGGTTAAACAAATGATGTTTAAAAGTAATATAACTTAAGTGATGCTGAATGAAGTTGATTTTGGTATCGAAGTAAAATAATGAAGTGAATTAATTGAATATGAACTTGAATTATATAAAGGAGATTCAACTTTATTTGTAAAGTAAATTAGTAATTGAACTAATGGATTGAATATTAATCAATCGAATGTAATGAATTGATATAGAATAATGGATATAAGTGTTAATTCATTTAAGGCTAACTGAATGTCAAACCAAATTAAGGTAAACAAAGTGAATATGAATGTTGAATGTAAAGAGAATAAATTCGGTTGTGTTGGTTATACATTGGTTGTTAGATTATTGTTAATTGACTGAATAGAAATTCATATGCAATTGAATGAATAAAATTGAAAACTAAAGCAATTAAATTCAAATTGGAAGTTAAGTAAATTTAAATTGAATAGAAATTGATTTGAATTGAAAATGAACAAATGTGAATGTAAATTAGTGAATGTAAACTAATTGAAAATGAATAATTGAATGTCGTTGTATATAAATTGGTTGTAAACAATTACAAGTAATGTCGAAATCATATAAGTTGTTTATAAACCTTGTTTAGTATGCATTTCTTTTAATATGCATGTGTTGTAGTTGTTTAAAAGAGTAAAATATTAATAACTTCTTATATATGTCACTTACGTGTTTATATTGAGTAAGTACAGGTACCGGGGCTACCGTTAGTGGGATTTGGGTTGCGCAAAATGCTAAATAAATAACTGCTTTGCTTATAAATGCTAAAAAGGTACGCATACGCAATAAAAATAGGAAATATGAACTGTTTTTCTATTTTCCGACCATGTGGGTCGATGTATAAATATTTTATATCTATTGTGATATTGTTAAAGCTCCTCCGTACAAAGGAGGTTATGGCTAAATTTTTTGAATATTTAAGGCGTTAGAAAATTTTTGGGAAATTTTGGAATTTTTTTTTGTGAAAACTAAGTTTTGGTTTGAAGTTAAAGGTTAAACGATATAGTTGATTTTGAAAAGATAACTATATATGGATTTGAAGATATTAGTAAAGTTCTTGTAAGAAGTTTAACTATTGAATTTTTGGGAAAGTTAAACGCTTAAATAATTTTTGTAATTTAATTTGAACAAATTGTAATGAAAACGTAGGAGTTGAATTAGAAAATGGAAACCAATGTTTTGGTTAAAGTTAAAGGTTTTGGAAAAGGTGAATATAAAATTTTCACTAAGTGGATTTTTGAAAAGTCAATGGATTCTGTATAATTTCGAGGACGAAATTCTTTAAAGGGGGGAAGGTTGTGACGACCCAGAATTTCTGTCATTTGAAATTCAGATATTTAATTGATTTTAAATATCAACAAGTAAATTTGCAAGTCGAATGAATTATATTTCGAATATTTAGATTTAATTGGATAATTAAATCGCTAATTAATATTTAAATTTCAGAAATAATTGGAAATTGGGTTTAATGTGATTAAAATTGATTTATAAAGTTATATTAAATCATATTGGAGTTAGAACAATGTTTGTTAACTTTTAAAATTTGATTAAAAGTTAAATTGCAGAAATTGAATATTTTAATATTTAATCGACTAGTGAAAACAGTCATTTTTCAAACAGTCTCGGATTTCGACGAAACTAGTTTCATCGGATCCGTAATGTTATATTATTATAAGATTTCAAATTTCGTGTCAATCAGATTTACGGTTTGTCCGGAGCAAGCCAAAATGCATAGAAATTAGTTTAATCGATTTAATTTAAAATTGATCGTTTATTTCCGTAACTCGCACAGATGATCGAATTGGCTCTCGATACATATTCCATTGTGTCCGAAACGTGGGGTAAACTCTAGAAATGCCGGTCACCGCTCGAGATTTGGAGTTCGAAAATTTGGAGTGAATAGTGTTTTTCGTTGAAATTCTATAAAAGGACCCATCCTCCTTCACATTTGCAAACAAGAAAACTCTAACCCTAATTCTACGTTCAGCCGCCACCCCTATCTTCAATGGCCGAAAACGTGCCATCTTCTTCCTCCATTTTCTTCAAATCCACACACCGATTCAACAAACTTCCAACTGAAAAGTTAAAGAGCACAACAAGAGCTACAATTTCAACGGTGATGATGAGTTTTCATGCTACGGATCGTCGTCAATTCAAGCTTGAACGTTCGAAGTTCACATGTGTTGGGCGAATTCTCACCCAGAAGACCTCGAGACCAAGAGGCGCCAACCTCACTTGTATTCACATCCTACCCTTCACCAGCAAAGCCAAGGGACCATTTGGAAGCCCAACCTATAGGCCATTCGGCAATAGCCCATTCGGCATCCCCAGTGCACAAGCCCATTCGGCAGAGAAATGGAGCCTCGTTCGGCAATGCATGTCCCAAGCATAGAAGCACATTCGGCAGGAGTCCATTCGGCAGATCTTATGTCCCATTCGGCATATCCTAGTTCTCATTCGGCACGACCCATTCGGTAGCCAAGAGGAAGCTTCATCCGGCCAGACTCCTACCGGACCAACCCCATCTCCGGTCCACCATACCACTCCTACTACCGGACCAGGGTCCTACCGGTCCATGCGCCACTTCCCTACCAGTCCAACCTATGGCCGAACCAACTATTCTCCCACACATCACCTTATGCCGAACCAACAGCCAACCATGCTACCGAACCAGAGTGATGGGAAGCCATCACCGGACCAAACCTACCACCGAACCAATACATCACGCCAAACCAAAGCCTCTCCACTTCATCTCCATGCACGGCCGAATGAAGCTCCGCCGAACCAGATGACTACCAGGCCAGATTGCTTCAGCCCGGGCCCACCAGCATCTATATACTTCCAAGACCCCTGCCCCCTACCTCACTCTATAAATAGAGGGGCAGGGGTACAACAATGGCAGAGAAGTTTGAGAGCTCGAGCAAGGAAGGAACTTTCAAACTACTTTCATACGCTTGTATACAACGCATTGTACTTGTAATGTGAAAGAAAGAAGCTAATAACATATAAAGTGGACGTAGGCACATTCTGGCCGAACCACTATAAATCTGCGTGTCTTTTATATTTCAGCCCCTACTTTTATCATATTTACATAACTCTTCTAAACCATTGAAAATCACATATAATCAACTAAATAATACGACTTGGAGGTGTTTGTCCATTTTTTGTGCAAACATTTTTGGTGCTTTCACTGAGAGCTGAACTCAAACTTCATCTTCTCCCACTCAACCTTTTTCCTAACGACATCACTCGTTGCTTAGAAATCATGCCTTCCAAACAGAGAAGGGATGTTAACAAAGGAAAGAACATCGCAACTAGCAGCCTTCCAGATCCAGCAATCACAGATCAGCCCACTTCAACAGCAGTACCAGATGAAAATCAGGAAAATCCAACTGGTCCCGCAACGGAACAACCAATCACTAGGGCAGATCTGGACAGGGTTGTGGCTGAAGTAACTAACCGCTTCACATCCCAACAAGAAACTTTGGTGGACCAACTCATGACACGCTTAAGGGACGCTGAAGAGTCCAACCGCAACACTGAATCATGGGGTGAATCCCAATCCGGAGGATCCCGGAGGCAACAAAGGTCTTCACTCTTCGAACAAGCTATCAACAGGAAAAACGATGATAGGGGCCGCGCCCGGACTCAGCCCGAATTCCGACTCGAGGAAGCCCTTGGAACCGAACCTAGCGGGGGAGGCACCAGGCGAGGGTCGGATGTAGCTGAGCCAGTCATGCCACCTAATCATAGAAACCCCGCTGAACGGAGCCGAGCTAGAACCCAGCTCGAAGTTGACCCCATGGATGTGCTCGAAACAGAACCCCATAGGGGAAGATCAAGGCAGGGGGCAACTGTAGCTGGTCCTAGCGTGCATCCAAGCAGCCAAAGACAACCACTGGATAATGCTAGAAGTGATAGATTGTACCATCCCTACAGGTCATCCGGACGAGATAGATCCCGCAGGGAAGAGCCAAGCTCATTTTTATCCGCCCCAAGTTCTGACGAACGAATGGCACGATTGTTCAGAGAATGTGTCCAACGCGAGCAAAGGGACCGGGGGATAGGCGCTAGGGTCACCAGCCCCTTTACCCGAAATATCGAAACCGCCATTACCCCCCGGGAATGGAAAATGCCAACCATGGAACCTTACAAAGGAACTTCCGACCCTATCGTACATTTACAGAGATACACCCAGCATATGCTCATGAGTGGAGCAACAGAAGGAGTATTATGCAAATGCTTTCCGCTATTCCTAGCAGATCTAGCTACCTCCTGGTTCTGCCATCTACCCCGAGGATCCATCAGCTCATGGGAGATGTTGAAAGAAAGGTTTATTAGCCAGTTCCTCATCCATGTGGAACAACCCAAGGATGCTTATTCTCTATCCAATATCAAACAGAAATCCGGAGAGACGCTGCAACAATATTTAACACGGTTCAACGCCGCAGCGGCAGCAGTTCAAGATGCCGATGAAAAACTCACTCTAATGGCCCTCTGTAGTGGTGTGCATCCAGACACCAAGTTTGCCAGAAGATTAACTAAGGAAAAACCAGTTACCTTGCCTGATTTCTTCCATGAAGCTGGAAAGTATATGAGACTTGAAGACGCTGCTACGGAGAGGCAGCCAGGGCAACAAGGCAAGATAATTCAGGACAAGGTTCCCACTGCAGCTAAGGACGCTCGAAGAAATGACTCTAGAAATAACGCTGGGGGCAAGAAGGGAGGAAAGCGTTTATATCAACCAGGACAGAGATTTGACTCTTGCCCCCCTCCCTTGCTTTAAACTTTGTCCTGGATGGCTAGAAGGATGTTTTTAATCATTTCACCAAATGGGTGGAAGCGGACCCTTTAAAATAATATATCTTTGGCATAAAATTATCAACTTCTTACATAAATTATCAACTTCTTGATCAAAAAATATTCTATGCAGGTACGGAGTCCCACTCAAGATCATATCAAACAACGGACTCCAGTTTGACAACAAAGAGTTTACCAACCGATGCCAAGAGCACATAATTCACAAAAGCTTCTCATCTGTAGCTTATCCTCAGGCAAACGGACAAGTCAAAGCTGTCAACAGAATTCTCAAAACCCTAACCAAGAAGAAGCTTGAAAAGTCAAAAGGCGCTTGGGTGGACGAACTTCCTACGGCACCCTGGGCCTGCCGCACCTCTCATAGAACATCAACGGGGCATACTCCTTTCTCTTTGGCATACAGATTGGAGGCCATGCCCCCAGTTGAAACTGTAGCGCCATCTCACCATGGGACCCACTGCAACCCAGAAGAAAACGAAGAACTCCTCCTCATGTCTTTGGATCTGATTGAGGAGAGGAGAAACGATGCAACACTTAAAAGCAGAAGCCCACAAGCAAAAAGTGGCAGCACAATGCAACTCCAAAATCAAGCATCGCAGCTTACAAGAGGGAGATCTTATCCTCATGCGGATCCTCCCGCAACACCGAATCATGGACCGAGTCCCAATCTGGAGGATCTGTGAGACAACAATGACCTTTCTTCTTCGAAGAGGTTAATAAAGAAATGGTCATGGTAGGAGCCGAGCCCGGACTCAGCCCGAATTCCGACCTGAGGAAACACTTGGAACCAAACCCAACGGGGGAGGTGCCAGGCAGGGGTCGGATATAGCTGAGCCTGTCATGCTACCTAACCATGAAAGCACCAGTAGACGGACCATATGAAATTCATCAAGATCTTCACAACAACGGAGCTTATATTTTGTCAACAGTGGACGGAGTGGTGTTCCAGAGGGCTTGGAACATCCGACACCTCCGTCGATACTTTGCTTAACACGTACCGCCCATATGAAGCGTATTAACACGGTGGACGTAGGCATTATCGTGCCGAACCACTTTAAAAATCTTATCTCTTGTTACCTTGTGCCTTCATATCTTGGCTGCTTGTTAAGCTTTATCCCTTTCTGTTGAACAAAATCCTATGGCATCTCCACTCAAGATGCACCGCGGCCTCATCTGGACTAGGCCTAACAGGTACGCTACGATTCTATGCACTCGCCAATGAGACACTTTTGCTCCAGCATCCCTCTGCTGCGGGTTAACTCATTGTGCGCCTGCCCTCAAAGCCAACTGTAATGAGCCGATTATAAGTCATCATAAAGGCCGACTATAGCCGATGGCAGCTCATTACGGCGTTCGGCTCGCCGGTAACTGTGAACCTACTTTAAGCCCCAACATAAGGTGTGGCCAGCCAGGGGTAGTTCACGGCCAACGGCACCCACGCTAGCCGGCCACGGTAAATCGAATAATACCCACGATTACGGACCATAATGGTTCGGGTAGTTACCGTGCGCGATCTCGGCTCCGATGTGTCTTAAGTGCGGCTGTGGTAAAAAAGAAAACTCCCCGCGGAGGCGTAAGATGGGTGACAAATGTCTCCAAGACCCACAGCTAGGGAAAGTGACTACAAAACCCGTTTGCCACGAACTTAAGCACATCGACGGCCTTCCGTGACTGGAAGTTTTACTTTTACTATATTTCCATTTCATTTAAATATTTTTCTCCTATCCTGTATAACAAACTCTAAAGTACAGGAAACCAAGTAGGAAGCATTCACTCATGAGGCTCTAAGCCTGCATGCTGGGTAGCAGGGCGCTCTGCTATACCCGTGAACAGTTACACAAGACACTCAAAGCTACCGCCTGCGAATAAAACATAAAGGGCGGTACTCTCTTCTCTTGTACATAAATGCGTAACTATAACTTATTCATACGCTGACATTGCAAAACGTGAAATTATATTTCAAGCAAAAACTTAACATCAAACACAAGTGGAATCACAGGCATATACATAATTATACTTCTCACACAGCACATAAAGATAGCAACAACATTTGAACATGACAAAATCAGCTTATATTATAAGATCACGCGAAGTTATTCTTTGCAAATAATTTTATTACAGTTGCATATCAAAGACTAACATGAACAGTGATAAAAAAGAAACAAAAAGATGGCAGATGCATCCACACTCCATCACCAACTCCCCCAGCCTACTTAGCCGCAGGATCGGAGCCCCCAGCATGTGGATCTGAAGTCCCACCTGTCCAGATCAGAAGAGGAATTCATTAAACGAACGATCAAGTTATGAAAACACGAAAAGAAAAGAAAGGGAAAAGAATAACTCACCAGCATCCGCCGCTTGATCCTCATCATCCAACTGCACGCCCGCTTCCTCTGCAGCGAGTAGCCGCATCCCCTCCTTCACCGCCGCTTGCTCCTCCATTGAGAACTGAGCAGTAACCGCACTCAAGTTGAAAGCCTCTCCGCCTTCCTTACCCGCATTCACCCTGGCCTCCTCTAAAGCCTGGAGATACACCTTGGCCATGACCCGAGGGTAATCGTCCATCCAAGACAAGCCGCCCTCCTTCCAAGTGTGGAAGTACATATCCTGCAACATCTCATCCATCATCCCCTCGTTTTCCTCAAACTCCCTCACCCGGGCCTCGGAAGCTTGCAACTTGGTGATGGCGACGTCCCTCTCTGATTGGTATCTCAAGCAGTCAGCCTGGAGTGACCTCCTCATTTCCTCTTCCTTCAACTTGAGGGACCTCCTCATCTCCTCCATCTCCTCCTTCAACTCGGCCTGAGCCATCTCCGCAGCCTCGAGCCTCCCTGACAACTCCTCTACCCGCTCGAGATCCGCATTTCGAACCTCATCCACCGTTGTAATAGCCATGTTAATCCGCTCCCTGCAGGTGACCTCCATTTTCCGTAACTCCGCCCTACTTGCCTTCTCCATGGTCTCTTTCAGACGCTGGGAAGCTTCCTCATGCTGGGAGATCTGGATGGCTTGGTCGGCAAGCTGCTTGGCCTGATCGGCAACCTTTAGCCTTAACCGAATGTTAGCACTCCCAATCTCCTCCCCGGCCTTGACCAATCGAGCATGATGCTCCATTAACTTCTTAGTCTCTTCGGCCACCCGATCAATATTAGCCTTGGCCTCGTCCCCCATGGTGACTACCCGTGTAGTAAGTAAATCAAGATCTAAAGATTTGGCCTCGTCCAGCACTCTTACCATGGGGTTGCGGGGAAGTAGGTGCTCGCCCGTGGTCTCATCGAATGAAATGTCCCGAAAACTTGGGTCTAAATCAGGATGGCCGGCAAAAGGGTCACGAGGCACGGGGCGAGGCACATCGGGACGCCTTATATGAATGACAGTAGAACTCTTGGAAGGAGGAGGAGGGGGGCAGGGCTCCGTGCTCTCCTCCGTAGTATCACGAGGAGGCTGAGTAGGGGGAGACAGAGTAGGAAGCTGCGAAGCAGAAGAAGACTCAAATAAGGAACGGCTCCGCTTCCTTTTCTGAATGCCCTCTTCGATGACCCCAAGAAGAGGGCGGTACTTGACTACGTCCCCAGTGCGATCAGTAGAAGGTTTCGCGGAAGCTCTCCTCGACTTAAATTGTTCAAGGCGGTGTCGAACATCCGACGTTTTACCCGCCTGGCCTGCCCCTGGAATAAAGAACAAGTGTTACGAACATACAATAATCCGCAATTCAAAAAATGTGCTAAGTTAAAAAGAAAGAAAAGTGAGGAGACACATCTGTTATACAAACCCGGCGGAGGAGTGGGATACTGCAATAAGTCCTGGATCTCATTCCAGGACGGAAGTGAACCGTAAAAAATTTCTAAGTCCTTATCGAAAATAGAATCGGCAGAAGACAAAAGTTCACCTTGCATCGCCGGAATCACCCTAGCTGAGGAACCCTTAGAGGATGGGTCAGTGCCAGCCACAGCTTTGCCGGTTTCCTTTGCCTTCTCCGTTCCCTTCTCCGTTTCCGACTCTCCCTCCGACTCCCCGAAGGCCCGACGGAGAGCCTCATCCAGTTCGAGGTCTTGTTCAGAGGTTAGAGCAGCAACACCACTACCACCTCGACCTTCGCCATCTCCTCCACCCTCCGACCCTTCTCCAACTTCGCCTCCTTCCTCCTCTTCTACACCTTCCTCCTCCGGGACAATCGGGCAAGTACTTGGAGAAGGGCCATCGGATTTCCTCAGTTTCTTCCCCCCGACCATGGGACGCTCTGCGAAAGGCTCCCTCTTACCGCTCTTTACCTTATCCCCCTCCTTAGCTTTAGCAGCCTTCTCCTCAGCCGTGTCTCTTTGCTTAACCACGGACTGGTGCGGTAAGATCAAATTATACTCCAAGAGGGTTGCGTTCCTGATCAAGAAAGAGGCCGACCGGTCCCGTGCCGGAATAGCCTTTAGTTCAGCAGCCATTCGCACTAAGGAATCGTCCTCCACGACTGCAATACCACCTGTCGCTAGCCAGAAATAGAAGCATGTCAGAAAAAACACTACAGTCAAAACACATGAAAAATATAAATGAAATCAATCTTACAGCCGGAAGTGAAAAGGCGGAAAGAAACAGCATCGTCCTTGACGAAGAACCACTCCTTCTTGAACATGGTGAACTTGGAATACAAGTCCAGAACTGGTTTGAAGGGTACGGCCGCCTCCAGACTAATATACGGAGACCCCTTCTTATAGCCTCTCAGGTTGTACAAGTATCGGATTTCCCGGTTAGAAGGAGGACGCCCGTACCTCCTCTGGAAGATGACAAAGAGGCTCACCAGGATAGCATATGAGTTAGGCTGAAGCTGGAAGGGAGCCACCTTCAAATATGTGGTGAAGCTTACTATCCAAGCGTTGATAGGAGGAATGGCCCCACACATGCAATGATATCGGCTATAGGCAAAATACCCCTCGGGAGGGTTGTACGGCATGACACCAGCCTCCGGCAGCAACATAAGCGCTCTGTCAATCCCGAAGGAACGGGATATGACATCAAGTTGCTCCTCTTTCAGAGAGCTAGGATAGCAATCAGGAGGAGAGACGAGAAGCTCCTGGGGACCATACCCATCGACTAGTGACCTCGGAGCGGGTCCGTGCTGTGCTGGATCTGGCTGAGCTGGGGGCACGGCAGAAGTTTCTCCGCTATCCCTGGATTTCTTCTTGCCCGATCGAGTTTCAACTTTGCGAGACATTTATCTGCATACACAAAAGTAAAAAGCATGATGTTAGAACGACAGTATAAACAAACAAGCATACATAAGTCCGGAGTTCCACTCAAAGTCCAGACACAAAGTTCGTTCGGCACTGGAGGTTCAAGACCATTCGGCACTAGGGTCTTATACGTTCATTCGGCAGTACAAGTTCATGTTCATTCGGCAATAGGATCTGGCTTCCATTCGGCAATGGAATCTGTGGTTCATTCGGCAAAACAAAGCTTTCGTGCCCATTCGGCATAAGCCCATTCGGTTATCGAGTTCATTCGGTAAGAGGGTATATACCTGATTCGGCGAATATTTGATTCGGCAAAGATTTGGTTCGGTGGATTTATGATTCGGCTTCCTCTTGTTCGGTAAAGAAAAACTAAGGGGGGTGTAGCCTCTATATATAGGCGAGCTCTGGAATACCGGACGAGAACCTACTGCCGGACCAACCCCATGCCGAACGAGGACCAACAACAACCGGACCAACAACAACCGGACCAACAACAACCGGACCAACTATGTACCGAATGAAACCTTCCATACCAAACCAACCCCCAAACGAATAAGAATATATGCCTACTCGAAACCGAATGTAACTGTCTCTACCAGCAGAAACCAGAAACAGGGGGCATGCAGGGCGCTTCACTCAGATAAGTCCCGAACTCCAGAACTAACTAATAAAATAAGATTATGATAACGATGAATAAGTCGTAAAATCCTCACCGACGTGGATTAAATCGTTTACACGTGTACGCGACCTCGAATGGTCCATAGGCACGCTCTGAATGGTTATTAACCCTACCATCGTGGGAATTTACACTTTGACACGCATTTTTAAGCCCATCGGTCATATGGATATTTGATAATTATGAAATGGCTAAGCTACTTACACATGTACGGGGTTGCGAACGATCCCTAGGCATGCTCTGAGCTGGCAATAAACCATCTTCACAAACATAAACCGGGCATCGACGATGCCGAGCCCCTTCGGGGCTCACTCTCTCGTCCTGAACGGCACAGTTCACTTCATCTCGAATATTTCGACCACGAACGGCCATCGTTTGAAATCATACTAAAACTGTAAATTCCTTCGCAGGACATCAACAGGATACGAGCATCCAGCCCATGGCGTTACAAAACAAACCTTCCTACCTCGAGGAAACAAAGCGCGACACGTGCAAGCACGTGCCCCACTTTGGGGGGCAAATGTTGGGCGAATTCTCACCCAGAAGACCTCGAGACCAAGAGGCGCCAACCTCACTTGTATTCACATCCTACCCTTCACCAGCAAAGCCAAGGGACCATTTGGAAGCCCAACCTATAGGCCATTCGGCAATAGCCCATTCGGCATCCCCAGTGCACAAGCCCATTCGGCAGAGAAATGGAGCCTCGTTCGGCAATGCATGTCCCAAGCATAGAAGCACATTCGGCAGGAGTCCATTCGGCAGATCTTATGTCCCATTCGACATATCCTAGTTCTCATTCGGCACGACCCATTCGGTAGCCAAGAGGAAGCTTCATCCGGCCAGACTCCTACCGGACCAACCCCATCTCCGGTCCACCATACCACTCCTACTACCGGACCAGGGTCCTACCGGTCCATGCGCCACTTCCCTACCAGTCCAACCTATGGCCGAACCAACTATTCTCCCACACATCACCTTATGCCGAACCAACAGCCAACCATGCTACCGAACCAGAGTGATGGGAAGCCATCACCGGACCAAACCTACCACCGAACCAATACATCACGCCAAACCAAAGCCTCTCCACTTCATCTCCATGCACGGCCGAATGAAGCTCCGCCGAACCAGATGACTACCAGGCCAGATTGCTTCAGCCCGGGCCCACCAGCATCTATATACTTCCAAGACCCCTGCCCCCTACCTCACTCTATAAATAGAGGGGCAGGGGTACAACAATGGCAGAGAAGTTTGAGAGCTCGAGCAAGGAAGGAACTTTCAAACTACTTTCATACGCTTGTATACAACGCATTGTACTTGTAATGTGAAAGAAAGAAGCTAATAACATATAAAGTGGACGTAGGCACATTCTGGCCGAACCACTATAAATCTGCGTGTCTTTTATATTTCAGCCCCTACTTTTATCATATTTACATAACTCTTCTAAACCATTGAAAATCACATATAATCAACTAAATAATACGACTTGGAGGTGTTTGTCCATTTTTTGTGCAAACAACATGCATTTTTCTCGAGATACGTGAGGCCAAGCTCCACCTTGTTGCGGCCAAAGGTAGCACAAGTGATGGGCTTCGAGGTGGAAGATGTTGATCGAGCTGAAATGTGGTGTGGTGGTCACGTGAATTAGGGGTACATGGCGGCCGTATGGGTTTCGTGCTCGTATGAAATTATGGGAAGAAGAAGATAAAAGGGGGATGCGGCCTAGATCTAAGTGGCAAAATTCTAACGACTCTGATTAGTTTAGGTTTGAAATATTAAAAGAAAATGTAAATTTAATTATATTAAATTTGTATGAACTTTGTAATAACATAACTTTTTTATACGAGATCGAAAACGCATGAAACGAATTGCGTTGGGTTCGTATGGACGAGCACTACGCAATGGAGCTTGTTTGGAGTCATTTGGAGCTAGTGATAATTTCGGGTAAAATTAAACGCACGTTTAGTTTTATTCGAAACAAAATGCTACAACTGTTATCGGAAACTCAAGGTGAGAACTTCTCACTCAATTGAATTGTTTCGATTTAAATTTAAATAGTTAGATTTAAAATTGCTTGATTGTGTGATTGGATAATAGTTATTATCTGCTGCATTGAAATAGACCCTATACGCCGTATATTAAGCGGATGTTATTTATTAAAAACATATACCGCGATAATTCCAACTTGATATGGAATTGGTATTGTATATCTATTAAGAGTTGATTTCCCGCATTATATACCGGATGAGACCCTATTGCGCCGTATAATAGTGGATAATATTTTATAAATCCCATATACCGCCATATTCCTTCTTGAAGCGGAATTGGTATTATGCTAACATCTTTGGATGCAGGAAAACAGGTTGGAGGGATTCAACTGGATTCCTCAAACATTTTAATTTATTTCATATGTTGTGTGTTGGTTGATTTATAATCCGTGTGATTATCTTTGTGATTAAAATCGTTAAAGGCTAAAAATTTAGCGGAATATATTTTTGGTACCGTTGGATAGCGAAATAGATAAAAATTGGATTTTTGAAAATTTAAGTTGAAAATTTATAATAAAATTTATTTTTGGGAATTGGATTAATTCAGATGAAGGAATTTTTAAAATGATAAAGTTTTATTTTTATCTTATTGAATAAAATTTCAAAATATGGTAAAAAGGCTTAATAAATGGATTTTCGATAATATTATTCAAAGGTTGGAAATTTATTCAAAATATGGATTTTAAAGAGTTGGAAATAAAAGAATTTGTATTTTTAAAAGAAATTATTTTGAAAAGAAATAAATTTAGGAATCCATTTGGGAATTGATTTTGGTAATTGAAAATTGATCTTTTGGGAATCCATTTTGAAATTTATTTGGTGCTTTGAAATGGATTTGGAATCAATTTGGAAATTAATTTAAAGTTTAGTAGAAATTGATTTCAATTTGAAATTTGAATGAAATTCACTTAGTATTTAATTTCTTGGAAAATCAATATGGAATTTGATTTGGTGTTTTTGGAAATCAATTGAAAACTGATTTTGGTGTTGAAAGTGAATAATAGAAATTGATTTGAAAAATCATATAAAAAATGTATATTTGGGAATGTAAATTCACAATGGAGATTTATAAGGGAAATTTGTTTTAAAAATAAACATTGATTTATTTTTAAAAGTGTGGAAATAAATTTATGGATTTGGAACGTAATTTTAATAAATCTGTAAGGATTTATTTAATTGGTTTGAATGAACCATTTTGAAATGAAAGTGTATCCTCCCTGGAAAGCCGAATAAAATTTCTAAATAGCTTTGGAAAAAATATATTATTGATATATATAAAATTCTAATATTGGTTTTGAAAAGGATACTTTGAAGAAATTTACCTCTTAAATTATTTTAAATCCTTTAAGTAAACATTTCTTAAATTGTATATAGGAATGATTATTTCTAAGATTTAATCAGTAATTGTTTTAGAAAATAGTTATTTAAATAGTTATACTCTATTTACTAATTTTATTTTGAAAAATTTGTTTGGGTTTAAGTTTGTATAATATAGGTATAATATTTTACAACTAATATTTTAAGCAAAGTGTTTTCGAGATATATTTTTGGATAAGAAATTTTCAATTATTTTAAAATATTTGAACTCGGCAGATTTCCAGTGAAAATGAATAACTATTTGTAAGTGTTTTCCGCTTAAGGAAAATGATTTGAAATTTAATTTCAAAAGTTGTAAAGGTGGAAATTGATTTGAAATTTGTTTTCAAATGGTTGAAGTGTGAAAATTATATCTTGTAAAGATATTTTTGAAAATAAATAATTTGGGAAATATTTGAAATCGGGTGATGTTGTGAATATTGATTGATAGTTAAATAACCGACTATCAGTATTGACCCTTAAATGGCTATTTGTTGTGAATTGGTTGAAATTGAATGCTATACTTATTTTTAAATTATTGCGCTCGTTATTCGGATTGCCCATTCCGAATAGTAATACGACGTCATGGATAAAATGGAGGACCGGTGTCGAAGACCGGGCATTTGTGAAAATGATAGGATGACCTATCGATTGTCTCTACACCGTTAGCTACGGTATGGAGATTTCCTTTGTGATGGGAAATTCGATCGGGATTATGTATACCCGGATTGCAAGGGCTTCATTTGAAGTGCCTTCGGTTCTATTCTAACCCGGAAAAGACTTGTATGGTTACGTGTCTGACATTACATTTTGAGATATAAAGCAGATTTCTTTCAAATACATTTCTGTTGGTGGCGGAGAATTTATTCTCTTAGCTTAACACCCTTCTCTGAGACGTACGAGCTCAGAGGTTTTGTAGTTGAAGGTTATCAGCGATATACTCCCAATTGGTTAATGTGGCATGCTGAGTATTGTTGTGTGATGATTATTTATTGATCATTTGTTGATCAAAGCGTGGCTTTGTGAAAAACCGTAGCTTTGTGGACGAGACTTCGTCGTACCTCACACCCCGGAAATGGTCAAAACAGGAATATGCGGCAAGGTTACGAGGGTCGCGCCCTTTAGGGTATGTCATTTCCTTCTGGAAAAGGGTGGTGTCAGGTATGGAACCCTGATGCTTAATCTACGTGGTTGCTCCAATCTCATTTTCTGTGTGGTTGTTACTTTGTGACCGACGACCCTCGGATAAAGGACCCAAAGGACCGGGGGTGGCATATTCGTGTAGTAGTTACCTAGTTACAAAGGTAACTCGGCCTTGTGTTGGCAGAAAGCTGGTTAATTTCTCGGGACGTCCCACTAGAGGCGTACCCATGTGGCAGTAGGAAGTTCCTTAGCCTGGCCATTTTTTGGAAATCCAAAGAAACAATATGAGCCCTTTATGACTACAATTGTATAACCTGCCTCCTCAGGAGGTAGCTATAGCAAGCATAATATAATGGTACCTATGCTGGCTAAGATTAATATTATACTTTCGAAATGGGTTTCCACACTTTGCACTTATAGTAATAATATCAAAGAAAATTTGTGTATCAAGCATGTTAGACTATCATAAGGAGAAATCTCCTCCAATTCTGCGTTTGCATTGTGTGTGTGCGGGGAGGCCTTATGGTAGTTTCATTTTCCAAAAGCATTGCAGATATTTTTCACTTCCCTTGTTGTTGTTGTTTTAAAGATAAATAACTGTTTTGAGTTCTCACACCAGTCTCATGACTGACCTGGAGTTTATTGTTCTCTTCCTAAACTCTGGGTGCCTATAATTTTCCACACGGGCAGCTTAGAGTCAGGTTATCAGGTCATTCTGGATTCAGAAGTGCTATGGAGGTCAAGTGGCAAGCTAGATGGCGAGACGTATTACTTGTATATGATATTATCTTTCCGCTGTAAATTCACTTGTAAGGACACGTTTGTATAACTGTCCATTGTTTTGTTGTGTTGTATATTGTTGTTGTACACTCTGATGATAATGAAATGTAATAAGTGAGATAGTTCTTTGTTTTAAAGATTATTCATTTATCTATTATATGTTGTTCAGCTGTGATATGTGAGATTCTGTTATTGTTTCTATTGTTCTTCTTTCGTTCTATTTTCTTCTTCTACCTTTTTTCTTCTTCTTAAACCCTAAGGGTTCGGTTTTTCGGCATTCGATTATCCGGCAGTTGATACAGTGGACGTATTGATGTTGATTTTCGGAAGTCGAAGAATCGGTTCTTTACAAACGTGATGGTGGTTCGAGCTAGTGGTTTTGAGTTTTGGCTTGGGAGCATTGGATTGGAGTTGCAGTTTGATCATTGGAGTTATCTCTTTTGCTATTCATTTTCCATTGTTGTTTATTGTCTCTGTTATTCTTGTGTCATATTGATCATTGTTGTATATTTGGATATTGTATAAATGTTGTATATGATATTCATTTCTTTTTCTTCCGCTGTGTTGTTATACTTGATGTGTTATAAGATCCGGCATGAGTCAAATTTCAACATTTGGATCTGCGGCATTCGAATTATTTTTAACAAGCTTTCAAATTATTTTTAAAAAGCTTAAAACTCCAGATTCAACATTTTACCCAACTTCAAATTATTTAGTTCAATAATTTAATTATCAAATAGATAGTGATATTTGGAATTCAAGTTAAAATTAACCTTTCAAATATTTAAAATCAATTAAATATTCCCATTTCAAATACTCAAAAATTCTGGGTCGTCACATTCCTACCCCCTTAAAAGGATTTCGTCCCCGAAATTGCTACTTAGGAAGAATGGTCTAATACCCGTTTACTTTTTCCAAAAACCAACAATTCAACATCCTACCAACTATCTTTTTATAGAAGACCCATTACCATTCTTACCAACTTCCCAAACTCTCCCATAATTTGCAAACAATACTATTTGCTCAATCATTCAAGTTTCATTTTAAAACCAAATTTTAAGTAGAAATCTAGAAGAGTGAGATTAACTCACCTTTGCCTTTAATTTGCAATCCGATCCAAACCGGCTTGTTTCCTTATAATCTTTAACCTTGTATAAATATTATGAGTTTTTATTAATATCCGGATAGATCGAATAAATTAGTTGTTGTTTAATAGTTTTAATTTTTAACAAATGATTTAATTGAACTGATTTCCTATATCTATTGAAACATGTGTGGGTTTATATATATATGTGTATGTGTGTGTGTGTGTGTATTAAACAAGTCGTTTCCTTTTTCTACAAACAGCAACAGAAATTTACTTCACTGTAAATTAAAGCCCTTTTTTTCCTCTTCTTCTCTAACCTGTATATGTGTACGTGTACATCGAATTAAAACCAAAGTTGCTCTATACTTAACTTTATATTCAAATATTATGTTATATTTATTAAATCAAAATAGAACTATTTTATACCTTCTGTCAATATTTCCTTTTCTCATTCTGTATATGTGTATAAATTGAAAAAAAGAATTATACCTCACTGGCAGATCACCAACTCGATCAACTCCACCACCAACCTTTGCGTACATAGCCTCAAAGTCCACGAGCTCACAACCCAACCTGCTACAGTCCTTGCTCTCGGCCTTAACATTTTAGCACGAATTCGAGCTCGAGCTCAGGACTTTCCCAAATCCAAAACGCAAAAACACAAGCCTCCCAGTATCCACGAACTCGCGGCCATCGATTCCTTCAAACGTGCGCAGTCGACGACCCCTCGACTCGCGATGCCGCTGCAGCGCAAGAGCTCGTCATTGATAGAGTTCCTGGCGCCTGAAATCGCGAGTAACTCGATTTGAAAAGAGGTGAAATAAAGAAGACGAGAGAGGAAAAATGAGGGCTTCAGCCATTATTATGATTCCCTGAAGCCCTTCAATTTCTTTTGAAACTTTGAATCAACAATTGCTTTTATAAAGGAAAAGGGGAACGATGATTCTATTTTTATTATTCTTTTCTTTTAGTAATCTACTGTTAACAATTGCGTGATGTTTATAAAAGAGGGAACATGATTTTGAAAGGAAGTCGGCATGCTGTCTTCTAGCTGCTACAATGCCAGTGAAAAGTTGCGATGAGGAAAGGAAAGCGGCTGATGTTGAAACATTTTGACCAGGTACAAATATATATATTATATTTAAATTTTCGATATAAATTTCAGGGGTTTTACCTACCGTATTGTCACACAACAACTCCGATCACTACGAAATTTGAAATCCGATAATAATACAATATTACAGATCAATTGGAACTAGTTTCGTCGAATTCCGAGATTGTGCCTCGGAAGGCTTTTTTTAAACTTCAATTTAAACGATATATTTTAAAAACATAACAAAACATTCCCAAATTCAATTTCAACATTTTTATTATCTTCGGTACTATCAATATAAATTTTACATGCCTTCAAATTATTGTTAACAAGCTTAAAAATCCAGATTCAACATTTTACCCAACTTTAAATTATTTAATTCAATAATTTAATTATCAAATAGATAGTGATATTTGGAATTCAAGTTAAAATTAACCTTTCAAATATTTAAAATCAATTAAATATTCCCATTTCAAATGCTCAAAAATTCCGGGTCGTCACAGATACGAAAACGAGGCTATTTCCTCAAGTTTGAATCGATTACAACTACATCATATGAACTCATTTTGACTTGAAATTTAGAATGCAGGCTTCCATGGCTTAATTTGTCATGTCTTGTCAGTTGTAGCTTGATCCGGACATGGACAAAATTCATCGACATCCATAGCGATCCTATGCATGCTCGATATCCATGTTGATTGATCCAGAGCTTGTAACAGTCCTTTGATATCTCGGCCTTGCCAAAAGGCGGGATAACATTTGTCCCCCAAAGTATGTCTTGTGGAAACATGAAGTGCTTTGTAAAGCTGCAGTCTTTACTCTGAATATTCATTGCTTTTTTGTTGAAGGTCGTAACCTTGCGTTGCTATAACTGATTGTTGTATGATAATGCTTAGCTATTTGTCGCCGTAATCGTTATTAAATAATATCCAATTCCTGTTAATGCTGAAAATTGAATATTAGTTTGACATATATGTATATATGTTAGTCTGACTCTCGTTAACGTTGCACGTTTACGAGTCGTTGTTAGTTTTCTTGTACCAAATTTCACATCGATCCTCTCCTGAACTGTTGTGAAACTCGAGTTGTAACAACGCTTGATGGTTGTTTTTGAACTTCCTTCATATCGATCCTCTCCTGGATCGATATAGAAGTTTGAAAGGTTGCCCTTGCGTCAATATGTTTGGCATTGATGGATACGAATCATCATTTTGTATCGAGGGACGTGAGTGTCGATGGATACGAGCTAATGTTCACATCGATCCTCTTCAGGAGCTTCAGCAGATCTTTATGATGCTCTTCGAATCGATGAAAGATTGAGCCATTGGAATTGATTAGTCAGTTCGAATCGATGGGAATAAAGGCTTCGTATCGATGATCCTCAACGTTGCTGGATTCGAGCAGGTGATCTTCAACTTGTGCCAATAAATGCTAGTTTGTTGTAAGATGAGATTCGATGGATTTGAAGAATGAAGTTCGAATCGATTGTCTGTGGTTGGAGTTCCAAAATCATCGATTCGAATGAAGGTTTTGCACCGATGGAACCAAAAGCCTTCTACATTGACTTCGTTGCGCACTTCGTATCGATGGACCCCATTGTCCATTTCGAATCGATAAGAGTTTTGGCTGATGGATTCGAACATGCCGTTCGACTTGATGTGATAGTTGACCTATGATGACCGGTTGCATTTGATCGGGATGTGAATTGCCTCTATCTCTCCCTTGGGTCCATATAAATACTCTCGGACTTAGCCATTTTTCACTTTTTACTGCTGCCTTCTTTACTTTCCACTTTCGCATCGACTCACGAACTTAAGAAGAGAGAAGAACCGCGTATCACCTTCAAATCGATCAAACTCATTCTTTCAATCCTTCGAATTTCAACTTCAATCTGGGTAATGAATCAGCTATGACTAAATCTATGCGATAGAGTTTAAATCTCAGATCCATCTTATGTCTACCGATTGCCAATTTTGGCAAGCGCCAAGCCCAGATCTGGAACAAAGTTTGGTTGAGAGCGGCCATGGCAGCGCTCGTGTAGGTTGGAGAAGAAGGGGTTAAGGATGTAGAGCCATCGATTGGTTGTTGTTCGGCCTCTATTTCATACCGATAGAAAGAAAGATCGGGGCTTGATTTCATATCGACGTCCGGATGTGGGATTCGCATCGATGTATTGTTGATTGAGGGATGACGGAGTTCTTATCGATTTTGGGTGGATGAACTTCATATCGATTTAAAGTATTTAATATAAAACTGTCAGAATAATGATTGATACGAGGTTACGAGCAAGCAATCAACATGAACTCTGTCATTTTCGGTAGTTGCGAATGTTATCGATGCGAAGTTCCTGAGCTACGATCGATAGGAAGTTGGCTCGACTTGATCGATACGAAGCGTATCGATTCGCACTTGGACGACACGAAATTTACCGATTCGAACCAGGGGCGACGCGAAACGTATCGATATGAAATCCGATCGATACAAAACCCATCGATTCGAATTCGATCAAAACAAAAACTGATCGATTTGAATTTTATCAGTACAAAAAGGAGATCCCTGACTTGTCACTAATTTAAGCTATGGCGATCTATCCCAAGCAGGTGTTTGATAGATTCAGAGAACTTTTGCACATTCGAACATCTGACTCCAACGAGCTTTAGCCTTGCATAATCGGACTTGATCGTCGAACTGCACATTTGACTGCCTTTCAAAGCTCGTTGATGAAACTATAACTTAATAAGAAATTTTAGTTTGGATCGATTGCCGACATCAGGATGGTACGGTGGTGACGGTCAGCGATGACGGTCATTCCAACTGGATTTCGATTATTTTTGCCGTTTTCAAATTTTTCTTTAAGTCTACAAAATTCATTCAAGTAATGCACAACACTCCACTGCACAACATACACTTTACACGAGGGGAACACACAGGCTCTTTGTCATCTAACGACGATTTTTCGTGAGTTAGTTAGTTATGGAAACTCCAAGCTCACAGCCATAGGAAACCAAGATTATAATTCCTCCCTGACTTGAAATACCAGACATCGAGGCCGAAGTTATCGATCTGGCTCGGGACGAGGCACCTGACGCATCCTTTATCAATAGTCCGCCAGACTCTATTCCATCCAACATTTATAAAGATATGCTAGGGAGAATATGCTTAAGGCATGGTTTGTTAATGGATGACGTAATATTGCCGGGACCAAATGATAGGCCACATAATCCCCTGGAGGGGTTTACCGCATTCAATCGACATGCGTCCGCAGCTGGGACGCTTCCCCCGTTCAATCAATACATAAGGGAAGTATTGTTCTTTATAGGGATCGCCCCATCTCAGCTACACTCAAATGGATATGCTTTACTGAATAGCTTGTTGATTGCATTTATGGAGCACCTCTATCGACCACTTCGACTGACCGAGATAAGATACTTGTTCAATTTCAAGAGTCGAACATACAGTTCATCTTTTACGTTCTTAGAGGCCGTGAGAAATTTTCAAATAATTACGGGGTCTTGGACCAGGATGAGTTATTTCAAGACGGAGTGGTTCTACGTTAGATGCCCTCCAGGATTTGCCAGGTGATGGCTATTTAGACGTGAGTATTGCTATCTTCTCGAGTAGTCGGCAAGACAGTTGTCGATGAAACCCAACTCATATCTCTTTTTCTTTACAGCAATAATTCAGCGACCCGACGGTGGATATTACAAGGAGATAGTTCGGGCTCTTCAAGAGGTTCCAGGCGAAGATAGGAACATCGACTTGGTCTTGACGGACGAAAACCTTAGGATCCTTGGGCTAATCGAGCAAAGACAAAGTATAAGGCTCGACGGTGCACTAAGGACTATCTCGAGGGAGCGAGTTAACTGTAAAAAGCCTAGAGTTGTTATAGTCGAAGAGTCTGACTCCGAAAGAACCCATACCAACGAGGAACCTTTGGGCGAACCTGCGGATCCAGCCTAAGGATCTAAAGAAAAGAGAAAAGGCAAGGCAGTCGTTTTTAAGCAATCCAAAATGGGGAGATGGAAATCTGTGACCATGTCCTGGCCCACCTCCGGAATTAGAATTTTGGAGATGTCTCCCCCAAGAACAGAAAATCTTTACGAAGGGCTCGTCGATCTTCCGTTTCCGGACGACATGTCCAT
This sequence comes from Allium cepa, assembly GCA_030765085.1. Lineage (NCBI taxonomy): Eukaryota > Viridiplantae > Streptophyta > Magnoliopsida > Asparagales > Amaryllidaceae > Allium > Allium cepa. The sequence goes on from CM060946.1 coordinate 402,376,536, forward strand.
GCAGCATGATGCCGGATTGGATGAACTCCAACACGCCTTAGTTTTAATCGAATCTCTGCCCACTACCATGGTTGACATATCCACTTGGTCGAGGGGTTGCACAACATTCACACTTCACGGCACTACACGATTTCTGACTATAATATGTCCACAATGACAGATTACTTACTTCGTTTCTAATTTTCCTTGAAGATACCATGTCCGGTCGAGGCTCAATGCTTGGTAGTCTGTGTAGCAAACACAAGTCTTTGTCATACTATGAATCACATAGGAGGGAAGGAGATAGGGACTGCAATCAAGGATACTCTAGTCAGGAACGGTCTGACAGAGATATGGGTTACAGGCGTCGGTCTTGATCTCGCATGCCTCCTCCAGAGCTCCGGCACCGCCTCCAGTTCATGTTTCATGACCTTCGGAAGCTCTACGGCATGAACCATCTTCCCAATCATCTAGGTCTGAATCCCAACGCAGAACCAAGGTTGCAGACCCTTCCGCTACTGCTCAGGCCCTCGTCGAGCCCACTAGGGATGGAGCGATGAGGATCGCTCAGCTGAAAAAGGATTTTCCTGGTATACGTTTTGATGGGTTCATCTTTCCTCCGCGTTTGAAACGCATCCTGGCGTTGGCCGAAAATACATTGCACGATTATGTCGCGAACATATTTTTCCAGTATCAGGAGTGGTCGAAAACCGTGGAAAAATCATCGAAGGTGGCCTTCGACCGAGCAGTCACGATTGAAAGGCTAGAGAAAGAACTCAGCCAGAAAGATCAGATTATTCAAACGCTCAATAGTGAGGCCGAGTCTTCTCGCAAATCTAAGATTGAGGCTCTTAAGAAAGCCGACGAGGCCCAGGCGGCGATGGATAGAATGAAGCGGGAGCACTATGCCACAGTAGAGGACATGGGCCACAGGAACACCATCGTTACCACAGAGCGGGACGCAGCACTTAAAGAGCTTAACGAGCTCAAGTCTAAATTTTCTGACATCATAAAGGAAAAGGATGCTGCTAACTTTGTCGCACAAGAAGCGTGCGATCAAGCGGTGGTGCTCCAGAGGGATAGAGATGCGGCCATGGAAAAGGACCGCGAGGTTGAGGCTGAGGTTGATGAGAGGCTCTGATTAGCGGAAGCCAGGCTAGAGGCTGACATAGAGGAGCTCCTCGTCACTTACAATGCCAATGTGTTGAGGCACAGAGACTTAGCCTGGCTTGATGATTACGCAACACACCTGTATAATGCCTAGAACTTGCTGGTTAAGGAGGAGAAAGCTGGGCAGTCGAGCGGATCCTTTGACGATTTTGAGCTAGAGAACCGCATACTGAATAATGATGAGAAGAAGTTTCTTCATGATTTTATGATTTCTCACGCAAGAGAAAGACTCAGCATCCAGCACCAAGAAGTCGGGGAAGGTTCCGGAGTTATGCATCATGCTATAAGCTCAGAAATTACTACTCCGCCCCGACCCGAGCCTGCTCCAATGATCGAGCCTCAGCCCGTCCCGACTTATGACCTAGAATAGCCACGCCTATCTCCTATTATGGAGCATTCATCCGAAGCCGTTCAGCCAGCCGGAGGTCAAACCGAGGAAGGTACTCTGAACGAATCTCATGTGTATTTGAAATGAAAAACCTGTTTTGTAGTGTGTCCTAATAGCTTCTTTTCTTCTTTGTCCAATGACCGAAGTTGCATTGACAGCGCCTCCTGCAATCCAAGAATCACATCAAGTGCAGGAGGCCATTATTACTGAGGCGATCACCACGACTGCGGCCGTGCCAATTGAGGTGACATAGGGGAGCTCAATTTCCTTTGACGAGCAGATGATGAATGAGCTCCTGGGCCGACACAGCGACCCTTTTGCAGACATAACGTTTGTTCTTAGTGGTTTCCCACCTGCTTCTAGCGTCACAGTCCATCGCTGTCCCCAACGAAGACCGTGCTATTCGAGAAGCAGAGATATTGGTTGAAATTAATGTTGAGATGGAGGCAGCGGCTCATGGCGGTGGTTCTGAGGGTGGAGTGACGGTGCCTGGTCCAACTCCACTTAGGATGATATCACCTGGGGGGACACTGGTTGATACTAGTGTGTCTACTCCGCCCCCGGTCGCAGATCCATTTCCTCCGACTCCTCCTGAAGAGAGCATCCCCAAAGACTCAAGTTCGGAGGAAGAATCGATATCATGCCTTCGTCCGGAGATTCCGCGCCTAAAGGGAAAATTTCGAAACGAAAGATCGTTAGCGGTGCCGGCGGCTCCATACTGAAGAAAAAGCAGAGGAAGAAGAAGGAATATGCCGATTTCTTAGGCACATTTTTGGGTCGATAGGAGTTTACTTTTGCTTTTGTATTTCGTGTATAGACGCGGATTCGGCCCCCGCTAGAAGGCATTTTTTGGAAGACCTTGTGCATAAATTTCTATTTCCAGTTAGTTGAAATAAAACTTTGTTTTCTTCGCTTCAACTATTCTTCCTGTCTTTTATGCTTAAGTGTTGTAACGTTCGAATCGTAGCTTGGTATGCTTGCGGAGTATCAGTTCTGGAGTTGAATATGTTTCATACACAAGTCTTAAAATTATGGATACAAGCCGTGACTCGAGACTAAGCTGGACACTCGATGTCGTATTGTTTCAGCCAGTGTTTCACACTTAAGCTCTGCCCCCAGTTTGGGGAACCAGTTCTAATGATCGGCTAGCGATCGCAATTTTATCTCCGTCTTGCAAGTTTAACATCGTCAAATCGATATAGAAGCATGTGAAGGGTGAGTAGTTTCAGTCGCGCGTGTTCACTTGTAATAGTCACATCCACACTCCGGGGACCAGTATTTGTATTTCAGTGGTCAATCCCACCTATCACAAATCTTGAGCACATGTCCACACTTTGGGGACTTAGATTAATTTTTTGAGTGATCGTCCGCACCCATGTTATATTCATACTCTGACCGCACTCTGGGAACTCAGAGTTATTTATAATCGATTATTTGATTCGCCCTTTGGGACCGAAAACTACTGATGTTTGTATTACAGTTCATGCTCTGCGAACTCTGACTTAGTATTTATACTCCAATTCACACTCTGAGAACTTGGAGTTAGCGTGTTCATACTTCGGGAACCTAGAGTTGATGTTCATACTCCAATTCGCACTACGGGTATTTAGAGTTAGTCGACAGATGGTCAATCACATATGTTTAGCATTTTTAGGAGGTCGTTCACACTCTGGGAACGATGAATTTATCGGGATCGTGGATGGTCGGATCACATCCACCCAAAGTTAAAAAGCGAGGTCGTTAGATGGACGGTTCCATCCTTCTCTAACTTGTTTAGGATATTGTTGAAGTCGTTAGGCAGACGGGTCCGCCCTCTCCAAAATCGTACTTAGAATTTTCACACTCCAACTAGCACTCTAGGAGTTTGGAGTTGTTTTAAGTATTGTCGTGTATCAATCCTCTTTGATATTAGCATAGTGACTTGCACCCGAGCTCGGGTTTCATTTAGTTAGTGACCCGTCATATCACAGTTACTCCCTATTTGAATAAATTCCATCATTCGATGGAACTTAGCTCTCCGTGCATCGTGATGTCGTACGTCATACTTAATTAATCATAGCTCTGGCTCGCAGAGATGGCATTTTATTACTGAAATGAGAAACCATGGAAAAGTAAGTTGCCTTATTACAAACTCAAATTTCAAAATGCGGAAACAAATTGCAAATAAAAGAATGAATCAAATAAATAAAGCCTGTCATATGTAGTAGCGATGGAGGCTTTCACTATTCCAAGCTCTCGGCAAAGTAAGACCGTCAACGGTCGATAACTTGAACGTGCCATCTCCGAGCTTTTGGATGATTACATACAGTCCTTCCCAATTTGGCATCATGTGTAAAGGAACCGGATAAACTCTTTTCAGAACGAGATCGCCAGGTTCGAAGGTCCATGGTCGAACCTTGGCATTGTATAATCGGGCGACTCGATTTCGATATGCGGCTGCCTTCAAATCAGCCTCTTCACGCTTCTCATCCAGTAAGTCCAAAGATTCAACTAGTAATATGGCATTAGTTTTTGGGTCACAATAAGTCACACGATGAGAAGGTACTTCCATTTCGACTTGAATAACGGCTTTTGAGCCGTAAGATAGAGAAAATGGAGTGTATCCGGTCGCAGACTTGTGCGTTGTTCGGTAAGCCCATAAAGCCATAGGTAGTTCGTCAACCCACTTGCGCCTGGCCTTCTCCAGTCGCTTCTTCAAAATAGACTTGATAACCTTATTAACAGCTTCAACTTGGCCATTCACCTGAGGGTGTGCAACCGCAGAGAATTTCTTGTGGATATGGAATCATTGGCAGAAATTCATAAATTCAACACTATCGAATTGAGCTCCGTTATCAGCGATAATGGTGTGCGGGAGAACAAATTAGCATATGCTATTACGAACTACGAAGTTGATTACTTTTTTCGTTGTGATTGTCAAAAGAGGTTCAGCTTCAGCCCATTTAGTAAAATAATCAACTGCGATGATGACATACTTCACCCCTACTTTAGCAAGAGGTAGAGTACCAATGATATCAATGCCCCATACTGCAAACGGCCAAGGACGGACCATTTCGGTTATCTGAGTAGGTGGGGCTCTTGGAATTCGAGTGTGTTTCTAGCATTTATCACATATCCTTGCATAGTATGATGCGTCACGGTTCACAGTTGGCCAGTAATATCCATATCGGAGTACTTTCTTGACGAGAGCCTGCCCCCCAGTGTGATCGCCACATTCTCCTTCATGCATATCATGAACACTGGTTTGATTTCATCATGTGGGATACATCGAAGGAGAGGGATGGAATATCCTCTTATATACATGACTCCATTCTGAATTGTAAACCGTGAGGCTTTTGGAAGAACCTATCTTCTCTCACTCCTACACTCAGGCAGTGTTCCGTGCTCGATATAGTTTCGATATGGGGTCATCCACGACTTCTTATCGGGAACGATTTCAAATATAAAATCAGTTTCCATCTGGTCAATGCTGGGAGAAGATAGAGTTTCAATAGGAACGAGTCCCATCTGTTGTGCTTCGCTCGTACTTGCTAACTTGGCCAATGAATCAGCCTTCTGGTTGTGCTCATGGGGTATGTAGAAAATGGCATAATACTCAAATTGATCAAGTATTTCCTTGACTCGAGTTAGATAGTCTGATAGTCTTCGATCCTTTGCCTGGTATTCACCTCGAACCTGGCATATGACTAACTAAGAGTCGTACTAAACTTCCACAGCAATAATTCTCAGATCACGGGCTAGCTGCAACCCAGCAAGTAAAGCTTCATATTCAGCTTCATTATTAGTCGCACGGAACTCAAACTTCACAGCACAACATATGGACCGGCCCTCGGGGGTTTCAAGTACTACCCCAGCACCCGAGCATTGATCGTTGGATGCGCCATTGGTATACAGCTTCTAGATGTATTCGGGTGATTTACTGGTCTTGGGCAAGTCCTCTGGGACAGAGAATTCGGCTATAAAATCTGCTAAGACTTGACCTTGGATAGCTCTTCTTGGGGTATAGGTGATATCGAACCGACTCAGTTCGATATTCCACATAAGCAACCTAATAGACGTCTCAGGCTGCGTAAGGATCTGTCGTAATGGCTGATCGGTGTGCACAGTGATAGGATGAGCCTAAAAATACGGACGCAACTTCCTCGAGGCAATGACTAGGCAGTAGGCCAACTTTTCTAGCTTTGGATAGTTTCTCTCAGCTCCGGTTAGTCGCTTACTAACATAATAGACCGATTTCTGCACTCGGTCGTCCTCCCGAACTAGGGCAGCGCTGATTGCATTTTCTGATACCGCCAGGTAAATATACGACTGCTCATGGTCGATAGGCTTTGATAAAATCGGTGGTGTGGAAAGATGTTGAACCAACGCTTGGAATGAGCTCTCGCACTCCGCTGTCCACTCCAAGTTTCGCTTTCCTTTTCTGATCAAATCAAAGAAGGGGATGCATTTGTCGGTAGACTTCGATATGAACCTGTCCAGCGCTGCTACCTTCCCATTGAGACTCTGAACTTGCTTTATTGTTCTCAGAGTCTGCAAGTTTCTGATTGCCCAGATATTTTCTGGATTGGCTTTTATTCCTCGAGCGTTGACAATGAACCCAAGGAACTTTTCGGATGCGACTCCAAAATGACACTTCAGCGGATTGAGCTTCATCCTGTACTTTCGAAGGATGTTGAGCATTGACTCCAAATCTTTGATGTGATCATTGGAGAACTGCGACTTTAACAGCATGTCATCTACATAAACCTCCACGGTCTTCCCGATCTGGTTAGCGAACATCCAGTTAACTAGGCATTGGTATGTTGCTCCGGCATTCTTTAGTCCAAAGGGCATAACTTTGTAGCGGTAGAGTACCAGGTTAGTTACGAAGCTAGTATGTTCTTGGTCGGGTACATGCATGGGTATCTGATTGTAACCGAAATAAGCATCCATGAAAGATAATAATTCGTGTCCAGCTGTTGAATCTATAAGCTGATCAATCCTGGGAAGTGGAAAACTATCTTTTGGACAAGCTTTATTTAGATTAGAATAATCAACACGTGTCCTCTATTTCCCATTCGGCTTTCAGACAAGGACGGGATTGGATACCCACTCTGGGTATAAAGAATCTCGAATAAATCAATTTTATTTTAGCTTATCGACCTCTTCTTTAAGGGCGGCAGATCTCTCTGGATCCATACCACGCCTTTTCTGTTTGACCAGGATACACCGCGAGTCAATATTCAGGGTGTGGCTCGCGATGTCCGGCGAGATCCCACACATGTCAGAGTGTGTCTAGGTGAACACGTCGATATTCGACCGGAGTAATTCAACCAATTCTTGCTGCGTCTCTTGGCTCAACTAAGACCCGATCTTTAACATTCTCGAATCATCATCATCATCATCACCGATTGGAATATCGATCGTTAGTTCGGCTGGAGAAGCTTGACTTTCTATAGATTCATCCTTGTTTTCATTGTCTCTATGGTCAAGATCCCTCGAGAATTAGTTGTGGTGCCTAGGCCGGGGCCCAGGCACCAATTTTCAATTATCCGCAAAGCGGATGCAGAGAAATTCCTCTACGCCCTTTACTTTCTCTCTTCGCTGCGCCTCGTGCAGCTCAGCAACATAAAAGGCTCTCCCAGCAGCCTGATCTCCTTGAATGACTCCAATCCCATGATCGGTGGGGAATTTCAAAGTTACACACCATGGGGCAATTGCTTCCCTGAATTCAGCGAAGGCCAGTCGGCCCAAATATGCATTATAGGGGGATTGAATTTCTAACATAACAAATTGCAACATCCGAACTCACCGGCACTCCCCAACTCCCAGCTCCACCGGCAGCTCCACTACTCCAGTGGGTATATTGGCATTTCCATCGAAGCCATGAATTCGAGATTGGCAAGATTTTAAATCCTTGGCTTCCATTTTCATTAGATCGTAAGCTCTCTTAAACAAAATATTTACTGAAATCCCACTGTCAACCAGGATCCTCTTCATCTAAGCAGGACCAACCTGGGCAGATATGACCAATGGGTCAATAGTGAGGGCTTCGACCCTGTCAGCATCCCAGCTTCTGAACACGATGTCATCAGTCATTGTTTTCTGTTGTTTGGACGGAGCACCCTCATCAAAACTACCGCAACACTCGAAGTCTGCATGCTTGATAGAACTGGCATACGACACCATTTCCCTCTAGCTTCGGTCTACTGGATGGGGACCACCACTGAATGTATTTATTACCAATCTCCCGCCCGTACGATCGAGTTCCTCTCGTCTTTCTTGATTCTGAGTACGGTTTTGGTTTGACGGGCCAGCACCACCAGATTGCGTCGCCCGCATGAGCTGATCTAACTTTATCTCCCTGATCAACTTCTCAATGAGGTTTTGCAAATGTCTACACTCATTAGTATTGTGGCCATAACTCTCATGGAATCTACAGCACTTTCCCGTTTGAATCTGCCTCTCCGAAGATGGCTTCGGAGCAGGCTTCTTATATTGCATAGCATTGCAAGTCTGCAAATATACATTCTCTAGCGATGTATTCAATGGTGTGTAGTTATCAAATAGTGGAGCCCTATGCCGCGGGCCATGATTTTGATCTAATTTCTTATTCTGGTTATTATTGTTCCTCGGTTGAGACTGCTTGTTTTGTATATTCATCTATACTTTCCTAGAACTCTCACCCAATTGTTTGACTGCCACATTGCTTTGAATCCCTTCACTATTGGGTCTCACGTCGTCTTGCTTCCTAGACTATTTTGCATCCTCTCGCCTTAAGAATTGGGCGGCTTTGGAGTAGAAACAGTCCAACGATGCGGGAGGCTTCTCCGCTAACCAATTTCCAAACTCGGAGTCAGTGTCAATTCCCTTAGTCGGTGCCATTAAGATCAAATTGTCATTAGGGTTACTTATCTGCGCACATGCAGCATGGAACCTTTCAAAGTAGCGTCTAAGCATCTCCCCGGGAGCTTGAGTGACGCTAGACAAAGTGTTAACATCCTTAGGCCTAGCAACATGCATACGAAACTGTTCTACAAACTTCATGGCCATTTGATCAAAATAAGAAATGGATTGGGGCGACAATCGCGTAAACCACATAGTGGCAATGCACCCCCAAAGAGATAGGAAAACTATGGCACTTTACCGCGTCATCCGCTCTTGGAGCGTTCATCAACCATTCATACTTCAGGACGTGCTAGTTTGGGTGCAATTCTAACGACCCTGACTCGACCTTCGAAAATCGGCACCGAATACGACACTCGTATTCGAATGCCGCAGATCCAAACGTCGAACCTGGTTCGTCGGAGCTTATAACACAATAAGTACAACACAGCGGAATAAATATGCATGATACATTTGATATACAACATTTAATACAATATCTGATACAACAGAATACAATAGAATGGTACAATGGATAACAATACTATCAGAGATACAAGAAAATAGCAGCGGAAAGATAGTGTCTTCAATGCCAAACTCCAAGATCTCATCTAGGTGGAGTGTGATGGGGGTTCGAGCTACCCTTGGTGTTTACCAATTATAACGACCCGGACTCGGCCTTCGAAAATCGGCACCGAATACGACACTCGTATTCAAATGCCGCAGATCCAAACGTCGACTCTGGTTCACCGGAGCTTATAACACCATTAAGTAAAACAACACAGCGGAAGAAAAAGAGTAGCATATATCAATATACAACATTGATATAATATCAGATACAATATGATACAACAGATGATACAATGAATATCGATATACATCAGAGATATGATACAAGATAATAGCAGCGGAAAGAAAAGATAACACTAGCAGCGGAAAAAAAACTCCAATATGGTCTTCAAGAAAGAACTCCATCTTCCGGTTATTTTTCCTAAGTCCACCGATACCCCAGCTAGCTTCACCGAGAGTCATGGGCTACAGTTCGCCGTAGATCACCAAAGCTTGACAAAATTCACTTTTCTAATCAACCATATTTGCTTAGTCAAAAACTTTATGAAAAATTCAGATTTAAGTTTCTAAAATAATTATTTTCAATGGTAATTCAGATAGCATTATTGAAATTGAAATTTATGATAATTGAATTTTTCATATGGATTTGGACTTAGCTGTTTTTCACATTTCCTAGAAGAACACTATTGTTTTTGCTTTGATTCATTTCTAAAAAAACATATTGCATGTTAACAACAACACTATGTTTTTGCTTAGATCTTTATTCTAGAAGGGAACAGAGAGAGAAAGAGGGAGATTTGAGTTCAAATTAAGGTTTACTCTGTAAACCTGAAGCTAAGAAGAAACAGAAGACAGGGGGGTCTGCCTGTACACACAACACCCCATATATACATACATACAGGTATATTTATACCCATACAAGCACAATCCACAACCAAAAATTCAATGCTAATTACATGCAACAACAAAAATAAAAATAAGAAATTCTATTTATCAGTTCAGGAGTAAAGCAAACCAAGAATTCAAGAAGCAAATCAAGCATTAACAACTTAGTTTCCAGGCCATTCTCATTTGGAACTATATGTTCATGTTCTATGTCTCTGTTCCCTATCTTTGTTCTCTGCACCGTGCCTTCCATGTGAGCAAACTCGAATTTCCTTCATAAAATGGTAAAGTAGGAATTCTGAACCGTTGAGGAGGTTCGGCATAGAGTATGTCATCCGTAAAGGGGGTGTGACTACGGGAGATTCCCCAGTCGTCATTGGTAAGACCCTGACTTTCACGGATCATTTGACATATCATAACTGGGAGGTCTGGTGTTTGAATGCTCTATGCACGTGGAGCCAAGGTATGGTCGGGTTCCACATTGTAAGGATGGACCGGGCGCTGTTTATGATCCACGTCTTGCCTCCTTGTCTCGACGTCTTCTGGGACGTAAGGTTCAGGAGTACGTCCATGTTGATTCCGTACATCAATCTCTGTTTCAACCGCGGCGGTGGCGGCACGGTTATCTACAGTGTAATGAGGAATAGTCCCTCTCCGAGAAGAGGTTCTAGTATGAAATCTGGCCGATGGACCAACTCTTAGCTGTCCAACAGTCAATGTGGGTTGATGTCCGATGGCCTGTCCATGACCTTCATCCGGTCGAGGACGAACGGATCTTCGGTTGTAGCCAGACAAGGCAGAACTTTCTGTGGAGGAGTGAGAGACGTGATCTCTCCTATGCCTTCTATGCTTCTGGTGGTTTAGCTGGTTGGTTAGCTCGGCATTTGCGCACAGCTGTTCTGTCAACTGTTGCTGACTTTGTGTTAATTCCTGTAGCAACAACTGAAACTCTTGCTTGGTAAACGAGCCTTGTGAGTCTGAGGGTCCGGCTGCGTTTTGGTTGGTTGGTGGCAACTACGCGGGATTTTGCCTATCTCGGCCTTCTTGATCACCAATGTTGGAGGTGGTCCTTGTGCTGACCATCTTGAGGGTTGAACTCCTTTCCTAGACTTTGCGCAAATCGGAATAGGATGGAAGGAATTCGGATTAGTGATCTGGATCTTTCTCTTAGATTTATGCAATCCGATAGCGACGATAAATCCAAAAGGTAGGAGAAAATCTGGGTTCTCTCAGTGAAAGCACCAAAGTGTTTGTTCCAAATATGGGCACAACACCCTTGGAAGTTTTTGAAGAGATAAAAGTGAAGAATATAAATGTAAAATGAAGATTATCTAACAAAAACTACAATAAACAATAAAACAAATGCACAGACAAGCAATTTTAGAGCGGTTCGGCGTGTTGCCTATGTCCACTATGAAGTTTTTAGGATTTTATTGATTTTATTTGAACGATTACAAGCTATTACAGCGAACAACAGCAAAATACAGCTTGAAATTCGAATTCAACAGCAAGGGTATGACACAAATCTCGATCCGGCAGAGTCTGGCGTTAGAGAATCAAAAGATCCTTTTTCTGTAGGCTTTAGGGGGTTATTTATAGGTGTAGGAGGCCGATTCTCGCTCAAACTTTGGGAGACTCCTTCTAGCACATGAGTGGGGCCACGCAATTGATCCCACCAAGTTTCGACCCGATCTGTGATCGATACGAATCGATTTCGTATCGATCAAGAAATGGTCCAATTGAGCTGAAACTTGGCAGGAACATTCCTTGGCTTGTACGTAAGCTTCCGTGAAAGTATCATAGCATTTGGATCAGTGGATCTCGAGTTATGGTCGATACGAATTAGGATCTTCGATTGTAATGCTTCCTTCGAATCGATCAATTCGAATCGATCAATTCGATTCGATGATGACATACGTGAGCAAGTTGACGTGGCGCGCGCTCTTCGTGTCGATCCACTTTTCACTCCGGTTTGATCGAGTCATCCCGAGTATTTCGCCGTGTTCGCATCCACAACTAACGTGTCATCCCAGACCTGTTTGACTCGATGGATACGAACAAGCCATCATCTATGGATTCGAACAGAGGTCTCCAAGTACATGTTGTAGCCATCCAATGGATACAAATATTGGTTATCTAATGGATACAAATGTCAAGTATCTAATGGATACGAAGAGCTGTTGCTTTGATGGAAACGAGCTAAATGGTGGCGAATCCTAAGTGTTTGATGGATACGAACATCTGCTCTGTGACGGAAACGAGTTAACAAAGGTGGATGGATACGAATAGGGCAGTTACTTCATGGATACGAAATTGTGTCTTGTCACTGTTGATGGATGCGAAGTAGTCACCAGCCGATCGATACGAAGATGATGGATTCGAATACTGAGAACTTGATCGATACAAACCAATAGGAACCGATCGATGCAAAGTGGGTGATGGATGTGAACCAGATCGAATCGAATCGTGGCTTACGGATGGATACAAAAACGAGGTTGTCTCCTCCAGTTTGAATCGAAATAACTAGAGCATGTGAACGATTGACTTGAAATTTAGAATGTAGGCTTCCATGGTTTAGTTTGTCATGTCTTGTCAGTTGTAGCTTGATCCGGACTCGGACAAAATTCATCGACATCTGTAGCGAAGCTGTGCATGCTCGATATCTAGGACAATTAAACCTAAGCTTGTAACCAGTCCTTTGATATCTCGGCCTTGCCAAAAGGCGGGATAGCACTATCCTCTTAGATATGCAAAATATTTTGATTTTCCAAACTACTTTGGCTATACAAACCATTTTAATACTTAAACTATTTCATATATAAACTATTTTAACCATTTAAACTATTTTTAATTGTTTAAACTATTTTAGAAAGTATTTAAATTATTTTTCAAAAATTCAAACTGATCAAGGGTGGAATTTTTATGTTTAAATTATGGATTTAAATATATATTGGGTTAAACTGAAGTTATAACCCAAATTGGAATTCGAAAGAATTTTGGAATCAAAATCAAGATATTAAGAAGAAAAAGCTTTTGAACTAAATAGTATATTTTGAGTAAATATGATGATTTCAGAATGGATTTGATTTTGAAGCGAATATGATATTTGGATATCAAGTATGAATGGTTTTCGAAATGTAAAAGTACTAACCGGTACGTAAAATGACGTTTGGTTGTTAAAGAGATCGAAGCCGGATATGGGCATACCCTCTGTCGATACCAGAACCACTATAACATCTATGTATATGGATTGATGATCCAGAATGAAGTGGTTGGATTTGGTGTAGTTTGCTGGATTTAAATAAAGAGAACGATGATGGATTAGCATGGCACTTGTGCCAATTTGAAATGACTAAAACAGGAGCCGTACCGGCCAAGTGGGCTAGCTACCTCGAGTGGACACACTTCTTCGTATCACCATCATTTACATTGCGATTGATTGGTGTGCACCCTCCGGATTGTGGGAGTGCTGGACGCGGTGGGCGATCATGATATGATGCGTTACCACCAGCTGGGAAGGGTAAACTGGAAATATCCTACCTTGGGAACTGCCTCACGTGCCTTATCATACTTTTATTTCTAAACAAGACTCATACGATGTTGGTTTAGTGTTGTCGTATCACGGCGCATCCCTATCCAATGAGCCTTTAACTAGTGTTTTATATGCAAAGTATATGACAATGCTTAAAAACGCGTTAAGGGGGATTAATGTAAAGCCTTAACGCTAAAAAATATATTTATTTTATTGATTAGACATTATACATATAGCGTACTCTACTACCTATAAATATTTTGATGGATCCTTAAGAGAAGGAAAATCTTGTAACATCTCTTGAGTTATTTGCACGCGTGTTATACACTGAATAGGAGATGTGAAAACCCATAAACATCTCTGACACCATTACACTCATGTTTATGCGATATCGATTTGACTTACATAAGGATATTTTAGTTCTGACTCGAGTGTTTTGTCTTTCATTACGCTCGGGTTAGTCCTGAGTTTTTCATCTTATTAAAGACTTATTCTGGAGGATGAAGACGAAGATTTGGTATGTTATTATTATCATTATTATTATTCATGCATTATGTTGTCTACTTCATTATTATATTTTATTCTGTTGTATACGTATAACTCTGATAAATGTTTTATTGAATATAATCAAAAATATTGTGTTAACATCTTCATGAACTGTTTATTTGATTATTATATTTTATCATTCCGCTGCGAGATTCTATGTTTGTTTTCTTCTTACGTTCTAATTCTTCTTAATTAACCCCATTGATTATCTGTGTCATGGATTGTTTAAGTTAGACATGTGTGGATTGTTGTCGATTTAAACCTTTCGAAATGTGGGTCGTCACAATGCGATTCAACATAATCTAAATCTGAATTGACTATTAGCAAAGGTTGTGAATATTGAATATCAACCAATCAGAACTAAAAGTGTTAAACCAAATTGAATGTAAGAAAAGTAAACATGAATGTTTGATTTAAAGTAAATTAAATTAGTTAAGTTGGATATGTGTTGGTGGTTAGTTGGATGTTAGTTGATTGAATAGAAATTCATTAAATTTTAATGAAATTGAAAGCTAAATAATTGAATTCAAATTAGAAGTAATGTGAATCCGAATAGAATTGCATTGAATTTAATTTGGAAGTGAACTAACGTGGATGTAAATTAGTGAATGTAAACTGATTGAATATGAATAAATGGATGTTAATAAATTCCAATGTTAATGAATCGAATGTGAATTAATTGAAAACCAATTCATAAATATTAATGAGAAATGAATGTATATTGATTTGGTTATAATGGATGGATGTTAGTTATTGATGATTTCATTGTTTGCGTGTGTTTCCTTTGCACATATTGTTGAGTTGTGTTATATATTGTGCTTTATTTCCATATATATGTTTCTCATTTTTTTGTTGAGTGTATAGTAGGTGTGGATGGCGTTGCTTCGTATTTGGAGCTCGCTTTCGCTCTATATCAACCTTATATGCTTGCTAATAATATATAAGGTACATAGCTCAGATTACATATCGTACTTTTACACTTTTTCCTTATGGGATGCCTCATCATTGATATGAGATATACATTTGTGATTATATATATATTCTTATTTTTGTGGATCGAACCGCGTAAAGGAGACTCTGGCGATTTTTTTTGAAAATTTAAGGTGCTGGAAATATTTTGAGAATTTTGGAAAAATTTTAGTAACTAGAAATTTGATTATTGAGTTATAATTCGAAATGATATTAGTTGAATTTTGAAATTATATTAGGTAATAACTAAGAATGAACTTGAACACTTAGAAAAGTTTTTGTAAAAAGTTGCAATAATTGATTTTGGAAAAGTTAAACACTTAAAAGAATTTGGTAATCTATTTCTAACAAATTATTTCGAAAAGTTAATGCAGTTGTAGCATTTTTCTTACTTAGTAATTTCGGGAATGAAATTATTTTAAGGGGGAAGTATGCAACGACTTGGTTTTTCAGTCGTTTGAATTTAGAATATTTAATTGATTTTAAATACTGAAAAGTGAATTTTATAAGTTAAATCGGTTAAATAATTGATCCAGAATCTAATATGATGGATCGACATGAATTAGTTGAAACTTGTAACTACAAAGTTGTAGAGCTTCTTGAGGCCTTTCAATCCAACGGTGGTGGTGGATTTCATGCGATGGATCAACATGAATCTGACCAGGAATATTACGCATTTCGTGGCGTTTTGCTGGGCTTGGGTGTGACCGAGCATAACGTGGCTTTGGGCAATGGCGCATGGGGCTATGGAGCTTCGTTTGGCAGTAGTTGATCGATCTCTAGGCGAGCGATGGTGGTGCGACAATCGAGAGGCATGCATATGTATGGGTTCATGCATGTGAACTTTAGCCTGGAAAGAAGATGATGTGGTTTAAAATGTGCTTAGGGTTTTCATAATTATGTAATTAAGGGTTAACTATTGTAATTAAAGAATATTAATTATATTATAATTCATGTAACTTACAAAATTCTTAACATTGTCATACGAGGTCTATTTCACACGAAATGAATTATGTTGGGTTTATTACTGAAAATACTATGCTATGGAGCTTGTTTCGATCGTTTTGGACCTTGCAAGATTTTTGGGTAAAATTAAATGCTTGTTTAGTTTTATTCCAAATAAAACACTACAACAACGAGTAGAAGCAAAGTGAGTAAAACTCACTCTCTCTGCCCCACTTATATTTTTATATAAGTGGGAATATTTTTATTATGCTATTTTGATAACTGTCAGATGTGTTATATATATGCATATATATTGGATATTTGGATGTTATGCTATAGTAGTTACTAGTTGGATATATTCCTGATGATTGGAGCAGATGAGACCCTATACATCAACGTATATGAGCGGATGACCCTTTTTACGCATGTCTGCCTCGAAGCAAACATTGTACATATTATGCTCATATATATGTTTGTTGCAGGTGACAGGTTGAAGGGATCCAGTAGGATTCCTCAGTATGATTGAAGTTTATTTACACATATTGTTATATATGTTGCATTATGTGATATTTGATATAATGGATGCCATGATTACTATGATTGATGTGAATCCTCTTATTTACTACTTTGTAGCATTGGGCCACATTTTTGGAGCATTGGGCCATGTTTTTAATAATTTTTGATTTGCTAAAGAAGTGAATTATTTTAAATGAATACAAAATTATAACTTTTATGTTATAAAAATTATGCCTTTGTTAAATATACTTAAATATGAATTTTGAAATATGAAAGCTATTTTGTAAAATAAGTTAAGCTGAGAGTTTTGAACTTATTATAAATGGTTTATATATATGATTTATAAAATTGATTTTTTATAAATAAAAGTAATGGAAATATAAACGAGTTTTATTAGTGTTAAATTGAAATTTTATAAAGGAATGCTATTAATAAAGAGATTTAATGAAATGGCAATGTTTTATAAATATTAGAAATGGATTTATAATCAAATTTGTAAATGGATTTGCAATTGAAATTTAGAAATAAATTAATAATGGACTTTATAAAAAATGAGATTACAAAAGAATGAATTGGTAAATAAAGAGGTTTATAAGTAAATAACTTATAACGGTATTTTGACATATAAATGAGATAAACAGGAATTTGGTTAATAAAGGAATTTTATAAATGGAAGTTTTTATAAAATAGAAATGTGAATTATAAACACTGTTTTATAAATGTGAAATTAATTAATCTGATAAGCTAAATATGGATTTTTTTATCAAAGGAAATATATTCACGTTTTTAAAGTGAAAAATCCTTAAAAGATTGTTTTGGGAAGTGATATTTTAAAATGGAGTGTAAATGGTTTGAAAATACAATAAGTTATGAATTCACTTATTATTAAAATAAGTTTATGAAATGTTTTCCAAATATTGAAATGGTTTTGGGGATATAAATTAATAAATCAGGCCTAGCGACTGTTTAAGTGTTAAATTATAATTTTGGCCATTTTAGTTTCTCAACTTGATGTGACTATTTAGTCATACACTTAGCTTGTAGGCATCTGCGTAGGCTTGATTATCGTTTTTGTAAAGGATGTTGATTCGAGTAGTGCAGAGTGATTAGTCTAATCTACTGAACTTCCTTCTTGGTTGACTGATAGAAAGTTGAAAGTTGGAAACGTGATAAGTCTGTGAAACTTGATTTCTGTATGAGATTGAGCAACGCTTTTGCGTTGTTGGTGCAAAGAGACCGAGATCTGTTTATCCGAAAACCACTTCGGACTAACCTATATGCGATTATTGTGCCATTTTTTTATGGTATTGGTATTTAGGATTTTCATAGTGAAGGAATACTTGTTGATTATTTGGGGTTAAGATCCCAATATACATATAGTAGCAGTAGTCTCTTCATTATGAAATATCCAATGCAAGGACTATTCACTACTAATCCTAGGGATTTCCCGATAGGATGCGGAAGGAAAGTACCTTCGGTTTGTCATGTTTCTGGGCAACTTGCATGGATGGATGTGTGACAGTGCATTTTATGAGATTACGTACATTAGTTTTTACAAATATACATATATGGTGGTAGAGAAGGCAACTTCTCTTAACTTAACACCTCCTTTAGATGTATGAGCTCATGGTTTTTATTTTTGTGGAATGCAATTAGTAGTGAATGGAAATGGCAATGTTGCATTCAAAGATGATGTGATATGTAATATATGAAAAGGTAATCATTGCCTCAAGCCTCATCAACCAAAAATGACCGAAATAGGGTAGATGCAGCAAGGCTAAGTGAGTCATTCCCATTAGGATATGATCATCCCTTTCTAGATATATTTCTTCTCACTATGACATTCCAGATGTAAATTATTGTGGACATATGCTATGAGGGACCTCGGATAGTTTGGAAACGACCGGAGGATGATATATTCAGTACTGTCTAGTAACGTGATAGGCCGGTCATGTGTTGGTAGAGGATCCTTTGTATTGGTTGTCAATATATTCCTCTAGAGATTTACTACCGGAAGGTAGTCCCTTCCCTGGTCATTTGTATGGAAATCCATTCTCCATTACGTGTCTGCCATTTTTTTTGTAGAACCTGCATTTTCAGCTTGTATAGCTGGAATTTAATCAAAGTAAAAATTTCAGCTATTTGAATTATTATTTGTATACTAGACACTAGTAATAATATAATAAGATTTGATATGAAATTTCCGGTTATCGTAAGGCAAAAACCAGTCTTTGTTTATGTTTGGGCGTGTCTTAGGAGATACCTTTCTTTTGATAAAAGAACGTCTTTATAACTTAAAATAAGTTCAGTTGAGATGTGTTTTTGTCATGCTAGTTTACCAGACTGATCCGAGCTTCCTTCCCTTTCAATGCTCGGGTCAGACAAAGTATATTTACAGGTTTAGATTTAGTGCTTTTGAAGCCTCGACAGACGAGCTGGATATCTTCATGTCGTATACATGTATCTGTTTATTTTCCACTGCATTATTGTTGTAAATTATCAGCATTTGTGAGGATAGGTTGTCATAACTGTCCAATCTGATAATTATTTATTCATGTACTATGATTGATGTATGTATATTACATTTTCTTTTTTGTAAAGATTATTCATCTATATTATATATTGTTCCACTGCG
Organism: Allium cepa; assembly: GCA_030765085.1. Classification (NCBI taxonomy): domain Eukaryota; kingdom Viridiplantae; phylum Streptophyta; class Magnoliopsida; order Asparagales; family Amaryllidaceae; genus Allium; species Allium cepa. The sequence continues at coordinate 402,395,535 of CM060946.1, forward strand.
ATGTGAGATTCTGTGTTGTTTTGGTTTTGTTTCTCTCTTCTTCTTCTCTTCTCTTCTTCTCTCTTCTTTCTTTCTTCTCACCCTCCCTCTTCTTTCTCGTGACTTTCTGTCATTCTGTGCTTTTTGGGTCGGACATGTGTAGTTTATTATCGATTCAAAGTGTATGGATTTGCGGGTCTTAAATCACCTTTAAGTAACTTTATTGAATGTGAAACCCAATGGCTTTTGTTTAGAAGAATAAATCATCATTCAGCTAATTAAGTTCTATTTGACACCTGTTAGCAGAACCAAGCACCATTCTGATATTATATAACTTGTACATGTGTTTAGCAGAACCAATCTCCATATGCTACTATAGTAACTTGGACGTCTTACCTATATGATTGATTGATTGTTATTGGCTGAATTTCTTTACATATCTGCTTATTACGTAAATACTCATGTTATAACTTGGAAAGTTAAACTTAATTAAATGTGAACCATTGTGGCTGCTAAGCCTCTTTTCGAACTTATGAACTAAAATATTTAAATTTTATCCTTTTTGAAAATGGTTTAAAGTTAATTATTGTTTTTAAATATGATATTTAAGGGATAGTTCAGCAGTTATTTTATTAAAAATCTTGGAAGTTAATTAAGTACTTTTAAATGGTTGTCTAAAATCATTATATTGTTAATGTGATTTAAAGATTCATAGAATGAAGAATATTTCTAGGTGTTTTGAATAATTGATTTTATCAAAGGAACCTAGTTGATTAAGTGTATTAAAGAAGTTTTGTTTTAAATAAGGAAAATTTATAAAAGATTTTTTATAAGTGGTTTTGGATATTTATAAAAGAAATTCAATAAAATGATTTTGGAGATTTATAAAGAGTTATAAAATGGTTTTGAGATTTATAAAAGAGTTTTGTAGATTAACTTGGTGGTTTATAAAGAGTTTTGTAAATGGGTTTGGAATTTAAGTAAAGGAGATTTCATACAAAAGAGAATTGTTAAAAGGATTTATTGTAGGAAATGTATAAAAGAATTTGAGATTTGATTTTGTTTAACCAACCTTCTTAATTTTGGTGGTATGGACGTTCATTACACACTTAACACTGAAGGAATATTGTTTTAGGTTATCTTTATTTCCAATTTAAATAACATTTTTTTATCCTTTGTATGATTTATAAATGAGAAATCTTTCATAAATGTTTTGTGAACATGCTTATGTCAGCGAGATAATTATATGGATGTATTTGATAAAAAAAATTAAAAAGAGATTTTAATAAATGATAGATTTATTTATAATGAGGCTTGGTTGTTGCTACGGTGATTAATCTATAAGTTGTTGTTGTTTGATACATCAATAGTTAAATTGTAAGGACCCGATATTTCCAACCATTCGCATCCGCACATGTCAGACTTGAATTGTTCAAAATATCGCATTGTAAATGAAATTTGGCAAATTTCAAAATATACAGCAAATAAATAATCACAGAATCGTAGACACAGAATCAGAATACTCGCAGCGGAATATGAAAATAACTTAGTGGTTCATGAAGCCACTATCAATAGTCTCAAAATAAGTATAAAGTACATAGTCTTAAACCAAATATAGTTTAAAATCTCCGCAGAAAATCTCAATATTAGATTGTATTGACTACAAAGCCTAATAAGAACTGAACAGAAACTTGACGGCAGCTTGAAAAGAGATGATCAGCAGAAGTCCAAGCTCCGGAGTGAAGTCTGAACTGAAACTCAGGCTCACCCGAGCGTAAATTAAAACATAAACACTCGAGTCAGGACATACAAACTTATAAAGTGTAAGCTAATTCAAGTGAACTGTAATAAAATAAAAGTAACTTAAAGGATGCTTGGGACCGCCCATCCTCTAAGGATCCATTAAACTATTTACTATATAGTAATACTTCGCAGTTATAATAGTTTCAATTAGTAAAATAAATTTACTTTTAAATAGCGTTAAGGAGTGACCCAATATTCCCCTTAACACATAATAGTCCCAGTAGTCCATCCAATATCATAGTCCCTCCTGATCGGGAAGCCACCAGAGGATACCACACGGGCTACGGGAGAAAACCAAACTCGTACAAGGCTCGCTATGGTAAGTGACACGGCACAACTAGGCAATGCCAGGGTAGATATACCAATTACGCATCCGGACCGGTGGTAACGCGTAGCTGCTACTACTGCCCAACTCGAACAACACTACCAAATCAAATGTTCGCACCAAACAATCACAAAGTAATAGAATGGCATGCGAAGAAGTGCGTCCGATCAAAGGTGCTACCTCATTAGTCCGTTAATCGCTCCTGTTTTAGCCACCTTATGCCAACTCATGGGAGTCGGGTCCACGTATTTACCTCATAGGAAACGTCACCACCATCCTACTTCATTCTGGAATCTCCACCGCGTACACGGTTGTCAGAGTTGTTTTCGGTATCGACAGAGATGATGCCGATATCCGATCCCGGTCTCTTTAACAACCAACATTATTATTACCCGTGGTTATAAAGAATCTAAAATAGTTTATATTTCAATCAAAATGCTACTTTTGAAACTATTTGAAAGTGAAGTTATTTTTCTTACAAAATAAAATATAAAATCCCAAAAGTTTAGCCTTAGTCCAATTGTATCAACTACAGCACTTGCAAAGTGCGGTAATATCCTTTATAATAAATTTGAGTAAATTAAAATTTAGATTTCAATATAATTTCAGCAAAATTAAACCTTTTATTTAAACAAATCAAAATTTCCACTTTTAAATAGCCATTTAAATTTCTCAATAATTTATGATTTTTATAAAGTAAATTCTTCAAGTATATATCTAACTTTTATACTTTATATAAAATCAAGTACACATTTTCTATGAATTTTACTTAATAATTAAGTTAAATAACCATTTTCAAAATAACGAAATTTCCAATTAATTTCTTAACTTACCTTTATTTCAAAACCAGCCTCCCATTTCTAAATCAAGTTATATTTCAACTTCCATATTTCACTACTTCAACTATTTAATTCGTAGAAAACTTATCCACGCTTTATATTCGAGTTATAACAAATTTCATATTTTATTTCTTAGCTAAAATTCCACTTATTTTACAAATCCAATTTACAAAAGAAATTTATACTTTAAATTTTTAACTTTTATTTATTTACATCTTTAACTTGTAAAATATAACTATGCTTAAGAATTATTTTAAATCAAATTTTAAACAAAATATTATACATTCTAATTTTACAAATATTTAATAATTCCAGAAAATTTATACATAAATATATATATAACCACGGGTCTGTATAATATTTTCTAACCTAGGTCAAGTGTTACGGATAATATATCATTTCAATCCGTAATTTAAAAAGAAAATCCGGGTTTTATCATTTCAAACCCGCAATCCCAAGTTAAATAAATAACTAAATATATAAATGAATAAAATAAATATCGTTCAGGCATATCATTTCAGCCTGTAATGACTTCTATTCTACAGGGAACTAGCAGTGGGATTAAGCGGTAAATTAATAAATAGTATAACAGCATAAATAAAACAGTATCTAATATAAATGATGATGTGTAGGTTTAATAACAGGATTTTAACATCATCAATTTATATAACAGTCAAATAAAAATGAAATAAAATTTTATTCTACAATTACACTTGTTATTAATCCACAGATTTATAAGTACGTTTGTCAGGTGAGAATACTCGTCTTCTCGAAGCTGTAGAATTTACTCAAACAACGATATCTACCCCGAAAGAAGAGTATAGAAGGCACGATCAATTTTTAGTGGATGCAACGACTTGATTCAAATCTTGAACAAAGCAATTAAATAAAACTATGTATTCGAATCTTATCACAAACACAGCAAATTTGAAACAAGATTGAATTTAAGGAAATTGACACAACGGCTCGACCACTCACCACACGACTTGACCCACATATCAAATGCTCGGCTTGTTCATTCATTCCTTTTTTTTACACTAAGTGCAACATGTGGTTTACGTATTAATACTTCGTAATTATTCTTAGTATACAATACTTCATATGGATTTGTTCATAGTGCATAAAGACTGTTATTCATGTATGTATCTAGCTACCTATATTCACTATATATCCTAACACGCTAATGCTCAGGATGTTCTACTCACATGCACAGGTGGCTCCCTACTATTCTATTCACCCTCTTATTATAATTTTTTTTATTTTTTTATAAAAAGGCACGGCCCTTGCCAAATTTCAAAACTCGAATGCATGCACTCCGGAGACTTCACGTCATGGTATAGAGGACTGGTTACACAAGCTACAGGTGGCGCATATTTTCTACTACAGAAATGCAAAAGGGTAATTTCAACCTAGTCTCTAGTTGAACAACACAACACTATGCTTGCCCATATACTCATTCCTGACATGTACGCATAATTTACTTCTCCCTTTTTATTTTTTTTTATTTTTTAATTTAAACTGAACGCATGCAGTAGCATGCCAAGTCAGTGGCTAACGACCCAATCATGCAGGAGCAAAATGCAAAATGATGTGGCTCTCTTCCCTATTTTTTTTTTCAAAGCCTGAAACACAAACATTTGAAATAGATTAAGGCAGGGTTAAACTCAGGTGGCTCAAGCCTATATACATGCATGCACTCGAGATTTAGTCCTGTAGGCTGATTTTAAAAGGTAACGCATGCATTTTCCCCCCCTTTTTTTTCTTTTTTTTCGAACGATGGCCAGCACAAAGTCACGGGATGGTTCATGGTGTAAGGTCAGTGACAGAACAAGGAGCGAAGGGTGGTGGTGGAGTAGCCGAGCATGATGGAACAAACAATAGGAAATAGAGAAAAACTAAAAAAAGAAAGAGGAAAATAAGAAGGAAGAAGGGATGCAGCTATGTACCTGATGCTACCTGAAGCTTTAGCACGACAGGGAAGAAAATGAATGAAATTGTTGCAAATGTGCTACGTATTTAAAGATGAGCATGCGGTAATGGAAATGTAAATGAGGGGTTATGAATTTATATAGTGGGTTGCGTGTTTTTGGGCATGCGAAAAATCAATGCAGGAAAAAAATTGCAAGTGAATTCAAATTTTAGAATGCTAAAAGAACTGAATGATTTCACTAATTATTAAAGGTTGTGTTTTATAATTAAATTGGTTGAGTGATTTTAGAAAAGTAACGACAAGAATTGATTTAAAACAATTATACCCGTGATTGGAATATGTACATAGGGTATCTTGAGTGATTTTAGAGGAAGAAACTACAAGAGATAAATGAACTTTTGAACGTACTCCAATAAATATAATCTTGCACTGATTTAAGGTGAAAATAGGCAACGATTAATTTATTTCGTTGATTTACAAAAGAAACGGCAAGAAAAATGGAACATCTACGGATTAAATTCTTTATTTATCTAAGATAATAATTTAAAGAAGGTGCATGATGGAGATAATTGTGTTTGTTAAAAATGCAAGAAATAAATTGCTTTAGGAATGGTAAATGGAAAGAAAAAAAAGAACGTGATTATTTAAAAGATGTAAACAGGCGATGATTTTGTGGTGAAAGAAATAGGCAAGCAATTAATTGATTGCGTTGGTTGATAAAAAGAAACTGCAAGAATAAAATTGATTTTGGTAGACTTTTGAAAAAAAATTGGGATGTGGGTTTTGTAATTAAATCAGCAAAATTGCGCAATTAGAGGGGAGAAAGATTAGGAAGCAATTAATTTGTACGTGTTTATATTAGTAAGGAAGTAAATGGATTTTTTTTATAAATGCAAGAAATAAGGATATTGGAATGACTACAGAGAGAGGATCGTGAGGTTTTTTTTCTACTTAAAAGTGTGCGTTGATTAAGATGAGGGATTATAGGCAAGAATTTATTTAAAACAATTACCCCGTTGCTTTGATTTTGAATCAGTCTATTGAATATTTTTCCTATCAATTTCACACGTGAGGTAAGGAAAGTTTGGAATAATTAATTACAGTGAGTAATAAATTTTTATTACCAGTGTAGATTTCGTGAATTAAGGAGAACATAAAACGGCAAGCAATCAATTTGCTTCAAACGGAAACGGAAAATTGACCAAAAGAATAATGTTGTGCGACGTGTAAATATTAAAGAGAATATCTTGCGTTGACTTTTAGGGAACCATGGCAAGAATTAAAGTATGAATGTTTATGGAATTTGTGAATAACGTTTCTATTAAATCAGAAGAGCAAAAGTAAAGTGAATATATTTAGAATGCGTACAATAGATGCAAATATTTTATGCCCAAAATGTAACGAAAATAACGGATTTAAATTTTATACTTTTTCTTATATATACGTTATTTATTCCATCAAATAACGCGCCTTTTAAACGCGTAATTAAATAGTTTATTTATACAATAATTTTTTTTTCAAATTTTTTTTCCTAATTGAAACATGATTTTGCTAAAAATTAAGTTAATTACCGTCTTCAACAAAAACCCAAATTTCCAATTAAAGTTAATTCTTAACCACGTCAAAATTTCAGAGATATTTTTTTTATTATTTAAAATTTTTGGGCAATGTTTTTAAATAAATTTAAAATTTTAGATTTTTATATAATAAAGCCCCAAAGTATTATAATTAAAAGAATTATATATTTGTTAAAATTTTGGGCTGTTACACTCTCCCCCACTCAGAACTTTTCGTCCTCGAAAAGGAAGAAGGTAGGGGAATAGAAACAACCGGAAAGAGAACTAAATTGAAACTCAAAATAGAATTATTAATCTAAACCATACAAATTAATTTTAAATTAATAATTGATTTCATCTATTTAATTTCACTTAAGATAAATTTTACTATTTCAAATTTCATTACTTCGTTTTCCAATTATCTTAAAATAAAAATTTCTAAAATCATACGTTTGAAAATCATTTGTTATACTCGAAAATGTGTTCAATAAATTAATATCTTTTTTTTGTTCCTAATTATAACTAAATTTATTTCTTTCAATATATTTTTATCATCTATGTTAAATACGTTTACACTTATTACAACTGTTTAAATTTATTCTAAGTTCCTTTAACTTCATTTTGTATTGCAAATTATTCCATTACCTTTGTTAATCTTTTTATAACTAGAATTTAAGTGTATAACATTTATTATAACCACTCAAAATTTATTTATAAAAGCTTTTTATATTGTATATTATCCAATTACATTGTTAACTTCTGAAAATCAAGGTAAGTTATATTGAAATGAAATTGAGTATTATACAAATAAAACTTTCAAATTCAATTATCTCAAGTTGTAATCATTTATTCAAAAATTTGATTTTCTTTTTTTATAATTGAAATTATTCCTTAAAATAAAATTTAAGAATTAAATTTCTGATTACCTTCAAACCATTTAGAGATAAATAAATATATGTACATAATATGTCAAATCAAATTTAAATCATATATCTATATATTATAAATCAAGTCATATTTTAGAGATTCAAATCAATTAAATTCTCAAGGTTACACTGTGGCTAGACTTCATAATGGTCTCTTCACTTCGAAACTCGAAAGTGAATGTCGATGATGTTGCAGTCATCACCGAAATTATTTCCTAGCGACATAGAGAAGAGTACTGATATTTAAACCTTTAAAATTCTAGGGAAACAAATTTATATTCGAAAATAATTTAAATAATATATCCTTTTAAAACTTTAAACACAAGGTTTGAAGCCATCGGGAATTGAATTCTCAAGTTCTAGTTTTAAATTCGTTTCTATTTCCAAATTAATTTATAACCATTGTTTATAGTTCAATTATTTATATGAGACAAAACCCATGGTTTACAAAACCATAAATAAAATCAAAGACTATTATCTCTTGACAACTAGTTAAATTAATTATAAAAATTCTGAAAATTATACTTATATAGAAAATATTAGATTTTTCCAAATATAGGAATAAAATTTTCGAAACAAGGATAGAGATTCAAATTTGATGGACTCAAATCAAAGAGAATTTTGATTTAAAGATAAGTTGGAATCAGAAGATCCGATGATTAAATAACAGAATAAGGATCCGGAAAAGTTCATATAAATCGCGAGAAACCTTAACCTGGTCAACCGTGACTTAAAGAATAAGATGGATGTGGATTGTCTAGGTTAGATCTACATTCGATCTGAAGAGATAGAGTTCGGAATAACCAAAGATACTAGCATCTAAACCGAGGATAAATATAAATCTCTGGTGAATCAATGCTAATTGTAAAGGAGTTTCACCCCTCTATTAGAATATTGGCGAGACCGCCAATTCACTATAAAGATCATCCGAAGTGGAGTTATGTGATACTCCAGAATCGAAAGAAGATGAATAGTGAGGGACACGAATGAACTTTGGAACCGCATGGAACGTTCCACAATTCGAAAAGGAAGAGATTCAAGCTCGAATGAAAGTGATTCTGTAAATCAAATTTACCATACATTCTAAGTTTTGCCTAGAGCCAAAGCTCTGATACCAAATGTAACGATCCGATATTTCCAACCATTCGCATCCGCACTTGTCGGACTTGAATTGTTCAAAATACCGCGTTGTAAATAAAATTTGACAAATCTCTAAATATATAGTAAATAATAATCACATAATCATAGACACAGAATCAGAATACTCACAGCGGAATATAAAAATAACTTAGTGGTTCATGAAGCCACTAACAATAGTCTCAAAATAAGTATAAAGTACATAGTCTTAAACCAAATATAGTTTAAAATCTCCACAGAAAATCTCAATATTAGATTGTCTTGATTACAAAGCCTAATAAGAACTAAACAGAAACTTGACGGCAGCTTGAAAAGAGATGATCAGCAGAAGTCCAAGCCCCGGAGTGAAGTCTGACCGGAAACTCAGGCTGACCCGAGCGTAAATTAAAACATAAACACTCGAGTCAGGACATTCATACTTATACAGTGTAAGCTAATTCAAGTGAACTGTAATAAAATACAAGTAACTTAAAGGATGCTTGGGAACGCCCATCTTCTAAGGATCCGTTAAACTATTTACTATATAGTAATACTTCGCTATTATAATAGTGTCTATTAGTAAAATAAACTTACTTTTAAATAGCATTAAGGAGTGACCCAATATTCCCCTTAACACGTAATAGTCCCAGTAGTTCATCCAATATCATAGTCCCTCTTGATCGGGAAGCCACCAGAGGATACCACACGGGCTACGGGAGAAAACCAAACTCGTACAAGGCTCGCTATGGTAGGTGACACGACACAGCTAGGCAATGCCAGGGTAGATATACCAATTACGTATCCGGACCGGTGGTAACGCGTAGCTACTACTAACGCCCACCTCAAACAAAACTCCCAAATCAAAGGTGTGCACCAAACAATCACAAAGTAATAGAATGACATACGAAGAAGTGCATCCGATAAAAGGTGCTACCTCATTAGTCCATCAATCGCTCTTGTTTTAGCCACCTTATGCCAAATCACGGGAATCGGGTCCACATATTTACCTCAAAGGAAACGTCACCACCATCCTACTTCATTCTGGAATCTCCACCGCGTACACGGTTGTCAAAGTGGTTTTCGGTATCGACAGAGAGTATGCCCATATCTGATCCCGGTCTCTTTAACAACCAACGTTATTATTACCCGTGGTTATAAAGAATCTAAAATAGTTTATATTTCAATCAAAATGCTACTTTTGAAACTATTTAAAAGTGAAGTTATTTTTCTTACAAAATAAAATATAAAATCCCAAAAGTTTAGCCTTAGTCCAATTGTATCAACTACAGCACTTGCAAAGTGCGGTAATATCCTTTATAATAAATTTGAGTAAATTAAAATTTAGATTTCAATATAATTTCAGTAAAATTAAACCTTTTATTTAAACAAATCAAAATTTCCACTTTTAAATAGTCATTTAAATTTCTCAATACTTTATGATTTTTATAAAGTAAATTCTTCAAGTATATGTCTAACTTTTATAATTTATATAAAATCAAGTACACATTTTCTATGATTTGTACTTAATAATTAAGTTAAATTACCGTTTCCCAAATAACTAAATTTCCAGTTAATTTCTTATCTTACATTTATTTCAAAACCAGCCTCCCATTTCTAAATCAAGTTATATTTCAACTTCCATATTTCACTAATTTAACTATTTAATTCATAGAAAAATTATCCTCGCTTTATATTCAAGTTATAACAAATTTCATATTTTATTTCTTAGCTAAAATTCCATTTATTTTACAAATCCAAATTTACAAGAGAAATTTATACTTTAAATTTTTAACTTTTATTTATTTACATCTTTAACTTGTAAAATATAACTTTGCTTAAGAATCATTTTAAATCAAATTTTCAACAAAATATTATACATTCTAATTTTACAAATATTTAATAATTCCAGAAAATTTATACATATATATATATAACCACGGGTCTGTATAATATTTTCTAACCTAGGTCAATTGCTACGGATAATATATCATTTCAATCCGTAATTTATAAAGAAAATCCGGGTTTTATCATTTCAAACCCGCAATCCCAAGTTAAATAAATAACTAAATAAATAAATGAATAAAATAAATATCGTTCAGGCCTATCATTTCAGCATGTAATGATTTCTATTCTACAGGGAACTAGCAGTGGATTAAGCAGTAAATTAATAAATAGTATAACAGCATAAATAAAACAGTATCTAATATAACTGATGATGTGTAGGTTTAATAACAGGATTTTAACATCATCAATTTATATAACAGTCAAATAAAAATGAAATAAAATTTTATTCTACAATTACACTTGTTATTAATTCACAGATATATAAGTACGTTTGTCAGGTGAGAATACTCACCTTCTCGAAGCTGCAGAATTTATTCAAATAATGATATCTACCCCGAAAGAAGAGTACAGAAGGCACGATCAATTTTCAGTGGATGCAACGACTTGATTCAAATCTTGAACAAAGTAATTAAATAAAACTAAGTAATCGAATCTTATGACGAACACAACAAATTTGAAAAAAGATTGAATTAAAGGAAATTGACACAACGGCTCGACCAACCACACGACTTGACCCACATGTCAAAGGTTCGGCTTGTTCATTCATTCCTTTTTTTTACTAAGTGCATCATGTGGTTTACGTATTAATACTTCGTAATTATTCTTAGTATACAATACTTCATATGGATCTGTTCATAGTGCATAAAGACTGTTATTCGTGTATGTATCTACCTACCTATATTCACTATATATCCTAACACGCTAATGCTCAGGATGTTCTACTCACATGCACAGGTGGCTCCCTACTATTCTATTCACCCTCTTATTATAATATTTTTTTCTTTTTTTATGAAAAGGCACGGCCCTTGCCAAATTTCAAAACTCGAATGCATGCACTCCTGAGATATCACGTCATGGCATAGAGGACTGGTTACACAAGCTACAGGTGGTGCACATTTTCTACTTCAGAAATGCAAAAGGGTAATTTCAACCTAGTCTCTAGTTGGAAAACACAACACTATGCTTGCCCATATATTCATTCCTGACATGTACGCATAATTTACTTCTCCCTTCATTTATTTATTATTATTATTATTTATTTAAACTGAACGCATGCAGTAGCATGCCAAGTCAGTGGCTAACAACCCAATCATGCATGAGCAAAATGCAAAATGATGCGTCTCTCTTCCCTATTATATTTTTTTCAACGCCTGAAACACAAACATTTGAAACAGATTAAGGCAGGGTTAAATACAGGTGGCTCAAGCCTATATACGTGCATGCACTCGAGATTTAGTCCTATATGCTGATGTCAAAAGGTGGCGCATGCATTGTTTTCCCCTTTTTTTTCGAACATTGGCTGCACAAAGTCACGGGATGGTTCATGGTGTAAGGTCGGTGACAGAACAAGGAGCGAAAGGTGGTGGCGGAGTAGCCGAGCACGGTGGAACAAACAATAGGAAATAGAGAAAAACTAAAAAAAAAAAAGAGGAAAATAAGATGGAGAAGGGATGCAGCTATGTACCTGGTGCTACCTGAAGCTTTAGCATGACAGGGAAAAAAATGAATGAAATTGTTGCAAATGTGCTACGTATTTAAAGATGAGCTTGCGGTAATGGCAATGTAAATGAGGGGTTATGAATTTATATAGTGGGTTGCGTGTTTTTGGGCATGCGAAAAATCAATGTAGGAAAAAAATGGTAAGTGAATTCAAATTTTAGAATGCTAAAAGAACTGAATGATTTCACTGTATTATTAAAGGTTGCATTTTATAATTAACTTGGTTGAGTAATTTTAGAAAAGTAACGGCAAGAATTGATTTAAAACAATTATACGCGTGATTGGTATATGTACATAGGGTATCTTGCGTGATTTAGAGGGAGAAACTGCAAGAGATAAATGAACTTTTGAACGTACTCTAATAAATAAAATCTTGCACTGATTTAAGGTGAAAATAGGTAACGATTAATTTATTTCGTTGATTTACAAAAGAAACGGTAAGAAAAATTGAACGTCTACGGATTAAATTCTTTATTTAGCTAAGATAATAATTTAAAGAAGGCGCACGATGGAGATAATTGCGTTTGTTAAAAATGCAAGAAATAAATTGATTTAGGAGCGGTAAATGGAAAGAAAAAAAAGAACGTGATTATTCAAAATATGTAAACATGCGATGATTTTGGGGTGAAAGAAATAGGCAAGCAATTAATTGATTGCGTTGGTTGATAAAAAGAAACGGCAAGAATAAAATTGATTTTGGTAGACTTTTGAAAAAATAATTGGGATGTGGGTTTTGTATTTAAATCAGCAAAATTGCGCAATTAGAGGGGAGAAAGATTTGGAAGCAATTAATTTGTACGTGTTTATATTAGTAACGAAGCAAATGGATTTTTTTTATAAATGCAAGAAATAAGGATATTGGAACGACTATAGAGAGAGGTACGTGAGGTTTTTTTTGTCTACTTAAAAGTATGCGTTGATTAAGATGAGGGATTATAGGCAAGAATTTATTTAAAACAATTACCATGTTGCTTTGATTTTGAATCAGTCTATTGAATATTTTTCCTATCAATTCCACACGAGAGGTAAGGAAAGTTTGGAACAATTAATTACAGTGAGTAATAAATTTTTATTACCAGTGTAGATTTCGTGAATTAAGGAGAACATAAAATGGCAAGCAATCAATTTGCTTCAAAACGGTAATGGAAAATTGACCAAAAGAATAATGTTGTGCGACGTGTAAATACTAAAGCGAATATCTTGCGTTGATTTTTAGGGAACCATGGCAAGAATTAAAGTGTGAACGGTTATAGAATTTGTGAATAAAGTTTCTATTAAATTAGAATAGGAAAAGGAAAGTGAATATATTTAGAATGCGTACAACAGATGCAAATATTTTATGCCCAAAATATAACGAAAATAATGGATTTAAATTTTATACGTTTTCTTATATATACGTTATTTATTCCATCAAATAACGCGCCTTTTAAACGCGTAATTAAACAGTTTATTTATACACTAATTTTTTTTTTCAAATTTTATTTCTTAATTAAAACATGATTTTGCAAAAAATTAAGTTATTTACAATCTTCAACAAAAACCCAAATTTCCAATTAAAGTTAATTCTTAACCACGCCAAAATTTCAGAGATCTTTTTTTTATTATTTAAAATTTTTAGGCAATTAAATAATTTTAAAATTTTATATTTTTATATAATAAAGCCCCAAAGTATTATAAAGAACGAAATATTTGTTAAAATTTTGGGCAGTTACATAAATAATTGAATATCAAATCTTAACCTATTTTAACTCCCGATGTATGATTATACATTCGAGTCGCCTTGTAAGGACTCGAATGCTTGTTGAATACTTCCAAAGAACCAAAATTGAGTTATGCAGAAATTGTTTCTTAGTTTGGAGACAAAGGTTTCCAAATTTATCTGAACCACTCATAACTGATAACAATCGTGATGAAGTATGATATGAGGCTATATTATTCTTTTTTGGGTGATTCCAAAATGGAAGATAGTAACTTTTGAATACTTGTTTGGGTCCCAAAACAACTGTTAATTATGAATGCTGGCATTGCCTCTCTGCTTGGAGGGCAGTGTTAACCTTCCAAGATGGTATATTAATAAAGGAGGTAAAAGTGTAGCCTCAAGCCTCACGACAGAGAAGAAATGCTAAAACTGGGTATGCAGCATAGCCATGTGGTTAGCTACCATTAGGTGCCGTTTTCTCATTCTAGATTGTCCATTAGAGTTGTTTTGCATGAAGGAATTAAGGGGCAATGTAAAGCAACTTCAGTGTCAAAGGGGTGAGGCAATCCGGCTTGTTATGTTAAATAGGCAAGCCAGCTCTATGTAACAGGGTGGCAGATATGCCTGTAGCCTTCAGGTACATTTTCTAGAGGTATATCATTGAAAGGTAATACATTACTTACCATCATTGAAACCCATTCTCCAATATGAAGCTTTACGGATTTAGATGTGCCCAACTATGTTGAAATATGAGAGGCAATTTTTTTGGCAATATATTGTATTCACTTTAAATGTAGACATTATGATAACATCACTGGATTTTTATAATAAAATATTTTAGTTACTATAAAACAAAAACCATTTCGTGTTTATGTGTGACATGGTCTTGTGAAATACTTTTTATTTCGAAAGGTTTATCAAATATAGTAATGCACACGATTCGTTTCGAGCTTTTCTCACGTTGGATTTACCAGACTGACTTGGGCGTTGTTTTCCTATAATGTGCAGGTCTGCCTGAGCATGTTTTCTGCATTTATCTAGATTATTTGAAGCTTTCAAGAGATGATAAAGATTCTCCAGGATGTATTCACATATTTTATGTTCTTTCGTTGTTTAATTGTTCTTGATGATTGTTTGTTATATTTATCAAAAGTTATAAGGACATGATATTATACCCATCGAGGCTTATAATAGGTTAAAGTACAGTGACGTTGTGTATAATGAAGATTTTTTATTAATTAATAACTTGTTAATTTTATATATTACTCATCACGTTTGTGAGATTGTGTTCTTTCTTTTTCTTTCTTTCACCCCAAACAATATGTCTTTCAGTCATTTAAACGATCGGCATATGAATACCGACAATGTATCAAATATCCACTTTTAGTGTAAGAAAGTGCAACACCCCATATTTTTAGTAACATTATTTAGGATATTTAATTAGCTAAATTAAATAAAATAATAGGATGATTAGGGGATGGAGATTTCTGATTAATAAAGGGTAGTCATGCCATGTAAACAATGAACTAAAGAGTTATAAGGTTAACACAAATAGCTAAGTGGCAATATAGGAATAGATACATTCTTATACCCTAAACCACTTAAGCCCTTGTTCCCAGGTTCGTTCATAATTCATAAACAAAAATATAAACTAAGGCCAGCCACTATAAGGAAGAGCAAGAGAAGTTTTAAAGATAAAGCTAGGATTTTAAAAGGGGGAATCAAATCAACTTAATCGAGATCTAATCTCAAATCTCAAATCCCTAATCTCAAAAGCTAATTTTAATAATGACTACATCTCATTTTCTAATTGTTTCAGTGTTATGGATAATCTAATTGCAAAATTATACCATGTTTTGAATGATTAAATGTTTATATATGTTTGCTGATGATTTATGCTTGTTCATATCAATTTTATGATATGTATTGATATGAAAATCCTATTTAATGACATCCAAATGCCTTACGATATTAGATATAGATCAAAAATGATCTTTTAGAGATGGATTTCAGTTTTCATAATTTTCTGAATTAATGTGGATTTTATATAAAAAATTAGTGTGGAAAATGATGATTTGGGTTTTATATTATTTGCGGCTAAATAATTTATATTTTGGGTCTGGAATTAATATATGTTAGAAAACATATTAAAAATGGTTTTCTCGAATTATTGTAGTATTTTCCTAAGTGTTTTGATAGGTATATTGTAATGGCCCATTTTTTCGCACCCTTTGAATCGATAATAAACCACACATGTCTAACTCAAATTGCACGAAAAAACGGATCATTAAGGGTAGGAAGAAAATAAAAACAAAATGGAATCTTACACGAATAGAATAACATATATTATTTCGATAGTAATCTTTACAGTGGAAAATTTTATAATACAATACCAGAGTCTAACCTAAATTCGGCCTGAACAGTTATAAACCCCTGTCCTTACAAATGCTGAAAACAACAACAGAAATGCAATAGATGCAGTAGATAATAGAATACATCCGTACGATGATGAAGATATCCAGCTCTCCTTTGGAAACTCTAACCGTCTTCAACTAAACCTGAAACTACTCGGATCTGAACCGAGTATTAAAAATACCCAGATCAGGCTTGATAAAGCAGCATGAGATACTCGAAATATTAAATGCGTAGATCATGATGATGCTATCAAAACTTTTGAAAAGAAGGGTATCTCATAAGACCATGCTGACACGTAAACATGGATGGGTTTTTACCATATGATAACCAAAACACTTTTATACCGAAATACACTTGATATTATTTTATTGACATTCCTTTGAACATACTTTTTAATTGAACTTATTCAAATAAGGTATCAATATCTAGACTAAGTCTAAGGTAACATATCCGGACTAGGTCAATGGAATATACCGAATGGAATATATGATATCAGAAAGGGGTAGTCGAAATGTTTGCAAGTCATTGCAGTTATTTTGGGAATATAATGAAAATTATAATTCTCGTATTTGGACTAGATTTCAAACATGATAGGGAACTAGTGGAAAGATCAGTCTTTATCCACCGCTTACGTCCAAGACTTAGACGTCGTTATGTAACAAAACAAATAGCTAAAAGGAGATACAATCTGCAAATAACATCCAAGGACTTGGACTTCGCGCATCTCTGCCATAAGGCTCATACGTATCTGCTACCTAGGGCTTAGAATGTAACGACCCAGAATTTTTGATAATTAAAATTTTAATATTTAATTAATTTTAAATATTAATGAGTGAATTTATAAGTCAAATAAATTTTTATTTGAATTTTTGGATTTAATTGGATAATTAAATCGATAATTTAATATGTTAAATTATGGAAAATAATTGAAAATTGAGTTAAATATGATAGAAAATGATTTGTAAAATTTTATTTTATCATATGGAAGTTAGAAAGATATTTTAGAACTTTTAAAATCGAATTAAAAGTTAATTTGTGAAAATTGAATATTTTAATATTAAAATCGACTAGTGAAAATAGTCAATTTTTGAACAGTCTCAGAATTGAACGAAACCAGTTCCATTGGATTCGTAATAGTTAGTTATTACCGGATTTCAAATTTCGTGTCAATCGGAGTTATCGTTTGATCGTGGCAGCTCGAAACGCATCGATTTATTTTTAATTTAAATTTGACGAGCTAAAATAGCCATTTTTCAAAAAGTCTCGGATTTCGACGAAACCAGTTTCATCGGATCCGTAATGTGATATTATTGTAAGGTTTCAAATTTCAAGTCAATTGGATTTACGGTTTGTCCTGTACAAATTAAAACGCCTAGAAATCGACTTAAATCGGTTTAATTCAAATTGAGCGTTTACAGCCATAACTCGCACATACTTCCGAATTAGCTTCCGAAACCTATTCCATTGTGTCCGGAACGTGGGATAAACCCTAGAAACGCTGGTTACGGCGCGTAAATCGGAGTTCGGAATTTCCGGATGAATAGTGTTCGTTTTTTCCTATAAATAGCTCAAAATTCACAAGAAAATAGAAAAAAAAAATAAAACCCTAGTTGCAATGCACAGCCGCCACCATCAATATGAAGGGCCGAAATTTGTCCATCTTTTCCCCTTAATATTTCTCAATCCATCAATCGATTCACGAGGTGTTCAACTGCAAAGTTGTAGAGGATAGAGAGGGCTTCAGATCCATACGGTCGAGATGGCGTTTGGCGTCGTGTGGAGGTGGGAAGGTTGCCGCGTTCGTGGCCGTGTGTCATCGGGTCGCGCGCACGTAGAGGTGACCGAGTTTCAAGCCCCTCTGGCCGAACGTGGAGGGGAGCAAGGCGCGCGTGGTGGTGGTGATTGATCGAGTCGAAGTGGTTCGTATTGGGTGAAAAATTCAACCCTAGTTCAACGTGATGGGTTCGGTTTCTATGCGTGTTGCCTGGAGCTTCTTCGTGGCAATGGGAAGATGAAGGAGAGGCATTGGATTTGGATCCAAGGGCTAGGATTGTTTTTGGTTAGAAAAAAATTAATAAATGTTGTAATTGTTTATATAAAATTGTGTACAAACTTCAAAAATTCATAACTTTTTCATACGAGGTCGAAAAAATGCAAACTCAGTTGCGTTGGAATCGTATGGACGAGCACTACGCGATGGAGTTGGTTTGGAGTCATTTGGAGTTAGTGAGAATTTTGGGTAAAATTAAACGTCCGTTTAATTTTATTCGAAATAAATCGCTAAAACGGAAATAAAATCAAGGTGAGAACTTCTCACTCAATCGAATCAGTTTCGATTTTATTTTAAATAGTTAGATTTAAAATATTTGAATGCATGTTTGAATGTTGATTGATATCTATTGATTGTTAAAATAGACATTATACGCCGTTAGTAAGCGGATGTTATTTATTAAAAACATATACCGCGAATATTTCATAAACAGTGAAATTGGTATTATAAATAATATCAATATATATATTGGCATATGTATATATTGCAGTTATTGATTTCCCGCATTTATTTGTTTAGCGGATGAGACCCTATTACGCCGTTAGTAAGCGGATAATATTTAATAAGAACATGTACCGCGATAATTTCGTACTGGAGCGAAATTGGTATTGTGCTAATGTTTTTGGATGCAGGAAACAGGTTGGAGGGTTCCAACTGGATTCCTCAACAGTATTTATTTAATTTCAGATATTTAGATATTTGATTGATTATCATATTGATATATGATATCGTTGTTGTCGTGATTGACTATTTGGTGTGTAGCATCATTGGACCCAGATTTTGGGATTTTAAAATGATTTTTAAAGTGATTTTTGAGAATATACTATATTTTTGGAATTGATCCGTTTTAAATAAATAAACGTTATAATTTTTAAAGTTATAAAAATTATGATTTTGTGAAATATAGTTAAAAGATGATTTTTGAGAAAAATGAACCAATGATTTTATAAAATAGTTTAAACTGGATTTTTGAGTTTATTATTAAAAGTTTGAAAATAAGATTTATAAAATTTGATTATTTTATAAATCAGAATGGTGGAATTATAAAGGAATTGAAAGATGTTTTTAAAAGAATAATATAAATTGATTTATATTAAGAGATTTATAAATGGATATTTATAAATTGAAATATGGACATTATAAAACAAGTTTTATAAGTGTTCGAATGAAGTGAAAATGAATTTCATAAATGAATGAAATTTATAGAATTTTAAACAGTGAAGTTATAAATGGAATTTTATGAACAGTAGGTTTATAAAATTTATAAAGTTATTGAAAGAATGAATTTTGGATAAATAATTGAATCTTATAAGTTATAAGATTTATAATTATGAAGTTAAAAGAACGATTTTTGTAAAGTAATTGTTTTATAAGTAATTAACTTATAATATGAACGTTTAGTTTATAATTTAGTTATAAACTGGAATAGGTTAATAAAGGAATTTATAAAAAGGAAGTTTTTATAAATAATTAGAAATGGAATTTATAAACGTTGTTTTATAAATTTGCAAATGATTTATTTTGACGAGAAAATTTGTTGAAACCTATAAATGGAGTTATATTCACATTTTTGAATAGTGAATAATCCTTTGAATTAAAATGAATAAAAGGATGAAATTTGTTAACAAAGTATATTCACGTTTTTGAATAGTGAATAACACGTTAAAGAAATTGTTTTGGATTTGGTGTTTTAAATAGAATTAAAACGACCTAACGATGTTTTAAAATGTGTTGAGATTCGAAACCATAGATTTCAACATTTATTGTCGAAATAGACGTTTTCGAGAAATAAAAGGAAATGATGGACTATTACACTGTTGTTATAGTAAATAATTTCCGAAAGGAAATGTTTTGAATAGTATTGGGATTTATATATCTATTTAATTTCGAATCCCTATATTAGTGATTTTGGGTTGTCGTAACGATGTTTTACGTGACATTCGTTTTGGCCCAAATAAATATGTTAAAGAGAATGATTTCCTTAAAGAATGAAATATATACTTAATCTCGATTTAAGTATATTGAATATTTTCTAAGTGTTGGAAATAAATAAAATTTGTGAATTACTTATGAATAAGTAAGTATGGAAATGTTTTCCAATATGAAGTGAATAATTAGAATTTATCTTTTTAAAGATAAATTGAAAATGGATAGTTGAAATCGTATATGCATGAATATTTTGAAATATAAATTCATTATGGAATTTATAAATGAAAAGTAGAATTTGTTTGAAAATAAATATTTGATTTATTTTTGAAGTGTGAAAATTATATATCTTGTAAAGATATTTTGGAAAATAAATAATTTGGGAAAATTATTTGGAATTTGGTGATGGGTGCATATCAATTGATAGTTCAATAACCGACTATCAATATTTCCCTTTGAATGGGTATTTGATGTGATTTGTTTGAATGTGAATGCTACACTTATTTTTGAATAAGCGCTCACTATTCGAGTTAACCGGGAAAGGACCATGGGGTCATATAACCCATTCCGAATATGTGATACGTCGTTGTGAATTGCATTGAAGATCGGTGTTGAAGACCGAGTATTTGCGAAAGCGATAGGATGACCTATCGATTGTCTCTGCACTGGGTAGCTCCTGGTATTGAGATCTCCTAAGTGATGGGAAATTCGATCGGGATTGTGAATACCCGTATTGCAAGGGCTTCGTAAGAAGTGCCTTGGGTTTTGTTCGAGCCCGGAACAGACTTGTATGGATTGTATGTCTGACATTACAAATTGAGATGTAAAGCCGATTTCTTTCAAATATATTTCTGTTGGTGGCGGAGAATTTATTCTTTTAGCTTAACACCCTTCTCTGAGACGTACGAGCTCAGAGGTTATGTAGTTGAATGTTATCAGCGATATATTCCCAATTTGGTAATGTGACATGCTGAGTGATGCTGAAATGATCATTGTGTTGATTATTTGTGATAGGATCGTTTATTTGATCGTCTATCCTTGTGATCATTGTGTTGATCATTTGTTGACCCAAAGCATGGCTTTTGTATAAAGTATGTTTTTGTGGACGTGACTTCGTCGAGCCTCACACCCTGTGAATGGTCAAAACAGGAAAGAAGCAGCAAGGTTATGAGGGGTAGCACCCTTTAGGATGTGTCCATTTCCTTCTGGAAAAGGGTGGTATCATGGTATGGAGCCCAGATACTTACTCATGTTGAAAACACTTTGTTATGATTGTGTGAATTGATTACGAGCGCTCGGTGATAAAGGTCCCAAAGGACCGGGGGATGGCATATTCGGTCAGTTGTTACTCAGTTAGGGGTAACCCGGCCTTGTGTTGGTAGAGATCCGGTTTGATTCTCGGGGATGTCCATCCAGAGGCATTCTCATGTGGCAATGGGAAGTTCCTTGGCCTGATCATTCGTTGGAAATCCAAAGAAACAATACGAGACTTGTACGGTTTTAGTTGTATAACCTGCTATGGAATGTGGCGGTAACCTGCTATTGAACATAGTTAGCTATAGTAGGCATACGATAATGGTCGTATGTTGGCTAAGATTTATATTCTACTTTCGAAATGAATTTTTCTCTACACTATGCACTAATAATAATATCAAATGTTATTTTAAATGCGTATCAAGCATCTTTGACTATCATAAGGAGAAATCTCCTCCGATTCTGCGTTTGCATTGTGTGTGTGCGGGAGGCCTTATGGTAGTCTCATTTTTAAAAGCATTGCGAATTGACTTTAAAAATATTCTTCTATTTTGATTTTAAAGATAAATAAATTGTTTTGAGTTCTCACACCAGTCACATGACTGACTTGGAGTTTATTGTTTTCCTTCCTAAACTCTGGGTGTCCACCAATTTCCACACGGGCAGTCAAGAGTTAAGGTTTATCGAGATATTCTGGATATTCTGGAGTTGCTGGAGGCAAGATGGATTGGCATGGCGTATTACTAGTATATAGTATTTCTTTTTCCGCTGCACTATTTGTTGTTGTATGATGTTGTACACTCTGATGATATGATGTAATGAAATGTGTTGTAATGTAATAACTGATATAGTTCTTTGTTTAAAGATTATTCTTTTATTATTATAGGTTGTTCCGCTGCGAATTGTGAGATTCTGATGTTGTTCTGTTGTTTTCTGTTCCGTCCTATTTTCTTTTGTGTTCCATTTCCTTTCTCTTCTCTTTTCTTTCTATTTTAAAATTTTCTACCTTCTATTCTGTTTTCTATTCTCTCTAATTTCTATTTTCTATTTCTATCCTCTCTATCTTCTACCTTTTTCTCTCTTCTTCTTCCTTTTTCTTAAATTCTTTTTAAAAACCCATAACATTCCGGTTTTTGGCCTTCGATTTCTCGGCAGTCGATAAAGTGAGTGTCGATGTTGAATTTTCGAAAGTCGAAAATTTTCGGGGCGTTACATTTGGTATCAGAGCATATGGTTAAGCGACAACCATGGTTTTGTTGGGTATTACTCATTAGAGATAGAGTCAGCAGTACTCTAGAATGAGTTTGAGTGTAATAATAGCTATGAGAGCGTATTTGTTAGTGAAAATATAAAATTGTTTTATATTGTGATGGTTGGTTTATTGAGTGGCATATGAACTTTCGTCAGCGTGGTCTCGACAACTATGCCGAAGGGGTTTCTAAACACTTGAATAGAACAATTCGACATAATATTGTTTTAAAATTGGGTAAATGAAATAATTTTACCTTGATTATATTTTATATATAAAGGAATAATTTTCAGAATTATTAAAGTGTATATAAGTTGATTGTTTAGTTGTTTGAATAATCTAAATAAGAGAATAATTGTATAAGTAAAATGAATTATAAGAATTGAATTATAATTAAAGTGATTTACAATTGTGAAATAAACTTATATATATGAGAAGTGAAACTATATGAATATATTTATGAATATGAGTTGTAAGTAAAAATGAATTCAAAGTTAAATGAAGTTGATATTAGTAATAAAGATAAATGAAATTCAACTTTTATAATTGAATTGAATGAATGGCTTGAATGTTAATCAATTGAAATCTAATGTTATTGGGAGTTGAATAAATTGGAATGTAAATCAATTTAATGTTAAACCAAATGGAATTAAATGTGTTGAACCAAATTTAATGTAAAGTGAATAAATTTGGTTGTATTGATTAAACATTGGTTGTTAGTTGATTGATTGTATATAATCCATTAAGTGTTAATGAAATCGAAAGCTAAATCAATTGAAATTCAAATTAGAAGTAAATAAATCTTAAATAAATTGAATTTGAATTGAAAGTGAACCAACTCGAATATGAATTAGTGAATATAAACTAATTGAAAATGAATGTTAGTAAGAACATCCACTGTTAATGAATCGAATGTGATTAAATTGAAAAACCAATTCATTGAATATTAATGAGAATATGAATGAATATTATTGCTTATGAATGATAGTTGGTTGATGTTTGCATTTATTGCTTTTACTACATTTGCTATGTGACATATATAGTTGTTATGGACATATATGTTGTATATTGAAATTATTTTCATATATGCATGTTCTCATGTTGTTTGTTGAGTGTTTAGTAGGTGCGGATCGCGTTTGCTTCGCATTTGGAGCTCGCTTTCACGCTATATTAGCCGTATATGCTCGCTAATAAAATATAAGGTACATATCTCGGATTAAATATCGCACTTTTATATTTTTTCCCTTCGGGATGCCTCATTACTTGATGAGATGTATATTTGTGATATATATACTGTCATTTTTTTTTTCGGATCGAGCCGCGCAAAGGAGACTATGGCGGATTTTTCCGAAAATTTAAGGCGTTAGAAAAATTTTGAGAAAATTGGGAAAATTTTGAAAACTATTAACTTTGATTTAGAATTGAAAGTTAAACAATAGTAGTTGTTTTTGAAAAGATAACTAAGTATGATTTGAAAACTTAGTAAAGTTATTGTAAGAAGTTTAATTCTGAATTTTGGAAAATTAATAAATTCTGTAACTTTTCTTACTTGAAATTTCGAGGACGAAATTCTTTTAAGGGGGGAAGATTGTAACGACCCAGAATTTTTGATAATTAAAATTTTAATATTTAATTAATTTTAAATATTAATGAGTGAATTTATAAGTCAAATAAATTTTTATTTGAATTTTTGGATTTAATTGGATAATTAAATCGATAATTTAATATGTTAAATTATGGAAAATAATTGAAAATTGAGTTAAATATGATAGAAAATGATTTGTAAAATTTTATTTTATCATATGGAAGTTAGAAAGATATTTTAGAACTTTTAAAATCGAATTAAAAGTTAATTTGTGAAAATTGAATATTTTAATATTAAAATCGACTAGTGAAAATAGTCAATTTTTGAACAGTCTCAGAATTGAACGAAACCTGTTCCATTGGATCCGTAATAGTTAGTTATTACCGGATTTCAAATTTCGTGTCAATCGGAGTTATCGTTTGATCGTGGCAGCTCGAAACGCATCGATTTATTTTTAATTTAAATTTGACGAGCTAAAATAGCCATTTTTCAAAAAGTCTCGGATTTCGACGAAACCAGTTTCATCGGATCCGTAATGTGATATTATTGTAAGGTTTCAAATTTCAAGTCAATTGGATTTACGTTTTGTCCTGTACAAATTAAAACGCCTAGAAATCGACTTAAATCGGTTTAATTCAAATTGAGCGTTTACAGCCATAACTCGCACATACTTCCGAATTAGCTTTCGAAACCTGTTCCATTTTGTCCGGAACGCGGGATAAACCCTAGAAACGCTGGTTACGGCGCGTAAATCGGAGTTCGGAATTTCCGGATGAATAGTGTTCGTTTTTTCCTATAAATAGCTCAAAATTCACAAGAAAATAGAAAAAAAAAAAATAAAACCCTAGTTGCAATGCACAGCCGCCACCATCAATATGAAGGGCCGAAATTTGTCCATCTTTTCCCCTTAATATTTCTCAATCCATCAATCGATTCACGAGGTGTTCAACTGCAAAGTTGTAGAGGATAGAGAGGGCTTCAGATCCATACGGTCGAGATGGCGTTTGGCGTCGTGTGGAGGTGGGAAGGTTGCCGCGTTCGTGGCCGTGTGTCATCGGGTCGCGCGCACGTAGAGGTGACCGAGTTTCAAGCCCCTCTGGCCGAACGTGGAGGGGAGCAAGGCGCGCGTGGTGGTAGTGATTGATCGAGTCGAAGTGGTTCGTATTGGGTGAAAAATTCAACCCTAGTTCAACATGATGGGTTCGGTTTCTATGCGTGTTGCCTGGAGCTTCTTCGTGGCAATGGGAAGATGAAGGAGAGGCATTGGATTTGGATCCAAGGGATAGGATTGTTTTTGGTTAGAAAAAAATTAATAAATGTTGTAATTGTTTATATAAAATTGTGTACAAACTTCAAAAATTCATAACTTTTTCATACGAGGTCGAAAAAATGCAAACTCAGTTGCGTTGGAATCGTATGGACGAGCACTACGCGATGGAGTTGGTTTGGAGTCATTTGGAGTTAGTGAGAATTTTGGGTAAAATTAAACGTCCGTTTAATTTTATTCGAAATAAATCGCTAAAACGGAAATAAAATCAAGGTGAGAACTTCTCACTCAATCGAATCAGTTTCGATTTTATTTTAAATAGTTGGATTTAAAATATTTGAATGCATGTTTGAATGTTGATTGATATCTATTGATTGTTAAAATAGACATTATACGCCGTTAGTAAGCGGATGTTATTTATTAAAAACATATACCGCGAATATTTCATAAACAGTGAAATTGGTATTATAAATAATATCAATATATATATATTGGCATATGTATATATTGCAGTTATTGATTTCCCGCATTTATTTGTTTAGCGGATGAGACCCTATTACGCCGTTAGTAAGCGGATAATATTTAATAAGAACATGTACCGCGATAATTTCGTACTGGAGCGAAATTGGTATTGTGCTAATGTTTTTGGATGCAGGAAACAGGTTGGAGGGATCCAACTGGATTCCTCAACAGTATTTATTTAATTTCAGATATTTAGATATTTGATTGATTATCATATTGATATATGATATCGTTGTTGTCGTGATTGACTATTTGGTGTGTAGCATCATTGGACCCAGATTTTGGGATTTTAAAATGATTTTTAAAGTGATTTTTGAGAATATACTATATTTTTGGAATTGATCCGTTTTAAATAAATAAACGTAATAATTTTTAAAGTTATAAAAATTATGATTTTGTGAAATATAGTTAAAAGATGATTTTTGAGAAAAATGAACCAATGATTTTATAAAATAGTTTAAACTGGATTTTTGAGTTTATTATTAAAAGTTTGAATATAAGATTTATAAAATTTGATTATTTTATAAATCAGAATGGTGGAATTATAAAGGAATTGAAAGATGTTTTTAAAAGAATAATATAAATTGATTTATATTAAGAGATTTATAAATGGATATTTATAAATTGAAATATGGACATTATAAAACAAGTTTTATAAGTGTTCGAATGAAGTGAAAATGAATTTCATAAATGAATGAAATTTATAGAATTTTAAACAGTGAAGTTATAAATGGAATTTTATAAACAGTAGGTTTATAAAATTTATAAAGTTATTGAAAGAATGAATTTTGGATAAATAATTGAATCTTATAAGTTATAAGATTTATAATTATGAAGTTAAAAGAACGATTTTTGTAAAGTAATTGTTTTATAAGTAATTAACTTATAATATGAACGTTTAGTTTATAATTTAGTTATAAACTGGAATAGGTTAATAAAGGAATTTATGAAAAGGAAGTTTTTATAAATAATTAGAAATGGAATTTATAAACGTTGTTTTATAAATTTGCAAATGATTTATTTTGACGAGAAAATTTGTTCAAACCTATAAATGGAGTTATATTCACATTTTTGAATAGTGAATAATCCTTTGAATTAAAATGAATAAAAGGATGAAATTTGTTAACAAAGTATATTCACGTTTTTGAATAGTGAATAACACGTTAAAGAAATTGTTTTGGATTTGGTGTTTTAAATAGAATTAAAACGACCTAACGATGTTTTAAAATGTGTTGAGATTCGAAACCATAGATTTCAACATTTATTGTCGAAATAGACGTTTTCGAGAAATAAAAGGAAATGATGGACTATAACACTGTTGTTATAGTAAATAATTTCCGAAAGGAAATGTTTTGAATAGTATTGGGATTTATATATCTATTTAATTTCGAATCCCTATACTAGTGATTTTGGGTTGTCGTAACGATGTTTTACGTGACATTCGTTTTGGCCCAAATAAATATGTTAAAGAGAATGATTTCCTTAAAGAATGAAATATATACTTAATCTCGATTTAAGTATATTGAATATTTTCTAAGTGTTGGAAATAAATAAAATTTGTGAATTACTTATGAATAAGTAAGTATGGAAATGTTTTCCAATATGAAGTGAATAATTAGAATTTATCTTTTTAAAGATAAATTGAAAATGGATAGTTGAAATCGTATATGCATGAATATTTTGAAATATAAATTCATTATGGAATTTATAAATGAAAAGTAGAATTTGTTTGAAAATAAATATTTGATTTATTTTTGAAGTGTGAAAATTATATATCTTGTAAAGATATTTTGGAAAATAAATAATTTGGGAAAATTATTTGGAATTTGGTGATGGGTGCATATCAATTGATAGTTCAATAACCGACTATCAATATTTCCCTTTGAATGGGTATTTGATGTGATTTGTTTGAATGTGAATGCTACACTTATTTTTGAATAAGCGCTCACTATTCGGGTTAACCGGGAAAGGACCATGGGGTCGTATAACCCATTCCGAATATGTGATACGTCGTTGTGAATTGCATTGAAGATCGGTGTTGAAGACCGAGTATTTGCGAAAGCGATTGGATGACCTATCGATTGTCTCTGCACTGGGTAGCTCCTGGTATTGAGATCTCCTAAGTGATGGGAAATTCGATCGGGATTGTGAATACCCGTATTGCAAGGGCTTCGTAAGAAGTGCCTTCGGTTTTGTTCGAGCCCGGAACAGACTTGTATGGATTGTATGTCTGACATTACAAATTGAGATGTAAAGCCGATTTCTTTCAAATATATTTCTGTTGGTGGCGGAGAATTTATTCTTTTAGCTTAACACCCTTCTCTGAGACGTACGAGCTCAGAGGTTATGTAGTTGAATGTTATCAGCGATATATTCCGAATTTGGTAATGTGACATGCTGAGTGATGCTGAAATGATCATTGTGTTGATTATTTGTGATAGGATCGTTTATTTGATCGTCTATCCTTGTGATCATTGTGTTGATCATTTGTTGACCCAAAGCATGGCTTTTGTATAAAGTATGTTTTTGTGGACGTGACTTCGTCGAGCCTCACACCCCGTGAATGGTCAAAACAGGAAAGAAGCAGCAAGGTTATGAGGGGTAGCACCCTTTAGGATGTGTCCATTTCCTTCTGGAAAAGGGTGGTATCATGGTATGGAGCCCAGATACTTACTCATGTTGAAAACACTTTGTTATGATTGTGTGAATTGATTACGAGCGCTCGGTGATAAAGGTCCCAAAGGACCGGGGGATGGCATATTCGGTCAGTTGTTACTCAGTTAGGGGTAACCCGGCCTTGTGTTGGTAGAGATCCGGTTTGGTTCTCGGGGATGTCCATCCAGAGGCATTCTCATGTGGCAATGGGAAGTTCCTTGGCCTGATCATTCGTTGGAAATCCAAAGAAACAATACGAGACTTGTACGGTTTTAGTTGTATAACCTGCTATGGAATGTGGCGGTAACCTGCTATTGAACATAGTTAGCTATAGTAGGCATACGATAATGGTCGTATGTTGGCTAAGATTTATATTCTACTTTCGAAATGAATTTTTCTCTACACTATGCACTAATAATAATATCAAATGTTATTTTAAATGCGTATCAAGCATCTTTGACTATCATAAGGAGAAATCTCCTCCGATTCTGCGTTTGCATTGTGTGTGTGTGCGGGAGGCCTTATGGTAGTCTCATTTTTAAAAGCATTGCGAATTGACTTTAAAAATATTCTTCTATTTTGATTTTAAAGATAAATAAATTGTTTTGAGTTCTCACACCAGTCACATGACTGACTTGGAGTTTATTGTTTTCCTTCCTAAACTCTGGGTGTCCACCAATTTCCACACGGGCAGTCAAGAGTTAAGGTTTATCAGGATATTCTGGATATTCTGGAGTTGCTGGAGGCAAGATGGATTGGCATGGCGTATTACTAGTATATAGTATTTCTTTTTCCGCTGCACTGTTTGTTGTTGTATGATGTTGTACACTCTGATGATATGATGTAATGAAATGTGTTGTAATGTAATAACTGATATAGTTCTTTGTTTAAAGATTATTCATTTATTATTATATGTTGTTCCGCTGCGAATTGTGAGATTCTGATGTTGTTCTGTTGTTTTCTGTTCCGTCCTATTTTCTTTTGTGTTCCATTTCCTTTCTCTTCTCTTTTCTTTTTATTTTAAAATTTTCTACCTTCTATTCTGTTTTCTATTCTCTCTAATTTCTATTTTCTATTTCTATCCTCTCTATCTTCTACCTTTTTCTCTCTTCTTCTTCCTTTTTCTTAAATTCTTTTTAAAAACCCATAACATTCCGGTTTTTGGCCTTCGATTTCTCGGCAGTCGATAAAGTGAGTGTCGATGTTGAATTTTCGAAAGTCGAAAATTTTCGGGGCGTTACATAGAACATCTGATAATCCAAATCACTACTATCTGAAATGCAAGCATACGTCTGACCACATAGAATCCCATCATAATGGTGGTGTGAGGCTCACGAGGCTGCGCCCAATTTCCTCAAAGCCACGCTTTTCATATAAAACCATGCTTTGATCATAACAGGTTCCACTTTGAATGCCACACTGCCATTGCTTTGATCACTATTTGACTCCCACAAGCATATAGTCTCAGAGAAGGATGTTGAGCTAAGAGAAGTTGCCTTCTCCGCCACCAAGCAGATGTACATTTGTAAATGTCAAACATTGTGTCTAAGAAATGCAACGTCGGACATTCGTCCATACAAGTTCATTCTGGGACTGAACGAAACTGAAGGCACTCTCCTACTATCACTAGTAGCAAGAAGTCCTTGAAATCCCATAAATCCCCACAACGGGGAAACCACTGCTATAAATAACTCTATTATGAGTGCGACCTAGAGCATGTCAATAAGCAGTCCTCTCGCTGTGAAGATCCACGGTCTCCAATAATCATCATCTTCAACATGTCTTCACTTTCGAATGTATACATTGGTTCAAAGTGGTTTACGGATAGGAAATAACCAAATCCGACTCCAGTTCCTTCGAAACCAATTATCGATAAATGATGTTAAGTTCAAATATGGATGCCAATCATCAATCAATTACTTCATTCTTTATTTAAATCAAATAGCTTACTTAGATATATTCCTTTTTCTTTTCAAGAGTATATGGAATCATTTAGCCTTATTTATCAAATCATTAAGTTTATTTAAACCTTTCTTAAATCTTGGAATAATTCCAAATCATTTTCTCTTTTTCTTAGGAAAACCTTTTCAAATCATTCTTTTAATCTTAATCAAAGATTTCTTATATTCAAGTTGCGATCCCGGTTTTGAGTCAAATTTAATTTCTTAATTAATATAAAATTTTAGGATTAATTGAGAATTAATTTGAAAATTTAGAATAAATATATATAAAAGAATTTAAGTAAAGAAATTGATTAGGAAATTCAAATATAAATATATTGAAAATAAGTTGGATTTTAAATACTCTATATTTTAAATTAATAAAAATTGTTCTCTAATTACAACATATATATTTAAAAAGTTATATAATATATATTCTAAAATCAAAAGCTATTTAAAGGTTAAATTTTAAAATATACATATCTTTTGGAATTTAATAAGAAAACATATATGAAAAAAAAATATTGGTTTGTAAATATGTAAAGCGAGATTTAATTTAAAGATTTAAAATTACATATATATATATATATATATATATATATATATATATGTTTTGAAATTTAATAAGATTTTAAAAGGATCATTTCTTTTAAATATAAAAGCTTTTATATGAATATACCTTTTTGGAAGTATAAAACATATTAATAAAAACTTGTTTCACAAATTTAAATGAAGTACGGTTTAAAACATAATTTGTAAATAAATTCAAGAAAAGGATTAAACATAAATTTAAATATGTTAACAAGTGTAAGAAAAATAATATGACTTTATAAAAGTGTTAGCAATAATTACAAGTGGCAAGATAACATTTTTCTTTTAATCTAGAATTATAGGTAAATATGTAAAAGAAGAAAACCAGGTTATCTACCTCAGTTCAAACTATCGCTTCGCCTTCTAAAAAGAAAAAAGAAAATGATAAAATTGTGGAAAGAAAATCAAAATCAAAAACTGGAAATCAAAACAGCTTCAAACAAGTTCAAAAAGAAATCTAAAACCTGAAAATGAAGTTCAAACAGAGCAGTTCAAAATCAAAGCATGTTCTCAAAACATCTCAACCTGGAAACAATGAAAAAATAAATTAAACAAGCATGCAGATTCAAATTTGCAACCTGGAATCAAGCTAAGCAAGATTTCAACTCATAAACATCAAGCAAGGATTCAACAACAAACAAACTTTAGTTTTTAAGTTTTCAAGCCTGGAATACAAGCCTGGAAATCAAACTCAACAGCATAGCTTCAGCTAATTCCGAAATCAAAACCAAGCTTCAAGTAATTCAAAGATGAGGCAAAAGTAAATTCAAATTTACTTAAGTAAGTAAGCAACTTTAAAACTGCAACAGCCCGCAAATCCGTACCCCTTGAGTCAACATTATTCTACCTAAATCAACTCAAGTTGTACAGAAATACGAACCTTTTAGGGTAAAGAAGAAGAGGTAGAAGAAGAAAACAGAAAACAACAACAGAATCTAACCATTGCAGCGGAATAAAATATAATAGATAATAAATAATCTTTACTCAAAATCAAATATCTTTGTTTATATATATATTACATCATCAGAGTACATCAATCACAATTAAACATCAATGGCATACAATGGATACACAACAACTCAACACAGCGGATATATATAGATCAACAAGTACCAGAGTACGTATCGTCATCCAGCTCGTCTCCTGAGCTCCACAGCATCATATCATGTATCCTATAATACTCGGTCTGACCCGAGCATTACAGTTAAATAACACCCGAGTCAGTCTGGAATACCAGTGTGAGAAAAACCCACCCAATTGATTATTAAAGTTTCAAAAATCCTTTGAAAAAAAAGCATCTCGTAAGACCACGCCACAAATAAACATGTCGTGTTTTTACCTTACGATAGCTAAAACATTTTTATTAAAGTCCTCTTATATTATAATAGTGTCTATAGAAAGTAAAATAGAATCTAACTGAAATGCTTTCATCTCACGTTTCAGCAATAGTTGGGCACAATCAAAACCGTACGGGCGCGTATGGAAAATGGATTTCAACTAATGGCTAGGCACTGGGGTACCACCTGTCACAGTACCTGGTCTAGATCAGCGTACCGAGGATCCACCCTAACTCCCCTGCAACACAAGACTGGAACCATCCCTTACTGGGCAGTCCCGAGCAAGATCACCCCGCGGTTGGGATCAGCAACCGCCCACTAAGCCGAAATAATGGGACATCTAGACAGGGATGGCCTCACCCTCCAGTGGGGGCTACCCCCGAAGCCTTGCTGCATAACCCCTGATTTTCATCCATTCCCATTTGAAGAGGCTTGAGGCTAAGCGTTACCTTTTATAGAACATATCCCTTAGAATGCCCATCGTCCACCTGACGATGTTTCGCAAGCATTCATCCATACAAGTCCGTACCGGGTCCGAACGGAACCGAAGGCACTATTCCTAATACATCCATTTTGGAAATATCCTCAGGATTAGTAGCGACTAGCCCTTGCACTTCACTGCTCCATCTTCGAATCCAAAATTGTTTTCACGAAACGTACAAACCGGATAGAAGTGGTTTTCGAGAAATAAATCCCGATCACGGTCTCTTCGAAACGATCAGCGCATTTGGCCAATATTGATAGTCGGTGATTTAACTATCAATTAATTAATATTCACAAACAACCATCAACCAATAAATAATTTTCCAAATTATTTATTTATCCAAAATATCTTTACAAGATATGTTTCAGATTTTTACCCCTTTTGAAAACAGTTTCAGACATATTCCTTTCCCGGAATAATTTACCAATATTTATTTCCACTGAAACGCCATGTACAAAATACTTTTAGTTTTAAAATAATTTAAAAGCACTTAGTTATAAAATATACTTCATAGCCTTAAAAATTTAAAACTACTTTAATACTTAATTAAATTATATACTTTAGGAATATTTAATAAATAAGGCTACTTTTATTAAAATATAAAACTAGATTTTCTTTAAAAACAAATACCAAGTCATTTAATAATTACTACGATAATAGTTTTGAAAAATATTTATTTTAGAATTTAAACATTTAAAAATAATAAATTTTCTAAGATATGCTTTTTTTTAAAACAACATTAAACCTCTAACTTATATTTAAAATTGCTTGAAAATCATACTTGGCTATCCAGTGAAAACACTCTTCTCTTTCACATCTTTAAAAATGAATCACTATTTATTTTTAAACGAATTTCCATTCCTTTATAAATTTCCACTTTGAATTAATATTTAAAATATCCACCGATATTTTATTTTACCTGATAACCCAATTTAAAAATTCCAAAATCTCATTTAAAATAAATTCTTTATTCATTCAAATAATATCACTTAAGTTTTACCATTTATTATTACCCCTAATAATTCCAATTCCTCTTATTCCAAATTTGTTAGAGTTTTGCAATCACTTTTATTTTATTTTATTTTCCATTCATTATTAATTTATTCCAATTCACTAGAATTATTTTACCTAAAAATTTACTCTTTTATTTCTTTCGAAAATAAAATTCTAGGGATTTCATAATTTATTTTACTAAGATATTCAATCCAACCATACCATTCAATACTTCAATTATTCATAAAATCATCACGGTATATCAAATATTCAGAACACAGAATATTCAGTAATCTAAATAATTTCGAGGGTTCCAGTTGGATCCCTCCAACCTGTTTTCCCTGCATCCAAAGATGTTGGCACAATAATATGCCGATTCCAGAATATAATATAACATACTATAACACATCAATCAATTTCAACCATTCAAACAATTATTTAAATTTAATCATTTAAATTTAAATTTAACTGAGTGAGATTAACTCACCTTTGCTCCTTAAATTTGCAAATCCACTTCATTCTCGATTTGATTCCACGATTATTAACCTTGTATGAATATTTATACAACTCATTAATATTTGAAATAATCGAGCAATGAATTTTCTTTGAGTAAATTTAATTAACCAACAATGTTATTTTAAACTCATAATTTTCCTTTGGAAATATCTTTTTTTACAATTATGAAATAGGTTCTAACAATTTAATCCCCATAATCTTTTTTGACTAAAATAAATTTAATAGTGAATAAATCGGGTTAATCACCCAAATACATTATTTTAAAATAATTTTGTAAATTAAAACGTGTAAATGTATACCTATTTTTTTTCAAAAATCTTATCTTTATAAATTTTTCTGTAAATAACCCTAGAGATCCATTTTACAGCATATACATATACATATATAAATCCATAACCTTAAAGAAAATAATTTAGTTTATAAACTTACTGATTAAAATTCCTCTGCACTTTTTTTTAGAACCTTACTATAAATTCTACAACAATCATATTCACATAAATCTAAAAAAAAAACTCAAACTCAACTACCTCGACGATTAAAAGAAGATCGCCATCCACGAGCTTTTTTTTCCACCCCGATCAACGGCCTCACCCATGCCTTGGACACCGCCTCACATCGATGTTCCCCCTGAATCTATCAACAGCCTCAGCTACGCTGCTTCGAACACGCCCCTTCCTTCAAGCCATCGCATCCAGCCCATGAATCTCGAATCGGCTGAGCACTCTATACAGAAGAACCCCAAACTGCGACACATCATCGATGCAGACCCTCGATGAAGTTGTGCTCAACACTGTCTCGAGTTGAACACGAGATCGCGATTCGATTAGGGTTTTCTTTAAATTTTGATTTCGGTCAGCTCAAAATTTGAAGAACAGCTTCGATTTTTCTTTTCTTTTGAATGAACGAATTTCGTTTACTGAAGAGAGATGAGGCTCAATTTCTAAAAGAGGGGAAAAGTTGCGTGATTTTATATATAAAAAATTCGGCTTGGCTTTCTTCAGAAGGAAGACACGAATAATATATTTATTTATTTATTATTTATTTTTTTTATTATTATATCTGCCTGTGAGTTTATAAGAGAACGAGAGGTAACACGATTTTAAGATAAGGGTAGTAGCGTATACAAGAAGCTTGACTAATGAAATTGAATTTCATCAGATTATTATCAATTAAATTTTTTTTCTTCAGCGCGTTTATATATCGTACACTCACACACTGACTCCGATAAATACGAAATTTGAAATCTGATAATAATTCAATATTACGGATCCAATGGAACTAGTTTCATTGAATTCCGAGACTGTGTCTCGGAAGACTATTTTTAGATTCAATTTAAATGATTTAAATTTCAAAACTGAACAAACAACTTTCAAATTCAATTTTAACATTTTTACTATCTTCACTATCATCACTATAAATTTTATAAGCCTTCAAATTAGTTTTAAACAGACTTAAAATCTCAGATTTCATATTTTATCCCGCTTCAAATTATTTAATTCAATAATTAAATTATCGAATAAATTGTGATATTCGTAATTCAAGTTAAAATTACTCTATTGAATATTTAAAATCAATTAAATATTCTGATTTCAAAGGCTCGAAAATTCCGAGTCTTCACATTCCTTCCCCCTTAAAAGAATTTCGTCCTCGAAATTACTAACTAGGAAGGATGGTCCAAAACCCATTTACTTTTCCCAAAATCAAACAGGTTCTACCAATTCAACATCTTACCAACTATATATTTTATTTATTTATTTTTTTATAAAAACCCATTATTATTCTTATTAACTTTCCAAATCTTTCCAAAACCTTCTATAATTTTCAAATAACTTACTTGTTCAACTATTCAAATTATAATTCAAAACTAAATTTTGAATTATCAAAATTTTCTCAAAATTTTTCTAACTCTCTAATTTTTCGAAAAATTTCGCCAGCGTCTCCTTTGCGCGGCTGACGCGGTACAACTACAAAATGGCTCTACGGCCTCCCAAATCCAAAAGGAAAACAAAAGGCCAAGTGGATCAATCCAAAATTCCAATCAAATTTCATATAGAAACTTAAACACATACCTTTTTGTCGAGCATTTCAAATTTATCTTCTGAAATCAAAATCAATTCTCTTTACCTTTATATTACCTGCACATCTTACACAGTAATATGTCATATCACAATATTCAAAGACATTTTATCGACTTTCTTACAAATGTCAATATATATTACTTCAAATAGTAACTTGAATTATACTTGAAATATCAATTTCCAATTGAGAATGCATCATTCCTTACTAAAGCTGGTATAAGCATTTATGCGTTTCTTATATTTATTTTCATCTTGCCACTTTAGTTTATATCCATTCTTATTCAAATTGATTCTTCCATTTCCATATGGATTCAATTTATCTTTAACTCTGAATATTTAAATTCTTATTTTTTTTCATACTGATTCATGTCATTATTTTACATTAGTTCATTTACATATATAATTCAATTTCCAATTTAAAAACGTTTGTCGTTAACAAAATTTTCCAAAAATTTTCAAAATTTAACCAACTCCCAAAAATTTCGGAAAATTTTTGGCAGAGTCTCCTTTGTACGGAGAAGCTTTTGCAATTTGACAAAAGATAAAAATATATATACATTGACCCACACGGTCGGAAAAACCAAAAACAGTTCATATTTCCTATTTTATTGCGTATGCGTACCTTATTTAGCATTTTAAGCAAGCGGCTTATTATTTTTAGCAAATAGCATAACCAAATCCAGCCACACGGCTTCCCGGTACCTGTACTTACTCAATTTAAACATGTAAGTGCCAAATATATGCAGTTTAACTATATTTCACTTAGTTGCAATGGTGAAAAAAAATGAATTCTAAAAGAAATGCACATCAAACATTTTCCGTAAGCAATTTATACAATTTTCATACTAATTCAACTGTTTCAATTAATTTACAAACCATTTTCATTCAATTTGAATGGTTTAAAACTCAATCGCTTACATTCAATTCATTTTTAATTTTCAATAAATCCAATTATTCCAATTGATTTTAAAAAAAACAATTTTATTTACTTGCAATGACTCATAGAATTTTAATTACTTCCATTTACATCCAATGAAAATTTATCCTATGTAATTTGACGAGATCCATGTGAATAAATAAGTACTTATGTTTTATAACCAATTTAAATGGATTACAACTCAACTTATGCTTAATTCTATTCCATTTTTAAATATATTCACGATCCATATATTCTCATCTTTAGTACATTTCAGATTGAATCCATTCACTTGCATTTCATTTCATATTTGTTTATTCAAACCATTAACAACTTAGGTTCATCTTCATTACCTATTAATTTTTATTCACAGTCCACTCATTTATACTTCATTTCTTATCCACATTCATTTAAATCCATTCTATTAAATTCGAAACATTCTATTTTCTTATTGTCTCAAGTTATTTCAATTCCTTAATAATTTTAAATGGTTTACAATTATTTATTCTAGAATTCCATTCACAATCTATTCATTTACAATTCATTTCATATTTGTTTATTCCAAACTATTTTATTTAGCTCGAAAACAATCCAAGCTATTTCATTCCATCACCATTTCTCAACTTATTTAAACCACATTTCATTTGATTCTTATTTATTTCATTATTTATTTATTTAATATAATTGGTTTACCCACTCAATCCATTATGAATTTTCGTTTCCTTAAATATTATTTTTAACCCACCAAATTTTATTTGATTAAAAATCACTTTCACTTGATTTAAAACCAATCTAATATTATTAAACTTTGTTTAGGTTGAATTCAATTCAACTCTCCTTCATTCATTTAGCTTAAGTCAATTTACTTCAATTTATTCAAATTTAATACTTAAGCTCATTCTCATTTTGCAAGTAAATTTTTCTCTTTTATACTCAACTTATCTCAATTGATTCCAAGGCCATATCCAATTTATTTCCACATATCTGGATTTTATTCTCAATACAAACCATTACTATTTTAATCCAATTTCATTTTTATTCGATACCTTTCAAATTATATTTAATTTGTCAACACTTCAAGTCAAATTTTAATTAATAACTCAAGTTCTGATTCCACCATTCACCTTCAACTTACCATCAAATTTTATTAACTCATAATTCAACTTCATTCTCAATTACATTTACTCCATCACAATTTAAGTCGAATTTACTTTGTAACTTGAGTTTATTTCCAAACTTCATCATAAACTCACAATTCAATTTCATTAACTAATTAGTTATCTCATTAGTTCTTCCCCTGGTTAAAATTCAACACTAAATTTTTAATTCCAAATATCACTTCATTTAATTTTCTTGGTTCAATTTATTTAATAATTCAAGTGTGGATTTTCTTTTCATTTTCTAATTCATCATAATATTAATTTTGGACCTTGTATTCCATTTTCAATTTTATAAGTCACAACTTATTATTTACACAATTCCATCCATCATAGGCTTGAATATATTCATCTTTTATTTTAACTCAAGCCTTATGCTTATTTATAACACAAGCATATTTTTATTACCATGGATTTTTTTATTCTTTTACCAGTCATTCTAATTTATTTACTTCAATTCTAATCCTTATTCAATTTATTTCCCACTCGTTCCGATAAGAATTTAATTCCATTCATTAATTCAATTGAATTCTCATCCCAATTCAATTTTACTTTAACTCAGATTTATTTAACTAAATTCGATTTCAACTTGATTCGAATACACTGGATATTGTTCTCAGCTTATTCGATTTATTTCAATCCAGTTAAATTTTTATTTCCCAATCCAAGTTAATTTCATTTTTTTTAACTTTCTCTTTAAATTTAAATTCCAACATTCAAAGCTTATATTCCCTTCCTGATTTAAAAATCATCTCAATTTATAAGCTTACGACCATCTTATCAGGATTTTTAAGCACCCGGCTTTTGGTTTCAAAACATTTTGAAATCTCCAACATCTCAAATCATCCTTCTCAAAAATTAAACCAATCCTGGTTTTATTCCAAACAAATTTCCTTTGAAATTTTCAAAAACAACTAGCTTTTAAGAACAAATAAATTTTTGGCAGCAAATACTTAGAAATTCGAAAATGAA
Organism: Allium cepa; assembly: GCA_030765085.1. Classification (NCBI taxonomy): domain Eukaryota; kingdom Viridiplantae; phylum Streptophyta; class Magnoliopsida; order Asparagales; family Amaryllidaceae; genus Allium; species Allium cepa. The sequence goes on from CM060946.1 coordinate 402,435,179, forward strand.
TACTGATGATGCGGCCATCATCATCAGAATTATTTTCCAATAATCTAAGTGAATTCAATTCTATATTACTTTCAAAAATCCATTTAAAACAGATTTCCATTTAGAAATACCTCCATCAAAATAATGTTATCATTTATCTTCAAAATACTCCCAAATCTCCAGGATTTAAATTTCTAAATCCTGCTTAAATAAATTTAAACTATAATTCATTTTTACACTTTATGCTTATACAAATTCTCATTTAATGTTATTCTAATTCATAAATTACATTTATAATTCATATTTATAAATTTTATTTTGTAATGAATTTATTCCCCTAAATTTTAGTTATACTTCAATTTCTAGTTAAATTTTTACTTAACAATGATAATACTTTAATATTATCATTTCTAGCATCCAAGCAACCATATATTAGATAAATAGATTACAAAAACTTTCTTTATATCAAAAATATATTTTGGGCAAAATTATTTCATTTACCCACATTTAAAACAATACCGTGTCAATCGTTCTATTCAAGTGTTTAGAAACCCCTTCGATACAATTGCGCAGACTGTATCGACGAAGGTTCATATGCCACTCAATAAATCAATCAACACAATATTAAAACAATTTATATTCACTAACAAATACGCGCTCATATTTATTAATACGCTCAAACTCATTATAGAGTACTACGGACTCTAATTTAAATGAGTAATTCCCACCAGAGCCAAGGTTATCACCAACCTGAGCTCTGATACCAACTATAACAGCCCGCAAATCCGTACACCTTGAGTCAACACTATTCTACCTAAATCAACTCAAGTTGTATAGAAATATGAACCATTTGGGTTAAAGAAGAAGAGGTAGAAGAAGAAAACAGAAAACAACAATAGAATCTAACCATTGCAGCGGAATAAAATATAATAGACAATAAATAATCTTTACTCAAAATCAAATATCTTTGTTTATATATAAATTACATCATCAGAGTACATCAATCACAATTAAACATCAATGGCATACAATGGATACACAACAACTCAACACAGCGGAATATATATAGATAAACAAGTACAAGAGTACGTATCGTCATCTAGCTCGTCTCCTGAGCTCCACAGCATCATATCCTGTATCCTATAACACTCGGTCTGACCCGAGCATTACAGCTAAATAACACCCGAGTCAGTCTGGAATACCAGCGTGAGAAAAAACCACCCAATTGATTATTAAAGTTTCAAAAATCCTTTGAAAACAAAAGCATATCGTAAGACCACGCCACAAATAAGCATGTCGGGTTTTTACCTTATGATAGCTAAAAAAAATTATTAAAGTCCTCTGATATTATAATAGTGTCTATAGAAAGTAAAATAGAATCCAGCCGAAATGCTTGCATCTCATGTTTCAGCAATAGTTGGGCACAATCAAAACCGTACGGGCGCGTATGGAAAATGGATTCCAACTAATGGCTAGGCACTGGGGTACCACCTGTCACAGTTCCTGGTCTAGATCAGCGTACCGAGGAGCCACCCTAACTCCCCTGCAACACAAGACCGGAACCATCCCTTACTGGGCAGTCCCGAGCAAGATCACCCCGCGGTTGGGATCAGCAACCGCCCACTAAGCCGAAATAAAGGGACATCTAGACAGGGAAGACCTCACCCTCCAGTGGGGGCTACCCACGAAGCCTTGCTGCATAACCCCTGATTTTCAGCCATTCCCATTTGAAGAGGCTTGAGGCTAAGCGTTACCTTTTATAGAACACATCCCTTAGAATGCCCATCGTCCACCTAACGATGTTTCGCAAGCATTCATCCATACAAGTCCGTCCCGGGTCCGAACGGAACCGAAGGCACTATTCCTACTACATCCATTTTGGAAATATCCTCAGGATTATTAGCGACTAGCCCTTGCATTTCACTGCTCCATCTTCGAATCCAAAATTGTTTTCACGAAACGTACAAACCGGATCGAAGTGGTTTTCGAGAAATAAATCCCGATCACGGTCTCTTCGAAACGATCAGCGCATTTGGCCAATATTGATAGTCGGTGATTTAACTATCAATTAATTAATATTCACAAACAACCATCAACCAATAAATAATTTTCCAAATTATTTATTTATCCAAAATATCTTTAGAAGATATGTTTCAGATTTTTACCCCTTTTGAAAACAGTTTCAAACATATTCCTTTCCCGGAATAATTTCCCAATATTTATTTCCACTGAAACGCCATGTACAAAATACTTTTAGTTTTAAAATAATTTAAAAGCACTTAGTTATAAAATATACTTCATAGCCTTAAAAATTTAAAACTACTTTAATACTTAATTAAATTATATACTTTAGGAATATTTAATAAATAAGGCTACTTTTATTAAAATATAAAACTAGATTTTCTTTAAAAACAAATACCAAGTCATTTAATAATTACTACGATAATAGTTTTGAAAAATATTTATTTTAGAATTTAAACATTTAAAAATAATAAATTTTCTAAGATATGCTTTTTTTAAAACAACATTAAACCTCTAACTTATATTTAGAATTGCTTGGAAATCGTACTTGGCTATCCAGTGAAAACACTCTTCTCTTTCACATCTTTAAAAATGAATCACTATTTATTTTTAAACGAATTTCCATTCCTTTATAAATTTCCACTTTGAATTCATATTTAAAATATCCACTGATATTTTATTTTACCTGATAACCCAGTTTAAAATTTCCAAAATCTCATTTAAAATAAATTCTTTATTCATTCAAATAATATCATTAAAGTTTTACCATTTATTATTACCCCTAATAATTCCAATTCCTCTTATTCCAAATTTGTTAGAGTTTTGCAATCACTTTTATTTTATTTTATTTTCAATTTATTATTAATTTATTCCAATTCACTAGAATTATTTTACCTAAAAATTTACTCTTTTATTTCTTTCGAAAATAAAATTCTAGGGATTTGATAATTTATTTTACTGAGATATTCAATCCAACCATACCATTCAATACTTCAATTATTCATAAAATCATCACGGGATATCAAATATTCAGAACACAGAATATTCAGTAATCTAAATAATTTTGAGGGGTCCAGTTGGATCCCTCCAACCTGTTTTCCCTGCATCCAAAGATGTTAGCACAATAATATGCCGATTCCAGAATATAATATAACATACTATAACACATCAATCAATTTCAACAATTCAAACAATCATTTAAATTTAATTATTTAAAGTTAAATTTAACTGAGTGAGATTAACTCACCATTGCTCCTTAAATTTGCAAATCCACTTCATTCTCGATTTGATTCCACGATTATTAACCTTGTATGAATATTTATACAACTTGTTAATATTTGAAATAATCGAACAATGAATTTTCTTTGAATAAATTTAATTAACCAACAATGTTATTTTAAACTCATAATTTTCCTTTGGAAATATCTTTTTTTACAATTATGAAATAGGTTCTAACAATTTAATCCCCATAATCTTTTTTGACTAAAATAAATTTAATAGTGAATAAATCGGGTTAATCACCCAAATACATTATATTAAAATAATTTAGTAGATTAAAACGTGTAAATGTATACCTATTTTTTTTTAAAATCTTATCTTTATAAATTTTTCTGTAAATAACCCTAGAGATCCATTTTACAGCATATACATATACATATATAAATCCATATCCTTAAAGAAAATAATTTAGTTTATAAACTAACTGATTAAAATTCCTCTGCACTCTTTTCTTTTTCTTTTTTTTTAGAACCTTACTGTAAATTCTGCAATAATCATATTCACATAAATCTTAAAAAAAAACTCTAACTCAATTACCTCGACGATTAAAAGAAGATCGCCATCCACGAGCTTTTTTTTTCCACCCCGATCAACGGCCTCACCCATGCCTTGGACACCGCCTCACGTCGATGTTCCCCCTGAATCTATCAACAGCCTCCACTACGCTGCTTCAAACACGCCCCTCCCTTCAAGCCATCGCATCCATCCCATGAATCTCGAATCGGCTGAGCACTCTATACAGAAGAACCCCAAACTGCGACCCATCATCGATACAGACCCTCGATGAAGTTGTGCTCAACACTGTCTCGAGTTGAACACGAGACCGCGATTCGATTAGGATTTTCTTTAAATTTTGATTTCGGTCAGCTCGAAATTTGGAGGACAGCTTCGAATTTTTTTTCTTCTTTTGAATGAACGAATTTTGTTTACTGAAGAGAGATGAGGCTCAGTTTCTAAAAGAGGGGAAAAGTTGTATGATTTTATATATATAAAATTCGGCTTGGCTTTCTTCAGAAGGAAGACGCGAATAATATATTTATTTATTATTTTATTTTTTTTTTATTTTTTTTTATTATATCTGCCTGTTAGTTTATAAGAGAACGAGAGGGAACACGATTTTAAGATAAGGGTAGTAGCATATACAAGAAGCTTGACTAATGAAATTGAATTCATCAGATTATTATCAATTAATTTTTTTTTCCAACGCGTTTATATATCGTACACTCACACACTGACTCCGATAAATACGAAATTTGAAATCCGATAATAATTCAATATTACGGATCCAACGGAACAGATTTCATTGAATTCCGAGACTGTGCCTCGAAAGACTATTTTTAGATTCAATTTAAACGATTTGAATTTCAAAACTGAACAAACAACTTTCAAATTCAATTTTAACATTTTTACTATCTTCACTATCATCACTATAAATTTTATAAGCCTTCAAATTATTTTTAAACAGACTTAAAATCTCAGATTTCATATTTTATCCCACTTCAAATTATTTAATTCAATACTTAAATTATCGAATAAATTGTGATATTCGTAATTCAAGTTAAAATTACTCTATTGAATATGTAAAATCAATTAAATATTCTGATTTCAAATGCTCGAAAATTTCGAGTCGTCACAAATATTCCAGATGGAAAAGCAGCCTTTGCTTCATCAAAAAGGTAAGCAAACTATCCCATTAAGTTTGAATCTGTTTATTATCTGTATGTATGTTAAGTATATTAATGAAATTGTGTTGCATATACATATATATATGTATATATGTTGTGCATGCTGGTGTATATGTATATTAATGCTCTGTTATGAGTAACAAGTTTTAAAACCTGATTTAAAATTTCAAATCATTCCACCTATAAACAATTTTAAGCCTTGATCTCTGAATGAAGGTGTTTATATGTGTATAACATTATTTCTAAAAATAGTTCAGGAAAAATTATTGAGTAATATTTTGCAATTATATATACCAGTGAAAATCTAAATAAGTCAAAAATCAATGGTCTTGATTTTATGTTTTAACTTTACTAATAGATTTGTATTTCAAAATGATGAATTTTGATAATAAATTTGTGATTTTTAAGTCTGTATACAATGAGATTTTTCAATATGAACAGAAAATACATTTTGCTCGAATCCTGACGATCGGCTTAAAATTGTTCGACGAGTTTGAAGCTAGAGGTGGCTGAGATGATGGGAGTCATCAGAAAAATGGTCAGTGGATTTTTAATCCACCATGGTGGTGCAATGATGTTGTCTTAGGGTTTAACGACCTTCTTTGGTCAAGGTTAGGATCGAGGCAATTCCATAATCGATGAAGATTGAATTAAATTGCACCTGGTGTAATTGGAACAGGGGACTCTGGTAGGGTCTGTGCAGAGTCGGGAAGCTTCTGGCGGTGTCATGTGGTGGCGCGAGGTGTTTTGGTGGGTCATGTTAGTGCCAGAAGGGGTTAGTATGGTTCGATTTTGATTCTCAGACAATTTCATAAATCTGAGTACACAGGGTTGTTTGCGTGATCACTGGCGACATGTTGGTGATCGGAACGATGGTCAGTACATCGGTGTTCAGGCATACACGTGCACAGGTGTCTGATTGTGTCAGTGATAAAAGAAGAAGGGGAAGAAGGTGGATAATTCGAAGTGGTTCTCGGGAAAGGATGTGTTTGGCTCGGGATTGTTGCTGAGTCGCTCGTGTGTGTGTAACACAGTTTTAAAATTTAAAATAAAATCAAGTTTAAAAAAAGGAAAGTAAGAGACAGGGGGAATGCTCGGGTAAACTTACATCTGGCTCGGGTTTTACTCAAGATTTTCTCGCTTACCTTTTTATCAGTTTTAAAAATGTAAAGCAAGTTTTCTTTTAAGTTTTAAATTATTTTCTCTATATAATAAAAGTTGTTTAACTTTAATTAATCAAGTTGATTTTTAAGTTTATTTAAAAAGCCAAATTTAGATGATGATGAAATGTTTAAAATCATTTGTTAATAACAAGTTTCTAAAAAATATATGTATGGAACAAGTTACCAAGTAATTTCAAAGGTAAAAAATTTAAAGAATAATGTTTTAAAATTTGTTTGATTTAAAATAATTTTTATTATTATTTAGAGCCCTGAGTGTTTTAAAAATATAATGATGTAATTGGAAATAATAATTAAGATAAATGGTTTATCTTAAGTTAATTAAGATCTTAATTTAAATTAAGAGATTAGGATTAATTTATTAGGGATAAATTACTTGATTGAGGTGATTAATAAATGTGATTAATTAAAGGATAATTAATCAAGTGACTAATTTATTTATGTGATTAATTAAGTAAAGTAATTAATTTGGAAATAATTAATTAATTTAAAGGTTTATTAAATAAATGTAAGTAATTAAAGGTAATTAATTACTCAAAGATAATTACTTAATTAAAAGTAATTAATTAATGATTAAAGTGAATTAATCAAGTGATTAAGGAATAATTAATCTATGTGATTAATTAATTAAGGTAATTAATTTGAGGATAGTTAATCAATTAAAAATTAATTAATGAAAGTGATTACAGGTAATCACTTATTGTAATTTATTAATTAAATGGTAATTAATTTAAGGGCTAATTAATTAATGTAATTAATTAAGGATAATTAATTAAAGAAAAAAATTAAATGATTAAAGGTTGATTAATTTATTATTAAAGGGCCAGTTAATAAATGATGAAAGGATAATTAATCCAAACGGTTTGTAATTAATTAATGACTAATTAACCAGGATTAGTAAATGACGCAGCGGATATTACGGATGACAACGAAATGAAGATTTCGTGTCAAACTAATCGAAGAAACGATTAGATGAAACAAGATAAATCGATGGTTTGAAAATACCGAATGCCCAAATTCGTTGATCTCGAGTGATACTGAATTCTAGCTATCTCCAACACGTTGATCGCGCATGATACCGTGTTAAAAGATCTACGACTCTTCTATGTTGATCTCGTGCATGAGATTCCGTGAATCGGCTTCAAATCCGTTGATTCGAGCGCACTCGAATAACCGAAAATGGAGAAAGAAGACAACGCTCAACTTCCAATTTCAAAAGCGGCACAAAGCACTCAAAACAAAGTTTATTCAAAAACAACCCCTTTACAAATGACACAACCCCCATATTTATAGGCAGTTTACAATTCATCACTTACAGTTCCATCGACCTTACAGGCCCGCGACCTACGACCTAACATAGGTCATTAACGACCTAATCAACATGCGACATAACATATATAACACAACATTATACAACATGAGTTAAGAAAATTACAACACAACACGAGTTAACCAATATGTGACCCAAAACGACCTAAGAATACAACACACTACGCGACCTAAAACATCATTCAACACAACGACTTAAGGATAAAAGCTTCCACGACATCAGAGCTTCAGCATCTAGTAGCAATCTAATGGAACTCGGCAGCGACCTAACTTCACAGCGGCTTAAGGTCGAGTGAGTTAACTCGCTAGGTCAGTTATTCCTGTTGGTCGTAGCTTGGTAGGGTTAGGTCGGAGCGACCTACGGGAATACGCACTGGTTTGTTTATCTCTCTAGGTCGCTTGAATGCCTTGGTACTTAACGTGTTACCTCACGAGCGACCTTCACTAGGCCATGAGCGACCTAAGGCCCTTGAACGACTCAAATCCATTGAGTTGGTAGATTGCGCTGCATCATCCTCCCCCGGTTGACAAGAATTCGACCTCGAATTTGCACCTTACTCTTCCTCGACAGGCTCATTCCCATGAAACAAAATCAAGTATTTGACGTTAAAAACGCCTGTAGTGTGAATATGATCCGGTAACCTCAACTGATTTGCATTATCATTGATCTTCTTCAAGATTTCCACTGGACCAATTTTTCGAGCTTTCAACTTGTTGTAAGTTCCAACTGGAAAACGTTCTTTCGTCAAAACGGCGTAAACCAAATCACCTTCTTTGAAGTTCACACTCCTTCGCTTCTTATCCGCCAGTTGTTTATACTTCTCATTGATGCAAGCAATCGTTCATGAACCGTTCTGTGACACTCCTGCAATGCATTCACGATATCACAATCTCGCTTAACAACTCCCTTCTGATATGGCACTGTCGTCAAATTCAACGGTCCCTTCGGAATTGCTGAATATACAACTTGAAATGCACTGAATCCAGTACTTCCACTAACAACGTGATTATGTGAAAATTCCGCCTGACATAACTTCATATCCCAGCTCTTCAAATTATCTTTCGCAAGACATCTCAACAAGTTTCCTAATGATCTATTCATCACTTCTGTTTGCCCATCTGTTTGTGGATGATAGGCGCTACTAAAATTCAGCTTCGTCCCAACCATCTTCCACAGACTCAACCAAAAATGACTTAGAAAACGAGTCCCGGTCAGAAATAATGGTTTCAGGTAGCCCATGTAGTCGATAAACCTCTTTAAAGAATAATTGAGCAACACGGACTGCATTCGTGGTCCTTTTACAAGCTATGAAATGTGCCATCTTTGAAAATCTATCCACCACAACATATATAGAATCATTCCCTCGCTGAGTTTTGGGCAAACCAAACACAATGTCCATGCTAATATCAAACCATGGTCTAGTAGGTACAGGCAACGGCATGTACAATCCTGCATTTGTAGCTGTCCCTTTGGAAACTTGACATATGTGACATCTCTCCATAAATCTCTCAACTTGTTTCCTCATGGAAGGCCAAAAATATGATTGAGAAATCAACTGCAAAGTGCGATCTCTTCCCACATGTCCTTCTTCATGCAATTCTTTCACAATCTTCATCCGCAAACTGCAATCTGGTATACATAATAGATTTCCTTTGAAAAGAAAACCATCCACCGACACAAATTCATCCGTCTTCCCCTTATTGACTTCATCTACAATCTTTGCAAAGTAAGGATCTTCAACAAACAATTCTGGGAATACTTCAAACCCCATCACTTCAACTTTCATTGTAGTCAACAAATGATTTCTTCTACTCAAAGCATCTGCCACACGGTTTGTAACTCCCGACTTGTGCTTGACAACAAATGTAAATTGTTGCAAGTATGCGAGCCATGAAGCATGCGTGGCTACAACCTTATCATGCCCCTGCATTTGTTTCAAGGCTTCATGATCAGTATACAACACAAACTCTTTATGAAACAAATAGTGTCTCCAATGTTTTATGGCTTGGACAATAACATAGAATTCCACGTCATAAGCATTATATCTCATCTTTGCTCCCGAAAGCTTCTCATTGAAATAAGAAATTGGACGGCCCCTCAGACTTAACACTCCTCCAATTCCAACTTTAGATGCATCAGTATGTAATTCAAATAGCAACTGAAAATCTGGCAAAACTAGAATTGGTGCTGTCGTCAAAAGTTCCTTGATTCGCTCAAAAGCAGCTCCTGCTTCTTTCGACCATGAAAACTGCTTGCTCTTCATACAATCAGTAACAAGTGCCATCACGCTACTGAAATGTGGAATAAACCTTCGGTAGAATGATGCTAAACCATGAAATCTTCTCACTTCAGTTATAGTCCTAGGCTGTGGCCAATTTCTGATTGCTTCAACTTTACTTTGATCTACGTGAATACCTTCCTTGGACAATACATACCCCAAAAACAAAACACTATGCGTCATAAACGCACATTTCTTCTTAGCTGCATAAAACTGTTCCCGACGAAGAATAGTTAACACCTTCCGCAAGTGTTGAATATGCTCTTCAGTGCTTGCACTATAAATCAAGATATCATCAAAATAAACTACAACAAACTTCCCAATGTACGGTCTGAAAATTTGGTTCATCACCCTCAAAAAAGTACTTGGTGCATTTGACAGACCAAACGGCATGACCAGCCATTCATACAATCCTTCTCGAGCGGTCTTCCACTCATCACCTGGTCTTATGCGAATTTGATGATAACCACTTTTGAGATCAATCTTAGAAAAGATTACAGATCCACTGATTTGATCCAACAGATCATCAAGCCTTGGCATAGGAAATCAGTATCTGACAGTTATTTTGTTGAGTGCCCAGCTGTCCGTACACATCCTCCAAGTCCCATCCTTCTTCGGCACTAACAAAGCTGGTACTGCACAAGGACTTAAGCTTTCTTGTACGCGCCCTTGTTCAAGAAACTCTTCCGCCTGCCTTCTCAACTCTACGTGTTCCTTTGGACTCATTCTGTAATGTGGTCTATGCGGTAACACAGCTCCTGGTACAAGATCAATCTGATGTTGTATGTCTCTCAACGGTGGTAACTATGTTGGCAATTCTTCAGGAAATACATCTTCAAACTCCTTCAACACTGGCTTAACTTCTTCAGAAATTTCAACCGCTTCACTACTTTCACGTCCCATCAACAAAAATACTTCAGGCTCATCCTCCACTTCCTTGATAAATTCCTTCAAAGATAACAAAGTTTTTAGTTCTTCAATCTCCTCCAACTTGCTTTCATCTTCTTGTCGCTTTTTAGGAACTAAAGTGATTTTGGTGCCCTCGAACATGAAACTATAGCAGTTAGTCCTCCCATCACGTTGCACAGCTCTATCGTATTGCTGCGGTCTCCCCAACAACAAATGACAGACAACCATATCAACCACATCACACCAAATTTCATCTTTATACTTCTTTCCGGTGGAAAAAGTTACACAAGCTCTTCGACCAACCTTCACTTCCCCACCTTTCCTCAACCAAGCTAACTTGTAAGGTTTGGGATGCTTCTCTGTCTTTAATGCTAACTTCCTTACAGCTTCTGAAGAAATGATATTATCACAATTTCCTGCATCGATAACAAACTTGCAAACCCTTCCCAAAATAGTGCATGTTGACTGGAAAATATTACTCCTCGACCAGCTAGTCTCTTCTTCCTGCTTTGGCGTCAAGCAAGATCTCCTCATCATCAAATTACATCCTTCGTCTCCCGACAATTCCTCTTCCTCCTCAACTTGTGGTGAATTTGAACATTCCACTTCTGCATCCTCATCCTCAACCTCAGGAACCATCACTCGCTTCTTAGGCTTCGGACATTCATTGCTCTTGTGAGCAAACTCCTAACAGTTATAACACTTGAAGTTGTTGTTGACCTTGGTCTTAGAAACTTCATTGACAACCGGTTTTCCAACAGCCTTGGAAACATTAGTATTGCTACTAGCCCCTTTTACTTGATTGTTAGAATTCGTAAACTTACCACCTCCTCTTCTACCTTGCCTCTCCCAAGCTAGAGCCTTCTGGTGTGCTTCAGCAATGGATCTTGGATCAAACATATTCACCATATCCTGAATTTGCATTCTCAATCCTCCAACAAATCTAGCTGTCAATCGTTCCTCTGTCTCCATGATATCATTTCTGGCAATCAATTGATAAAATTCATCTGCATAATCATTCACCGACTTTGTTCCATGTCTCAAATTCTGCAAGCACTGATACATAAGAGACTGATAATTATAAGGCAAGAAATTAGCCTTCATCAACTTCTTCATCTTCTCCTATGAAATAATCTTCGACTTTCCCATTCTTTCCCGTGTAAGCTTAGTCTGTTGCCACCATGCCATAACTCTTCCTCCCAATCGTGTAGCAACCATTTTAACTCTATGATGCTCGGGTACTTCCTTGAAGTCAAAAATTTCTTCAACATTTGATAACCAATCCAAAAATTCTTCAGTAATCATTCCTCCTTTGAATTTTGGAATCTCTGTTTTCATCCCCGACTCCCATTTATGATCATCTTCCACATCCCGGTATTGATTTCGTACTTGGTCTCGATCTCGATAATGAACACTACCTCTATCACCATCTTCATCATAATCAAATGTACTTCGATATCGATCTCGACCATCAACATCTCTATGATCACGCATATCCCTTCTACTACGTCTTTCAGCATCATGATATGGTTCATCTCCAAACTCACGTGGAGTTCTTCTCTCTTTATTTCTGTACTCATGGTATTCTCTTCTCATTGAAACTGATGATTCTCTTCTTTCTCGACAAGATTGTGGCGACACCCTCATCGCTTCCGCAACCGATGGCGAAACTCTGTTTGCTCCATGGTTCGAGATTGGTGACCTTCTCCTTTGACTTTGATTCATATCATTCATCAATTTCTCTAAATTCCCAATACCTTCATCAAACTTTTCATTGATACGTTGTTCCATTTGCTTAGCTTCTTGTCTTCGATATACATCTTCAACATTTTGAAATTGATTAGCTCTTCTCGGAGGCATTGTCAAATCTTTAACAAATCCAAATAATTAACTCTCGGCTTGAACAACTTAACTCCGACAAGCTCGGCTCCAACTAACTCAACCCGGCCTTGCTCTAACACTTCAACTCGGCTCAAACTTCAACACTTCTGATCTTCAAATATTTTCACAATAGGCTCGGCTTAGCTATGATTGGCTAAGTCTTGCTCTGATACCAAACTGACGCAGCGGATAAACCAAAAATGGATGAAATGGTGAAAAGTTGAATCGATGGATTGAAAATACCGAATGCCCAAATTCGTTGATCTCGAGAGATACTGAATTCTAGCTATCTCCACCACGTTGATCGCGCACGATATCGTGTTAAAAAGATCTACGACTCTTATACGTTGATTCCGCGCACGAGATTCCGTGAATCAGCTTCAAATTCGTTTATTTGAGCGCACTCGAATAACCGAAAATGGAGAAAGGAGACAATGCTCAACTTCCAATTTCAAAAGAGGCACAAAGCACTCAAAACAAAGTTTATTCAAAATCAACCCCTTTACAAATGACACAACCCCCATATTTATATGCAGTTTACAACTCAACATTTACAGTTCCACCGACCTAATAGGCCCGCGACCTACGACCTAACATAGGTCGTTAACCACCTAATCAACATGCGGCATAACGTATATAACACAACAGCATACAACACGAGTTAAGAAAATTACAACACAACACGAGTTAACCAATATGCGACCCAAAACGACCTAAGAATACAACACACTGCGCGACCTAAAACACCATTCAACACAACGACTTAAGGATAAAAGCTTCCACGACATAAGAGCTTCAGCATCCAGTAGCAATCTAATGGAACTCGGCAGCGACCTAACTTCACAGCGGCTTAAGGTCGAGCGAGTTAACTCGCTAGGTCGGTTATTCCTGTAGGTCGTAGCTTGGTAGGGTTAGGTCAGAGCGACCTATAGGAATATGCGCTGGTTTGTTTATCTCTCTAGGTCGCTTGAATGCCTTGGTTCTTAACGTGTTACCTCGCGAGCGACCTTCACTAGGTCGTGAGCGACCTAAGGCCCTTGAACGACTCAAATCCATTGAGTTGGTAGATTGCGTTGCATCAGTAAATTATTCATGTGTAATTAATCTGGTTTAAATTAATCAGATGACTAGTTGATCTTACTTATGAATGTTTGGATTCTATTGAGTGATGAATTGTTTGATATCCTTGATGTATGATACTTTGTGATATGAATTATTTTGATTCGAGTTGTGATGAATGTGATTTATTTATCTGTGATGAATGTATATTATTTATCTGTGAATCTGGGAATGGAGATAAGCGTTATAGGATTATATCCCTTATCGATTTTGCTGTGCTTGAATCTATAATGATTGATGATGTTGCACAATTGTATAAAACCCCTAGACTATACCATACACACACAAATATGCATTTCACGAGGAAATCGGTTAAGTCATGAATATTTGGATTTAATATTATTATATTTAAAATGGTTTTGAAAATTGAATTTTGAATCCAAAAATGTTTTGGAATTGGAATTAGGTTTAATATGAAAAGCTCTGAAAGGAGTTTTTAAAGATGGAATTATTTTGAATAACTTGTTAAAGTTCTAAAAATTTAAATAGTTTAATTTGAATTTGAATTCATGATTTTTAAGTCGTATACATATATATGTATGTTTATTTGGAAATCATGGTTTAAAAAGGGTATACAAGTTATATAATATATATATATAGATTTTAAACCATTTTGAAGTTAATTATATAAGTTGTTTTTAGGAATTTGAATTTAATTCAAAAAGAACTTGCCGATGATACGGCGGTTCGCTGATTTTCTAGATAATACTTTTAAAGCCTATAACTTTTGTATATTTGATCAAATTTTTTCGAAACAAAATGTATTTGTTTTCAAATGATAATAGCTTTCAAATAAAGAAAGGACTTCCTGTTTTTATTGAAAGGGGTTTCAAATTTGAAATGAAATTCTTTTGAAAGCTATAAATGAATATTTGCTAAAGATTAGTGAACTTTGTTTCCAAAATAAGAGGATCTTAAGGGTGTATCTTTTGTATAAAAGATTTGAATTGTAAATCGTTTTGAAAGAAATGAATTAATCTTTGTAAAAGAAAGGTGAACTTTGTTTTCAAATGGAAGCGGATCTTAAAGGTGTATCTTTTGATTTGAATTGTAAATAGATTTGAAAGCTATGAATTTATCTTTGTGAAAGATTAGTGAACTTTGTGAAGTCAATCTTTTTGTTTAAAGATTTGAAAACGGGAATTTATTTAAACCTTCTGAAAGGTTTTGGGCTTTAAGTTGTGACTTAACTAAGATCCCAATATCCATATGTTTTTTAAATATTGCGCTCATTATTCGGTTTTGTCGAGAGAGGAATTTGCGTCATATAACCCATTCCGAATAATGATACGATGTTATGGATTGCATTTAAACTTCGGTGGTGATGTCTGGGTATTTTCGAAAGCGAAAGGATTACCCATCGAATTTCTCTGCACCAAATGGACCCGGTATAGAGATTTGATCACCCTTTGTGATGGGGAGTCTGGACGTGATTAGGGATTATCCGGATTACAAGGGCTTCTTTGTGATGTGCTTGCAGTTCTGTTCGAACCCGGAACTAACGTGTATGGATGTATGTCTAACATTAAACTTTGAGATGTAAAGCTAGTTTCTATCAAATACATTTCTGTTTGGTGGCGGAGAATTTATTCTCTTAGCTTAAGACCCTTCTCCGAGACATACAAGCTCAGAGGTTATGTAGTTGATGGTTACCAGTGATACGTACCCAATTTGGTAATGTGGCATACGAAGTGCTGCTGATCATGTGTTGATCGAAGCATGGTTTTTGTGCAAAGCGTAGCTTTGTGGACAAGACCTTGTCGGACCTCACAACCCAGAATGGTCGAAACAGGAAGGATGCAACATGGTTATTTGGGGTAGCGCCCCCTGAGGGTATGTCCATTTCCTTCTGGATAGAGGTGATACCATTGTATGGAACCCAAATACTTAACCTATGTGGTTGCTACAAATCTATTGCTTTGTGGTTGTTAGTGAATCCTGGGATGAAGGTTGGTTACGACCGGGGGATGGCATACTCGTGACAGTTAGTTACCTAGTTACAGAGGTAACCCGACATTGTTTTGGCAAAGATCCGGTTAGGTTCTCGAGGGCGTCCCTCCAGAGGCGTATCCATGTTGCCGAGGAAGTTTCTTTGCCTGACCATTTGTTGGAAATCCAATCACCAATTCGCACCCTGTACAGTTTTAGTTGTAGAACTTGCCATCTAATATGGTAGTTATAGTAGGCATACTATAATGGTACGTATGCTGGCTAAGATTAATACTATACTTTCAAAATGTTGTCTACACTATGCACTAATAATAATATCAAAAAAGGTTTGGCGTATCAAGCATGTTTGATAATCATAACGTGAAATCTCCTCCAATTGTGCGCTTGTATTGTGTGTGTGCGGGGAGGCCTTATGGAAGTTTCCTTTTCCAAAAAGCATTGCGGATTTTTTAATTTCTTTTGTTTTATTTTGTTAAAGATAAAAACTATTTTCGTTTGCTCGCACCAGTCCCATGATGGACCGGGAGTTTATTGTTCCATTTCTAAACTCTGGGTGCCCACAATTTTCCACACGGGAAGTCTAGAGTTGGGTTTTTCACATAATCAAATAGTAGGTGTAGATTCGATAGCATCCAGCCTTTAAATTTGGCGATAGCATTTGTTTCACATCAACTGTTACCGAGTTTGCTACTTTACAACTTGATGGTTGTTCGAGCTTTTGATATGGAGCTTGGAGATCATTGAAGCATTGAAATGGAATGCAGTTTTGGATTCTATTTTCTTTCTATTCTTTGGAAGATTAAGTTGGTGATATTG
Source organism: Allium cepa (assembly GCA_030765085.1). Lineage (NCBI taxonomy): Eukaryota > Viridiplantae > Streptophyta > Magnoliopsida > Asparagales > Amaryllidaceae > Allium > Allium cepa. The sequence continues at coordinate 402,451,607 of CM060946.1, forward strand.
TTCCACTACTGGTGTTTTCTTTCCGCTGTTGTCTTTTATCTCTAATAGTATTGATATCTCATTTGTATCATTATTGTATCGATATTGTGTATCAATTAAAGTTATTCATTTCTTCTTCCGCTGTGTTGTTGTATTTAATGTGTTTTAAGCTCCGACGAACCAGATTCAACGTTTGATTTGCGGCATTCGAATATGAGTGACATATTCGGGTGTCAATTTTTGATGGTCGAGTCAGGATCGTTACAGTGGTATCAGAGCTGAAGGTCGAGTAAGACCTTTTTCTCAGGAGTATAAAACATTAGGTAACTCATTAGAGATAGGGTTACAAATACCCTAGAATGAGTATATCCCTAAGATATCTATCCGTATGCCTCACTGAATTCTCTTACTATCCACTGATAGTGAGTATGAGTACAAGAAGAGGACGAGATATGGGACATGGTAGTACCACTACGAATGGTTGACACTTTGCAACAACAGAAACAATTTCTCTATCAATCTCCTTTGATCCTTATTCAATTTTAATTTCTTTGAAGGATTCGTAGCAGTTACAGGAAGAAGCTTTGGTGCGATGGTGACCCTACGTAACTCGAATCAATCTTTTCTTAACCTTAATAAATTTGAAACTTTAATTGGGATAAATTGGTAAACAAGAATATAAAGCTGAATTTGATTGTATCAATAAAACAATTTCCATCAAAACCAAATTTGAAAAATTTGTTATGATTTGTTGTGAGGATCCAAGTCCGAAGGCTAGTGTATACTTTAGGATATTCCAACTTGGATTGAGCATCTTTTGTTTGTTCTGTTGGGTACAAGTGGTTAGTTATCTCCTCGGACTAACCAATGCCCCTGCATATTTCGTAGATCGGATGACCCGAGTGCTTCATGAGATATTGATTGAGTTCGTTCTCATATTTACTGATATTCTAATTTGGTGAGCCAAATGTAGAATGGATATTCAACTTGGTCTGGTAAAACATTCTTCATCTATTCTTTGTTATCACCCTAGCAAATTTCAGGGACGAAATTTTCTTAAGAAGGGGAATCTGTAATGATCCCGGTTTTGAGTCAAACGCAATTTGGTAATTAATTAAAAAATTTGGGATTAATTGAGAATTAATTTGAAAATTTGGAATATATATATATAAGATTTTAAATAAAAAAAATTGATTTGGAAATTCAAATATAAATATATTAAAAATAAGTTGGATTTTAAATACTCTATATTTTAAATTAATGAAAATTGTTTTCTAATTATAACATATATATTTAAATAGTTATATCATATATATTATAAAATAAAAAGCTATTTAAAGGTTAAATTTTAAAATATACATATCTTTTGGAATTTAATAAGAAAACATATATGAAAAAAAATTGGTTTGCAAATATGTAAAGCGAGATTTAATTTAAAGATTTAAAATTACATACATACATACATACATACATACATACATACATACATATATATATATATATATCTTTTGAAATTTAATAAGATTTATAAAAGGATCATTTCTTTTAAATATAAAAGCTTTGATATAAATATACCTTTTTGGAAGTATAAAACATATTAATAAAAACTTGTTTCATAAATTAAAATGAAGTAAGGTTTAAAACATAATTTGAACTAAATTCAGGAAAAGGATTAAACATAAATTTAAATATGTTAACATGTGTAAGAAAATAATATGACTTTGTACAAGTGTTAACAATAATTACAAGTGGCAATATAACATTTTTCTTTTAATCTAGAATTATAGGAAAATATGTAAAAGAAGAAAACCTGGTTATCTACCTCAGTTCAAACTTTCTCTTCACCTTCTAAAAATATAAAAGAAAAAGAAAAAAATCAGGAAAGAAAATCAAAACCAAAAACGGGAAATCAAAACAGCTTCAAACAATTTCAAAAAGCAATCTGAAACCTGGAAAATGAAGATCAAACAAAGCAGTTCAAAATCAAAGCCTGTTCTCAAAACATCTCAACCTGGAAATAATGAAAATCGAAAACAAAACAAAAAATCATACAAGCATGCAGATTCAAGTTTGCAACCTGGAATCAAGTTAAGCAAGATTTCAACTCATATACATCAAGAAAGGATTCAACATCAAACAAACTTTAGTTTTTAAGTTTTCAAGCCTGGAAATCAAACTCAACAGCATAGCTTCAGCTCATTCCAAAATCAAAACCAAGCTTCAAGTAATTCACAGATCAGGCAAAATAAATTCAAACCGACTCAAGTAAGAAAGCAACTTTAAAATTACAGATCGAAAAGCAGCCTCTACTTCATCAAAAAGGTGAGCAAACTATCCCATTAAGTTTGAATCTATTTATCATCTTGATGTATGTGAAGTATGGTAATGAAACAGTGTTGCGTATACATATAGATATGAATATATGTTGTGCATGGTGGTGTATATGTATATTAATGCTCTGTTATGAGTTACAGGTTTTAAAACCTAATTTAAAATTTCAAATCATTCCACATACAAACAATTTTAAACCTTGATCTGTAAATGAAGGTGTTTGTATATGTATAATATCATTTCTAAAAATAGATTCAGGAAAAATTATTGAGTGAATATTATGCAAATTATAAATAACAATGAAAATCTAAATTAAGTCAAAAATCAATGGTGTCTTTTTTATGTTTTAACTTTACAAATAGATTTGTATTCAACATGATGAATTTTGATAATAAATTTGTGATTTTTAAGTCTGTATACAATGAGATTTTTCAAGATGAACAGAAAATACATTTTGGTCGAATACTGACGATCGGCTTAAAGTTGTTCGACGAGTTTGAAGCTGGAGGTGGCTGAGATGATGGGAGTCATTAGAAAAATGGTCAGTGGATTTTTAATCCACCATAGTGGAGTAATGATGTTGTCTTAGGGTTTAACGACCTTCTTTGGTCAAGGTTACGATCGTGGCATTTCCATCATCGATGATGGATCAGATTAAATCGCACCTGGGGGAATCAGAACAAGGGACTCTAGCGAGGGCCTGGGCGGAGTCGCGAAGCTTCTGGCGGCGTCACGTGGTGGCGCGAGGTGTTTTGGTTGGTCATGTTGGTGCCAGTAGGGGTTGGTATGGTTCAATTTTAATTCTCATACAATTTCGTAAATCTGAGTACACGGGGTCATTTGCGTGATCACTGGCGACATGTTGGTGATCGGAACGATGGTTAGTACATCGGTGTTCTGGCGTACATGTGCACAGGTGTACGATTGTGTTAGTGCTAAACGAAGAAGGAGAAGAAGTTGGATAACTCGAAGTGGTTTTTGGGAAAGGATATGTTTGGCTCGGGATTGTTATTGAGTCGCTCGCGTGTGTATAACACAGTTTTAAAATTTAAAACAAAATCAAGTTTTAAAAAAAGAAAGTGGGAGACCGGGGGAATGCTCGGGTAAACTTACATTTGGCTCGTGTTTTACTCGAGATTTTCTCGGGTACCTGTTTTATCAATTTTAAAATATAAATCAAGTTTTCTTTTAAGTTTTAAACTATTTTCTACATATATTATAAGTTGTTAAACTTCAATTAATAAAGTTGATTTTTAAGTTATTTAAAAAGCCAAATTTAGATGATGATAAAATGTTTTAAATCATTTGTTAATAACAAGTTTCTAAAAAATATATGTATGGAAGAAGTTTTCAAGTAATTTCAAAGGTTAAAAATATTAAAGAATAATGTTTTAAAATTTGTTTGATTTAAAATAATTTTTATTAATTATTTAGAGCCTTGAGTGTTTTAAAAATATAATGATGTAATTGAAAATAATAATTAAGATAAATGGTTTATCTTAAGTTAATTAAGATCTTAATTTAAATTAAGAGATTAGGATTAATTTATTAAGGATAAATTACTTGGTTGAGGTGATTAATTAATGTGATTAATTATAGGATAATTAATCAAAATAATTAATTTATTTATGTGATTAATTAAGTAAAGTAATTAATTTGGGAATTGTTAATTAATTTAAAGGTTTATTAAATAAATGTAAGTAATTAATGGTAATTATTTACTTAAAGATAATTACTTAATTAAAAGTAATTAATTAATGATTAAAGTGGATTAATCGTGTGATTAAAGAATAATTAATCTATGTGATTAATTAATTAAGGTAAATAATTTGAGGATAATTAATCAATTAAAGATTAATTAATGAACGTGATTAATTTGAGGATAATTAATCAATTAAAGATTAATTAATGAACGTGATTCGGGGTAATCACTTATTGTAATTTATTAATTAATGGTAACTAATTAAAGGCTAATTTATTAATGTAATTAATTAAGGATAATTAATTAAAGAAAAAATTAAATAATTAAAGGTTAATTAATAAATAATTAAAGGTTGATTAATTTATTATTAAATGGCTAATTAATAAATGATTAAAGGATAATTAATTCAAAAGGTTTGTAATTAATTAATGATTAATTAACCAAGATTAGTAAATTATTCATAAGTAATTAATCTGGTTTAAATTAATCAGATGACCAGTTGATCTTACTTATGAATGTTTGGGTTCTATTGAATGATGAATTGTTTGATATCCTTGATGTGTGATACTTTCTGATATAAATTATTTTGATTCGAGCTGTGATGAATGTAATTTATTTATCTGTGATGAATGTATATTATTTTTCTGTGAATCTGTGAATGGAGATAAGCGTTATTGGATTATATTGCTTTTCGATTTTGTTGTGCTTGAATCTATAATGATTGATGATGTTGCACTATTGTGAAAAACCCCTGGACTACACCATACACACAAATTTGGATTTCAAGAGGAAATCGGTTAAGTCACGGATATTTGAATTTAATATTATTATATTTAAAATGGTTTTGAAAATTGAATTTTGAATGCAAAAATGTTTTGGAATTGGAATTGGGTTTAATATGAAAGCTTTGAAAAGGAGTTTTTAAAGATGGAAATTATTTTGAATAACTTGATAATGTTTTGAAAATTTAAATAGTTTAATTTGAATTTGAAATCAAGATTTTGAAGTCGTATACATATATATGTATGTTTATTTGGAAATTATGGTTTAAAAAGGGTATACAAGTTAAATAATATATATATATATATACATATATATATTTTAAACCATTATGAAGTGAATTATATGATTTGCTTTTAGGAATTTGAATTTAATTCAAAAAGAACTTGCCAATGATACGGAACTTCACTGATTTTCTAGATTATACTTTTAAAGGCTATAACTTGTGTATATTTGATCAGATTTTTCCGAAACAAAATGTATTTGTTTTCATATGATAATAGCTTTAAAATAAAGAAAGGACTTCCAATTTTTATTGAAAGGGGTTTCAAATTTTAAATGGAATTGTTTTGAAAGTTATAAATGAATCTTTGCTAAAGATTAGTGAACTTTGTTTCCAAAATAAGAGGATCCTAAGGGTGTATCTTTTGTATAAAAGATTTGAATTGTAAATAGTTTTGAAAGCTATGAATTAATATTTGTGAAAGATTGGTGAATTTTGTTTCAAATGGAAGCGGATCTTAAAGGTGTATCTTTTGATTTTAATTGTAAATAGATTTAAGAGCTATGAATTAATCTTTGTGAAAGATTGGTGAAGTGAATCTTTTTATTTAAAGATTCGAAAAAGATAATTTGTTTAAACTTTTTGAAGAAAGGTTTTGGGCTTTAAGTTGTGAGTTAACTAAGATCCCAATATCCATATGTTTTTTAAAATATTGCGCTCATTATTCGGTTTATCTAGGAGAGGATTTTGTGTCATATAACCCATTCCGAATAATGATACAACGTTATGGATTGCATTTGAAGACCGGTGGTGCAGACCGGGTATTTTCGAAAGCGAAAGGATTACTCGTCAAATGTCTCTGCATTGAATGGCCCCGGTATAGAGATTTGATCACCCTTTGTGATGGAGAGTCCGAACGTGATTAGGGATTATCTGGATTGCAAAGGCTTCTCTGTGAAGTGCTTTCGGTTCTGTTCGAACCCGGAACAGACTTGTATGGATGTATGTCTGACCTTACACTTTGAGATGTAAAGCTGGTTTCTATCAAATACATTTCTGTTTGGCGGCGGAGAATTTATTCTCTTAGCTTAACACCCTTCTCTGAGACATGTGAGCTCAGAGGTTATGTAGGTTATTGTTACTAGTGATACATTTCCAATTTGGTAATGGGGCATACGAAGTGCTGCTGATCATGTGTTGATCGAAGCATGGCTTTTGTGTAAAGAAAAACATTTTGGACGTTGTTAAACTCCTCAATTTCATGAATCAACGACCTAAAGTTATCACGACCTAGCGACCTAACTGCTTAAGTGACCTAGCGACCTCACTGCTTAAGCGACCTAACGACCTGACTGCTTAAGCGACCTAGCGACCTGACTGCTTAAGCGACCTAGCGACCTGACTGCTTAAGCGACCTAACGACCTGACTGCTTAAGCGACCTAGGGACCTAACTTCTTAAGCGAGTTAGCGACCTAAAGCATGAAGCGAGTTAGCGACCTAAAGGGGTAAGATAGAGTAAGTTCGCGTGCATACTACCTCTTCACTAGGTCGCTCATGACCTAAGTCCACCGAGCCAACTTCCTATGCCGCTTCTCCGTAGGTCGCCACGACCTACCAACTTGTTCAAGTAACTAAGTGCAAGCCTGTTAAGCCGTAACCTACGCTCCTTAGGTCGCTCACGACTTACGACCTAACCCCTAGGTCACCCACGACCTATAGCACAACTAACCAAACCCCTAGGTCGTTCACAACTTACGACTTACCCTAGGTCGCTCACGACCTATGCCTTGTCCAGAAATTTCGTATAAATACCATGCCTACACCACCGAAGAGAGGACCTTTTGGCTCACTTTTGGGAACGCCTACACTCTGCTGTTTTCTCAACTCATCCGACACTTCAAACACGAAAGGCTCTTCATCGAACTTCAAGAAGAAATCGAACACATTCGGCATGGATTCAAAGAGTTCTTCTACATCGGAGTTCTAGCAACTTGTCTTAGTAGTGTTGTAATCGAAGATTGTTGTAAAGTTGTAATTGATTCGGCAATAAAGAAGATTAAAGTGGACGTAGGCTTAACTTGAAGCCGAACCACTATAAAACTGTTGTCTCTTTACTGTTTTTCTATGATTTCTGCTTGTTTCTGATTTCCGTATCGGCGGGTGGTGCTTTCACTTTTTCTCTACTTACACCGGGGTGTTAGCGTTCAATTTTAGTGTTAACATTTTTGGTGCTTTAACTGAGAACCCAACTCAGGCTACTTTCATCATTGCTTCGCAAAAGTTTGTTGAAAGAATCTCTCTCAAAACCAGAAGTCTATCGGAGATTATGGCTCCTGGAAGAAAGCACAAATTTGTTAGATCATGTGATGTTCATGAGAATACTGCCACTTCTCCTTCGTTAAGTCAAACAGCTCCAAGTGTTGGAATTACACGAGCGGAGTTAGATGCTGCAGTTTCTGGGCCATATCAGCAAATGGAAGTCCAAAACACTTTAATGTTGGAAAGGTTGAACGCTTTGCTCGGAGCTAACCATCAACCGGTGAATAATGAACAAAACTTTGCCGATGATGTTCATAATGTTGAAGCAAGAAATATTCCTCAAAGGGCAGCTGGCCCCGTTGAAGGGACACCTCCCCAAGCTGGAGGATCAGGGCCACAGCCAACCCTCTGCGAACGCTTGTCAAGGCAAACTTCCGAGAAAATGGCTGATGTCTGTCCCGTAGAGCCTCTAAATTATGAGAAATACTTCTCTGGAATGGTTCGACAAATCATGAAAGAGAGCATGTAGAGGGATGAAGATGAAAATGAATGGGGATTCGCTCTGAGCAATACTCCGTTCACCGAGAGAATTCTGAAAGCGGAATTTCCAAGGAAGTTTTCTCCCCCACCATTCCGGCTTATCAGGGGACGAGCGACCCTAATCAATTCTTGTACAAGTATGACTGGCACATGACAGGTGCCAGGGCATCGGATGAGATCAAATGCCGGTACTTTCCGTTATACTTGGAAGGAGTGGCTCTACTTTGGTTTACAAAGCTACCAGTCCGATCTATAGACCAGCTCTCCGACTTAACTAGGAAGTTCAAGGAAAAATTCAGATTGTATGCTTCAAAGGCGAAGGACATTGTCACTTTCCAGCTGGAACAAAATCCCGGAGAATCTATTAGATCTTTCTTAAACCGCTTCAACATAGCTTTGGCTGAAGTGGATAATGCAGAGCCACGTATGATTTTGACATACTTGATGAGGGCAATCGACAAATCGAGTGAATTTGGGAAGTGGCTGAAGATGAAAGAATCGAATTCGCTTGAGAAATTCTATAAGAAAGCTGATGAATTCATGCACTTGGAAAGCCTTCAAGCACCGGCCAAGGCGGTATCGACAGAGGTTGGGAATAATAATGTTGCTCCAAATAAGAAGGAATCTGGTACTCAGAAGAGGGAAAACGATGGTGGGAAGAAGCAAGGAAATGCGAAGAAAAATCGTCCTTTTAACTTCACTCCTTTAACCGATACCCCAGAAAACATTTTCTTTTCAACCAAGGACACTGTCAAATACCTCACACCAGCTAAATTGAGGCTTAGGAAAAATGCTAAGAAAAATGGAAGATTCTGTCGATTCCATAATCAACCCGACCATGGTACTAATGAGTGCCGCTATTTGAAGAACTTGATCGAGGAGATATTGAAAGAAAATAAACTTCAGGAATATGTGAAGAGGAACAGAAACGACCCAAGTTCTTCAACTCAGGGGCAACAAGTCCCTGACCATCAACCCAGCTCGAGTAAGAGGGCGACAGCGCATGAATCAGAGAGGCCTGTTATTAATGTAATTACGGGAGGTCCTCACCCAGCGGGCAGAAGCTGGGGCGAGATGGAAAGATATGCCCATGCCTTGAAGTACGCACCAGTAGAAGAAGGTGTTTTTGTGTTGGAAGATGCTGCACCTTTGAAGTAGCAGAAAACTTTTAATGATGATATTGTGTTCAGGGTCAGGGACTCTATGGGTGTTGAAGCTCCTACCATGGATCCCTTGGTCATCTCTGCAGGCATTGGGTCGGTTATTGTAAGAAGAGTGCTTGTTGATTGCGGCGCTTCTTGCAATATTATCTTCAAAAAGACGTTTGATCAAATGAAAATTCCGATGGCTGATGTTCAAGCTTCATCGCAGAAAATTATTGGGTTTACTGGGGAAACGAAGCAGCCAATTGGAACTATTGACTTGTTCGTGGAGCTTGGAGAGGGGCAGAAAAAGGTGGTTCGAAAGCAGACTTTTGTAATTGTTGATGAATTTTCTGCCTACAACGCCTTCCTCGGCCGACCAACTCTTGCGGCATTTAAGGCAATTCTCGCCTCGTGGTTCCTTACTATGAAATTCCCCACGGATAATGGAGTTGGTGTTATTAAAGTGGATTAGAATGTTGGGCGAGAATGTTATTTTATAGATTTGCATGAAGCAAGAAAGAGAGAGATAGGAAAAGATGCGGCAGCCCCAGTCCGCATCAAAGAATCAACCTTGTAGCAATTACAGAGTGGACCCTGCACTGGCGAGCATAGTGGTGCACGAAAAGAAATGGATCCTAGAAATGCCAGTGCAGGGGAGAATAGAGTGGTGCCAGTGGAGGTAACGGTGCCAGTACCTGTTGACCCGAAAGACCCTAACAAGGTGCTGAATGTGGGTTCGCAACTTAATGCGACAGTTCAGAATATTTTGATATCATTCTTGAAAGCAAATCTGGATGTATTCGCTTGGACTCATGCTAATATGTATGGAATATCCCCAGAAGTTGCAGTATATACTCTGAATATTGATCCGAATTTTACACTTGTAAAGCAGAAAAGAAGAACCCAGGGTCCTGAAAGGTCAGTAGCATTGAAGGAAGAGGTAGAACGGCTCATGGAGAATGGCTTCATCAGGGAGTCTACTTATCCGATTTGGGTTTCAATTCCAGCACTGGTTAAGAAAGCTAATGGAAAGTGGAGAGTAAGCATCAACTTTTCAGATTTAAACAAAGCCTGCCCCAAAGACTGCTTCCCGTTACCCAGGATAGAACAGTTGGTGGATGGAACAACGGGGCATGAATTGTAATCTTTTATGGATGCTTACTCCGGATATAACCAGATCATGATGCATGAGCCAGATTAGGAGGACACGAGCTTCATCACCGATGTTGGTCTCTACTACTATAGAGTCATGCCCTTCGGACTTAAGAATGCAGGGGCAACTTACCAAAGACTTGTTAATGCCATGTTCAAACCGCAGATTGGCAAGACTATGGAAGTTTATGTTGACGATATGCTGGTGAAATAAAAGAAGGCAGTAGACCATATGGATCACTTGGTAGAAATTTTTGCAGTCCTCCAAAAGTACGGAATGAATCTTAATCCTTTGAAATGTTCATTTGGGGTGGAGTCCAGAAAGTTCTTGGGTTTCATTGTGGGTGCTAGGGGCATTGAAGCTAATCCTGCTCAGATTGCTGCCTTAAGAGAAGTCAAAGCTCCCAGAACGAAGGAGGAATTGCAAAGTATCAATGGAAAAGTCGCTGCCTTGAGTCGGTTCATTTCCAAAGCCACTGATAAATGCATTCCATTCTTTGATGCTTTGAAGAAAGGAAGGAAAAACTTTGACTGGACTCCTGAATGTCAGAAAGCTTTCGATGAGTTGATTCGTCATATGGAAACGCCTCCAATACTTTCTAAGCCCGACAATGGTGAAGACCTTTTCGTATATTTGGCAATCTCATCTCATGCTCTCATTGCAGCGTTGGTACGGGAAGACGCAAAAATTCAGCGCCCGGTTTATTATATCAGCAAAAGATTCACTGGGGCTGAGATGAATTATTCAAAGTTGGAAAAGCGCGCCTACTGTCTACTGATTGCATCAAGAAAATTGAGGCCATATTTCCAAGCTCATCCTATCAAAGTCCTCACTGATCAACCTTTGAAGCAAGTATTGTTTCGCCCTGAGACTTCGGGTCATCTTCTGAAATGGAATATTGAACTCAGCCAATACGACATCACTTATCATCCCCTGAGAGCAATCAATGGACAAGCTTTAGCAGATTTCATCGCAGAATGTACAGATAAAGGTGATAGAGGAAGAGGTAACTGATAATACCCCAATTCGATAGAAATTATATGTTGACGGTGCGAGAAACGATTACTGTTACAGAGCTGGGGTCGTGCTTGAAACCCCTGAAGGGCGGTCATTGTGCTATGCATTGAGATTAGAATTCCCTTCGACAAACAATGAAGCAGAATATGAAGCTCTTATTGCCGGCTTGAAGATTGCTAAAGAAATGAACAACAAAGTGTTGCAAATCTTTGGTGATTCCTAGCTTATTGTATGCCAAGTCAAGAAAGAATTCCAGACTAAAGGAGGAAATCTGCCTGCTTACTTGTCAAGAGCCTGGGAACTTCTCGATGATTTCGATCATTATACGATAAGTCATATACCCCGGGAAGAGAATATGAAGGCAGATTCTCTCGCAAAGTATTCAAGCACCGACGAAGCTCAACTAATGGGATTAGTTCCTGTAGAAGTCTTGTCGGCCCCGAGTATTGATGAAATGGAAATTGACTGGATCATGACTGTTTCTCAAGAGCAGGAGTCGTGGATGACTCCAATCAAGGAATATCTACCTAACATTTCCCTTCCAAAAAATTCAAAGGAACGTCAGAAGCTGTTAAGGAAAGCCTCAAGATATGTAATTCAAGACGGTCAGTTGTATAGACGGGGATTCTCAATGCCATTACTCCGATGTGTAACCATGGAAGAAGCTAGGACAATTTTAGCTGAAGTGCACGGAGGAGAGTGTGGGGATCATTCAGGTGGTCAAACTCTAGCAAAGAAAATACTCCGCTATGGGTATTTTTGGCCAGACATTAATCGTGATGCTACTAGCTATGCCCGAAAGTGTGACCGATGCCAGAGATTTGCAAAAACCCAAGAGCACCTTCCACCAAACTAACACAGATGGTCAGTCCATGGCCATTTGCTATTTGGGGAATAGATCTCATTGGGCCTTTGCCAACTGCCAAGTCCAGAATCAGATATGCTATTGTTGCTGTTGATTATTTTACTAAATGGGCTGAGTCCGAACCGTTAGCTACTATTACCTCTAAAAAGATGATAAACTTTGTGACTAAGAATATCATTTGCAGGTATGGTGTGCCTCAAAAGATAATCACAGACAATGGTATCCAATTCGAAAGTGAAGAGTTTCAGGATTTTTACAAGCGATTCAAGATTCAAAAAAGCTTCTCAGCGATGGCTCATCTGCAGGTAAACGGGCAAGTGGAAGCAGTGAACAAAATTATCAAGTCAACCATCAAAAAGCAGTTGGAAAAAGCAGAAGGTGGTTGGGTTGATAAGCTGCCACTAGCACTATGGGCATACAGAACTACCCACAAAACTGCGACTGGGCACACTTCATTCTCACTAGCATATAGATCGGAAGCAATGATTCCGGTAGAAATAGAAGTCCCTTCACACAGAAGAATTCATTTCAACCAAACCGAAAACGAAGAGTTGCAACTTGAAGCATTAGACTTCTTTGATGAAAGAAGGAAAGAGGCTCAGCTCAGAATTGCAGCCCATCAGCAAAGAATTGCCAAGCACTTCAATTCCAAAGTTCGCCAACGCAGCTTTGAGATTGGGGATCTAGTCTTGAAAAGGATCATGACAGCAACAGGAGTGTTTGCGCCAAACTGGGAAGGGCCATATGTCATAGGCAAAAAACTTCTTGATGGCACTTTCAAACTGACAACTGTCGAAGGAGATCCAATTCCAAGAGCTTGGAACAGCAATCACTTGCGTCCATATTTTACTTAAAAGCTTTGCTTAAATTTGTAAAATGATTATGGATGTTTCATTCTTGCATTGTAAACCATTGTAAAAGCAATATGAATGAATAATAAGAACTATAAAGTGGATGTAGGTCCAGTTCTTGGCCGAACCACTACAAATCTTGTGTTCTCTACTATTATGAAATGCCTGTTCTATTTTGATATGTAAATTACTTTAATTGTATTGCTAAAATGTCGACTTAATATTGCAGGTCATTAAAACAAAGCTTACTCATTACAAGACCAAGCGATCCCTGACATCACTCGACAAACGAATGTTAAGCCACAAAAAATTCCAGATTCAAATCCTATATAAGAAGTGCTTCAAGCAAACAGTTAGTGATTCCGCCGGAGGTGCGCCCTTGCTAACTAATTATGATCGTTTGTGCAAACGAACATCCGATTAAGTAGCCTGTGTCTGCCCCTGCGAGCTCACTTAACAATGAAGTACACTTCTTTGGATAAAACAAACTACTTGCAAAGGAAAGGAATGTGTGCTTGAAAATGATAATAGGGAGTCGCTGATATGAGCAAATGGCGAAAAGACATGGGCGAGCAGGCAGGAAACAGCCAAAGACCTCTTCGGAGGCACGGCTCTTCGAAGGATAAAGACCTCTAACTGGCATACCAGAAAAAGAAACTTCTCTTTCTCAACCAAAAAAGATTAGTGGAATGACCGGAGGCACCTTCCCAAGTGGAAGGTACAGGGTCCTTGTTAACTAGTTGCGGTCGTTTGTGCAAACAAACATCCAGTTAGGTAACTTGCGTCCGCCCCGTGAATCCATCCAACCATGAGAAAGGAACTTCCAGGAAAAAGCCCTACTCGGAGGCACACATTTCACCAAGATTTGAAGTAGACACTTCACAAGGGTTGAAATGTGAAAACCCCTCTTCGGTGGCCTATTTCACTAGAGTTGAAATCCTAAAAGCCCTCTCCGGAGGCACACATTTCACCGAGATTTGAAGTAGACACTTTACAAGAGTTGAAATGTGAAAAGCCTTCTTCGGAGGCCCATTTCACCAGAGTTGAAATGCTAAAGCCCTCTCCGGCGGCACACATTTCACCGAGTTTTGAAGTAGACACTTCACAAGAGTTGAAATGTGAAAATCCCTCTTCGGAGGCCCATTTCACCAGATTTGAAATGTCAAAAAACCCCTTCGGAGGCCCACTACTCTGCATAAAAAGAAAGAAAGGGAAAAGCCTTCTTTGGAGGCGTACTTCTACTTTCAAGAAAAGATCGATCTCTCCACAACGAGAATATTTTTCTCCGAAGATTGAAGTACCAAGTCAAAGCCTTCGTTTGAAGCCCACTTCGTCGCGCAGGAGAATTCACTACTTTTCTTTAAAAAAAAAAGAGACAAAGAGTGATCATCTCCAAAAGTTGAAATGTAGAAATTTTTCCTAAAAAAAACAACAAAAAGAAAGAGAAGACTTCTCCAAAACAAGGCGCATTCTACTAAATCAGAGAAATATTCCCTTAAAATTGAAAAATTATTCTCTAAAGTACAGATGCAAGCCTCCTTAAAATGGAAAAGTTGTTATCCAAAGAAAGAGTACAAGTCTTCTCGAAACAGAAGAGTTGTTCTCTAAAATTTTGCCAATGTGAAAGAGATTGAAATAAACCATGGTATAGGGGCTATATAATATTGTTACATTCATAAAAGCAATGCTCAAGCAACATACCACATGCTTACTGCAACATCACATAAAGAAAATAAAGAAACTTGTATGAAAAAGTAAGAATAAATGCATTCTCAAATACAGACAGAAGTTTGTAAAAGTAAAAGAATCATTTTATTCCATACTATGAAAATTTTATACATGTGCATGTTTCAAAATAAAAGAAGGCGGGGACTGGTACCCGCACAATCTCCGGTCAACACAAGACTTTATATATACAAGCAGAAAGCAAAAAGCAAGACGAAAAACATAGGACCAAACCCATCACTTCTTCTTCCTGCCACCTTTGGAGCTCTCACTTGGTCGAATGATTAACTTTTTGGGTCGGCTTGTAAGAGTAGGGAAGAAGGATAAAGTGGTGCAATTGGATCTTCTTCTGCTTTTTCTTCGCTGGCAGAAACTTCCCTCTTTTTCTTTGAGATTCCACGCTTCCCCTTCTTCCTTGAAGAAGACTCACTGCCCGGAGTGAAAAGTGCAGACAACTTTATGTCATCAGAAATAGTTTGCTCCGGAGTTTTTTTGCCTTCTTCAGGTTCCTCGGCCTTTTGTTCTTGTGAAGCAACCGGTCATCGAAGCCTTGAAGAGCTTCTATTTGCTCCTCTTGTGACCCCGGTTGAGAAACGGAAGGAGGAGTAATCTGAAGAAGCAGAGAGGGAACATTTGGAAGAGGGGAAGTCTGAACAACACTTGGCGCTTTCACTACAGGAGAAGAGAAGTTAAAATCAGTATCTCTCATAAAGAGAGGAGAAAGTGGCGCGTCAAGATTTAAGTAATAATCAAAAAGTTCATCAAGCTCATGTGAAGTAAACAAGCAGCCCACTTGAGCAAGATCAGCATTGAGGTTAACTGGAGAAGTAGGCTTTATTACGTCAACTTCAAAGTCTTGTGCATCAGTGCTTTCTTGAGTCTCATCTCCAGTGCGATCGGTTGCACTTTCAATGATAGCTTTGGTAGGAGGTGGAAAATGGGAGCTGGAGCCAACAATATCGACGTCGGCCGAAATCGAAGGTTGAACTGGGTCGGTTGAGGTTGCCTTCCCTAAATGTTCACCGTCCGCCATTCCGGCTCGCTCTTTAGCAAGTTGCTCCTTTCCCCTGGAAAGACCAGCACATGCATCGTCATCTAGATAGTGCGCCGTTAAATCTGCTTTAACATATCCAGCGCCTCCAAGCATATCAAGTGTAGCTTCCCACACTTCGGCTAAAGTGATTTCGTACTTCGAACCCAAAAACGGAAGGCTACCGCGCCCTAAGACACAGTGTGTATAAAACTCGATGATGTAGAGCTAATATTGGCTTTAGTTGCCTTATGAGATTCTTCGGCTGCTGCTTTTCCAGCGATAGCTTCATCACGCTCTTTTTCAACTTTAGAAAGTTGAGCTTTCAACATTGCAATTTCCATGTCATGGGAGATGGTTTTTTCTCGCAACTGAGCAACATCAGTTCGGCAGCTTTCTACAACTCTCTGCTGTGCTTCAAATTTAGCTTCAGCGTCTCCCTATCCGGTATGAGCATCTCCCACCTGTTTTTGAAGCACTTCTTCTTTTTGAGAATAAGAAGTGGAAGAAGTGGCAAGCTCCACTTTGAGTTTCTCAATTTCCGCTTCAAGCTTCTCATTGTAAGCGGCAATGCTCTTCATCTCTGCACCATGCTGGTCGAGAGTTTTCTGCCACTCAGATTTATCATTTTCCATAGTCAGCATGGCTTCGAGATTTGCGCGGTTTACTCTTTGAAGTTCGTCAACAAGTTTTTGCCAACCAGACATTCTCTCAATATCGAGTTTGACGGCATCAAGGTTTTGCAACATAGCTTGCTTGTCGATTGGGACTAAATTAAGATCAAAACGCACTCCTTTTAAGCACCAGTGCGGAAACCGGCTTTAAAGAGTAGCCGGACCCTGTCCAACTTGATACGAAGGTCTGCTGATGATCGTTTGAATATCAGCTCTTTGAAGGGCAGGAGAGCAGGAAGGGATTTCCAAAGAGATGGGAGCAGCGGGCTTTTCAAAAATTTCAGATGTCGACTTCTCGCTAAGTTTGGGCCATTTACTCGGATCTTCAGCGACATGACTTTTCCCTTTGTCATCACGAGAATTTCGTTTGTGAGAATCATCCTCTCTTTGGGAAGAATCATGTCGTTCATCCCTTCTCCCGTAGCGTTCTTCATAAGCACGCTTCTCATGAGCATTTCTTGCAGCTCTTTCTTCGTCGGTCTCCCAGGAGGTAGGAAGATACCTCTTGGGGTCATAGGAGCCGCGTGCGCTGGAAGTCATCGTAGTATGAACCACTTCGCCTCACTGGAGAACCTGAAAGTGAAGAAGAGACAAAACTTAAGAATCTTTGAAGTAAAGAAGCAAAATGCATATAAGTGCTGAAAAATCCTAAGTGTGTGTAACGTGCAAACTACGTACGTCAAACTATGAACCACTCCTCGGTTGGGGATGATGACGGATTTTACAGCAAGTGTCAACTCTTGGGCCGACGGAGTTTGTTGCAGGACAGATGTCACTTCAACTACTGGAGAAATAACTTTAGTAGTAGTGGTATCGTCTTTAAAGAGCTCATGTGAAGTAATCAATAAGTCGCTCAATCCCTCAAAAATGTCGTCACCATCGTGCCCAGCGGGACCCTTCCCCTCAGCTCCTTCATCAGCAGTCTTCCCGAATTGTTGAGGAGGTTCCTCTTCTTCAATGACCGGGGAAAGTGCGAATTTTCCGAATGACCCCGCAACATCAATAGAAGAAGAACATTTCACCAATGAAGCTTCGGCAATAATCTCCTTCTGTGAATGTTCTTCGGTAGAAACTGGGGCATCTGATGTCTCTACTAGAGAATCAGGGACTTCATGAGGCTGAGTAGAACGGGAAGAGTGCAAAAGTCCAAACTGGTGCAGAAACTCGTCTTTTAGCAAAAATTTAATACTTCTTTCCTCAAGCGCCACGGCACTTAATCTTTCAAAAGTCGGCATATGGCTTGAATCTTTAGAAGGAGGAGGAAGTGCTGTAAAAGTAAAGAATGAAGTTAGCACATGACAACTCGGACCTCCAAAAACTCAGAAATGAAAAGAAAGAACGGAGATAAGCAATCTTACTTCCTACTCTCCAGATGGCATAAAATCCTGGAGGGCAACGAATGAAGAAGAATTGATTCAAGAACTCGTGGGCGCTTTCCAGAAGATCGACGATCAGTCTACGGTTCCTGGCGCGTCTCACGAGTGTGAAAGAGGGATGATATTTGTTTTTTTGCAAATGTGCACAAGAAGCGAATCTCCTCAAAGCTCGGAAGACGATCAAGTGTCCTACTGAATAGTGCACACAGTCCCATCAGGATGGCGTAGCCACTGGGATGCAATTGGAAGGGAGAGATAGTTAATCGGAGAAGGAGTTATTGAATAAAATCATTAAAAGGAGGAATAGCTCCACTCAAGCACATCTGGCGGTTGACAGCGATAAAACCGAGAGGTGGCCTGTCAGCAGTATCATTTGGCCCAGGAAGTAAAGCATCTGCTTCAGCAATACCAAACTGAATGCGTAGTTGGTTGAGCACCTGTTGATTCAAGGTAGTTGAAGTCCTTTCCGGTGGATCATCCAGTGGATTGGCTATCGGGAAGACCTCTCCAGCTTGCCCTACTACTTCTTCTTGTTGAGAAGACATTCTACATAAGGAACTGGATATTCAAATATGAAGGTGCACGTTTCCTAAATATGTGAAGTGTTGTGCAAAACTAATAAAACGACAAGCAAATATAACTGAAATTAAACTAATAGGCATTTGTCAATTATAAAGTTTCAGGGCTTGTTGCTTTAAGTCCGAATACAAGTGCAGTGTTGATGCAAACAAATCAGCTTTAATTGATTAATATTGCTTTGCTTTAATACTTCACTTTAATTTGTTGGTTCATGGCACTTCATATAATTTCATTAAGTTGATTATCCTTTATCGACTAATCTGTCATTCGATGTGGGCGATCAGTGGCAGTATATTCGTCCCATTTTTCTGCAAATGTTGTGTTTAACTGGTTATTAGCATTAAAGTTAATATAATCTGTAAAGAAGTGCAACAAGTTCAAGCATGTTATCCCGGCAGTTCAAGTTGAGAATTCAATTCAACAATGTCATGTTCATTCAAATTGAAAAGTGTTCAAGTCCTTAAGTCGCAGGAACGACTCAAGCTAGATCGGGGATTATTTAGGTCGTCCAGATCAAATCCAACGACCTAAATAAGTCAAACTCTCTTAAGTTGCATTGTTCGAGCCAAGGAGTTCAAGGCAGTGCAAAACAGGCTAAGTCCTAGGTCGCTTGAATGTATACGCGACCTAAGAGTTATATCGTAAGAGGTTAGGTCGTTCGATTAGTTAAGTCACAAATCTGGTGCTTGTTCAGCATCCCATAGGTCGCGAGTGATCTTAAATTGTTCAGTTAGTTAATTCGCAGATCTGAAGGTCGTTTAACTTTCCTTAAGCCATAAGGTTTCTTAGGTCGTTCAATCTACTAGGTAGCTTCCGAAGTAACTCGGAAACATAGAACTACCTCCCATCAGAAACTCTAAGACCTGTCCTCCACTCAAGCGCTGCCACGCGTCCACCACCTTACATCACTAGAGATACAACGGCATAACCTAAAATCCATTAGCCTGTTAATCATCTCCCTGTCTCCTACGAACTCCCAAAACCTCCTCAAAAACCCATGATCGATTCCAAAAGCTTTTACTCTCACCAAAATAACTCCATAAAAACCCTAGGCCGATTTGTTCTTTTTGAAAGCAATCGCCAGCGATTCAACGATGATCAGAAGGCAAATCGCAACATAATCTTACAACATGGTGGCGAAAGTTGTATTGAAATGATTATGGAGGGATCGATGGTAAACGTGGCGAATAGATGATCGGAATTACCTAAGTTTGCTGTTGGAATCAACAATTGGGGATGAAAAGGAGGGGATTTCGATTTAGCTTCGGAGCACGAATGCAACAATGGCGACCGGCAAGGTGATAAGTAATAAAGTGAGGGGGACGAAGCGACTTAACAATTTATAAAGGAAACAGGAGAAGAAGACGAATGGGCATGCGAGTTAGCAAATCTCCTAGGTCGCTCATGACCTAGCGGAATTAGGTGGAAGCACAAGCACACGACCTACGACATAGGCGTGTACTTCGAGGGGCAAATGTTAAACTCCTCAATTTCATGACTCAACGACCTAAAGTTATCACGACCTAGCGACCTAACTGCTTAAGCGACCTAGCGACCTAACTGCTTAAGCGACCTAGCGACCTAACTGCTTAAGTGACCTAACGACCTAATAACTGCTTAAGCGACCTAGCGACCTGACTGCTTAAGCGACCTAGCGACCTGACTGCTTAAGCGAGTTGGCGACCTAAAACATGAAGCGAGTTAGCGACCTAAAGGGGTAAGATAGAGTAAGGTCGCGTGCATACTACCTCTTCACTAGGTCGCTCACGACCTAAGTCCCCCGAGCCAACTTCCTATGCCGCTTCTCCCTAGGTCTCCACGACCTACCAACTTGTTCAAGTAACCAAGTGCAAGCTTGTTAAGCCGTAACCCACGCTCCTTAGGTCGCTCACAACTTACGACCTAACCCCTAGGTCGCCCACGACCTATAGCACAGCTAACCAAACCCCTAGGTCGTTCACAACTTACGACTTACCCTAGGTCGCTCATGACCTATTCCTTGCCCAGAAATTTCCTATAAATACCATGCCTACACCGCCGTAGAGAGGACCTTTTGGCTCACTTTTAGGAAAGCGTACACTATGCTGTTTTCTCAACTCAACCGACGCTTCAAACACGAAAGACGCTTCATCGAACTTCAAGAAGAAATCTAACACATTCGGCATGGATTCAAAGAGTTCTTCTACATCGGAGTTCTAACAACTTGTCTTAGTAGTGTTGTAACCGAAGATTGTTGTAAAGTTGTAATTGATTCAGCAATAAAGAAGATTAAAGTGGACGTAGGCTTAACTTGAAGCCGAACCACTATAAAACTGTTGTCTCTTTACAGTTTTTCTGTGATTTCTGCTTGTTTCTGATTCCCGTATCGACGGGTGGTGCTTTCACTTTTTCTCTACTTACACCGGGGTGTTAGCATTCAATTTTAGCGTTAACAGACGTGACTACATCGGACCTCACAACCCGGAATGGTCGAAACAAGAAGGATGCAGCAAGGTTATTTGGGGGTAGCGCCCCCTGAGGGTATATCCATTTCCTATTGGATAGAGGTGGTATCATGGTATGGAGCCCAGATACTTAACCTATGTGGTTGCTGCAAATCTATTGCTTTGTGGTTATTGGTGAATCCCGGGATAAAGGCTGGTTACGACCGGGGGATGACATATTCGTGACAGTTAGTTACCTAGTTATAGAGGTAACCCGGCCTTGTAATGGTAGAGATCCGGTTAGGTTCTCGGGGCATCCCTTCAAAGGCGTATCCATGTGGCCCAGGAAGTTCCTTTGCCTGAGCATTTGTTGGAAATCCAATCACCAATACGCACCCTATATGGTTTTAGTTGTAGAACCTGCCATCTAATAAGGTATCTATAGTAGGCATACTATAATGGTACTTATGCTAGCTAAGATTATTATTATACTTTCAAAATATTTTCTGCACTATGCACTAATAATAATATCAAAAAGGATTTTGCATATCAAGCATGTTTGACTATCATAAGGAGAAATCTTCTCCAATTGTGCGCTTGCATTGTGTGTGTGCGGGGAGGCCTTATGGTAGGTTCATTTTCCAAAATACATTGCATATTTCTTTTAATTTCTTTTGTTTTCTTTTGTTAAAGATAAGAACTGTTTTCGTTTTCTCACACCAGTCCCATGACTGAACTAGAGTTTATTGTTCCCTTCCTAAACTCTGGGTGCTCATAATTTTCCACATAGACAGTCTAGAGTTGGGTTTTTCACATAATCAAATAGTAGGTGTAGATTTGATAGCATCCAGCCTTTGGATTTGGCGATAGCATTTGTTTCACTTCAACTATTGTCGAGTTTGCAACCTTACCACTTGATAGTGGTTCGAGCTTTCGATATGGATCTTGGAGATCTTTGGAACATTGAATTGCAATGCAGTTTTGGATTCTATCTTCTTTCTATTCCTTGGAAGATCAAGTTAGTGATATTGTTCCTCTACTGGTGTTTTCTTTCCGTTGTTGTCTTATATCTCTGATAGTATTGATATCTCATTTGTATCATTATTGTATCGATATTGTGTATTAATTAAAGTTATTATTTCTTCTTCCGCTGTGTTGTTGTACTTAATGTGTTATAAGCTCCGACGAACCAGATTCGACGTTTGAATCTACGGCATTCGAATACAGGTGATGTATTCGGGTGTCGATTTTCGAAGGTCGAGTCAGCATCGTTACAATTCAAGTTATAACTTTTAACTTAGGAAAATATTCCCAAATCTTAATCAAAGATTTCTTTGTTAACTTCAAATCATATTCTTACAAATTGAAGATTTTCATAACAGAGCACTACTGCCACCTTAGATATGGTAAATTTCACCTCCAGGGACTAGTGGCAAGTAATCCTATATTATGAAGATCTTTGTCTTCAATATGTTTTATTTCAAAAATTAGTTTGAAGGGGTTTTCGGATAGGAATCACCCAAATCCAATCTCAGTTCTTCTGATAGGAATCAACCAAATCCGATCCCGGTTCCTTCATACCAATCATCGATTAAAAGGTGTTAAGTGGTTAATTAACATTCATAGAATTTGTTTCTTTTCTTTTATCTTGGAAAAACTTTAACACGACCTTTTAGAGCATTCGGGCTTTCCATTCGATCTATTCCACCCCTCGCCTAAAAAGTGAAAACATAGGCTCGGTAAGTTCAGGGCACTGATTTCTCCATCCATAACTTAGTTAAACACCTTGTTTTATCTTCCCAGATCTCACAGGCGGAACAAATGTACTAATCGTTTCCGCATACTCAATTTGTTAGCTTTATTTTGGAATTGATTACAAGATTGCATATAATAATTTAAACACTTAATTTCCCTTTTTTTAAAACATTCATAATTGATTCTAGGAAATATCATTACGTTTAAACTCATATTCAAAAGATTATAGAATTCCTAGCATAAAAATGCAGCGAAAAATGCTATATAAGCTTATTTGATTAAATAACTTTTTAATATCTAAAAATTCATATTTTCCATTCCAAATCTCCTTTAAACCATTTTCATAGATTTATCAAATTTATCTGGTATTTTTAATCACTTGAAAATATCATTTATAAAGAAATCCCCTTTTGGATTCCGAACTGTAAAACCGCGATGTTTTTAGAAAATTGTTTTGGACATATTTCAAACTCTACTTGTTAAATCTTGATTTTCTTTCTTCCTTTGAAAGCTACTATCAGTTTGAACCAAAGGATTTTTATTTCAAAGAAATCCGACTTATAAATCATTTCTACATTAATTTGAAGTTATGAGTCGAAATTTACGAACTGCCACTACGCGACGAGCTCGATTTTGACCAATTTTGTGAATTGCTTCGAAACTTGTTCGAAACACTTCAAATTTGTTTTAAACTATATTTAAACTATTTTAACATATTTAAACAATATTTTCATCATTAGAAACTCATTTTTCGTTTCATTTCATACTATAATATTATATTATTATAATATCATTTCCAATCATTTTAGATATTTTTAAATCATTAAGAGGCTAAATAATTTCTCCACACACATATTTGTATGGATTTAATTCTTATTTAATTAACCATGCTTACTAACCATTTCTCTTATCATTTATCAAACCAAGTTATCATCCATATCACAAACATATAATCAACCATAATATCAACCAAGTTTTCAAACATTTAATCATCCAACGTATACCGAACTTTTATGTAATTAACTTGAAATAGTTTTAGGAATTAGTAAATTAAAATATGACCACTCACGATTAATTCAACTCCATCAAATTTTTTTGTAGACTTTCCTTTTGATTCCGGCATTACCTTCTTCTCTTTTTCTTGCTTTGGAGCTTCATGACTTGCTCCTCCCTCCTCCATAGGTTCGGCCTCCTCCTATTCCACCCTTTCTTCTATCATTTCTTCACTTCTTAGATGTTAAACCATGTTTTAATGGTATTCTAAAATCTTTGGCAAAGTTTGATGGTGTTTGAAATTGATTTTATATGATTTTAAAAAAGTTAGTAAGGAAAGAGAAGAGAAGAAGCCATTAGAGAATGGAAGAAAAGCTTAAAAAAGGAGGAAGAAGAAGAAGTTTAAAAAAGTGAGAAAGTGGATGCTTATTTATAGAAATTTTTTTGGATAATATTTTGTAAAAAGTCCAAAATACACTTAAGCAACCTCATTTTTTCAATATGTAACATCACATTTCAAATCATTACTTTATGTGTAACGACCCATAATTTTGTAAATATATTTAATTAAATTTTTATTTGAAAATTTTTATTTTTAAATTATTTAAAATTAAATTTTTGGAATTTTCCAACGTAAGTTTGGAATTTGTTTGTAATTTATTTTCCAAATTACAATAAAATAAACATTTTCTGAAAATTTTGTATTTTGGTCAACTGAAATTCAAAGTTTGACCATAGTTGAAAATTTTAAATTTGAATTTTTAAATTCTACTCTTTTTCTTTGAAAATGTATTTTACTTTAATATTAATTCTGCTTTTCATTTCGCTAAATTCTGATTTATACTTTTACAATTAGATAAATTATAGTGTTTTACACGTAATAGCTTATGCTATTTTATTTTCTATTTTTCCTATGTTCATTTCCCAAGTTTATTTTCTATTTTTCCTATGTTCATTTCCCTAATTTATTTTCTATTTTCTATTTTTCATCATTCTAATTTTATTTTGTTTAACTTTTATTTTTTTATTTTTGATTGGTTTATTTTTGATAAATGGTTTAGGAAATTCAAAGGTCATAAGTTGCTCTTTCTTTAATTTAAAATGAGACTTTTCCTTTTCTTACCATCCAAAACTTCCCCTTAGCTGTTCATTTTTCTTTTGTCCGCGCATTTAACTTGCTATTCACGTACAAATCAAATCATTTTCATCTCTCATTTCATTTCTGGAAAGAAATCTATGCAAATAAATGGCTTGGAGAAATTTAAGAGGCATAGGTTACATGCGTTAATTTCTTGCTTTTAATTGCCTAGCCTCTTTATTTCTTACCCTATCCATTCACCTATTCTAGCCGTGTATTCCCTTATCAAATCAAGCACAAAATATTCTCTTTATCTCATTTCCTCATTTTCATTTGCATTTAAGATTAAAACATATGTATGTTTCTTTCTCCTTAACCATGCATTTTCATTTGCCTTGCACTCCACATCTTAGTCGTACACAACCCTTCATTTTTAGTTGCTCACTGGTTGAAACCCTAATCGCCTCTTTTCTTTTTTTATTCACGTTAATAATTTCTCATCTCCTCATTCTTATTCATGGCTAAGAAAAAAATAGAGAGAAAATTCATGGCTTCTCCTTCCTCTTCTTCTTTTTCTATTTTCCTTTTTTGTTTTCTTCAATGTTTATGCTCGACCTCGTGCCTCTAGCCGACCACCATCTACACCACAACTACCATGGCCACCTCCACAACCTTCTCTCCACAAACACAGGCCTTGACCACCATGAGCAAAACCTCACCACAAAATATTGTTTAAAGGCTAGATCACCACATATGCATTCACCACTTCCTCCTTTAGGCTCGGCCACCAACAACTCCTCCACCAGACATCACCTCCATGCCATGGTCCATCCCCTAGCCATGAGTCCATGTTGCACTTGACCCAAACAAACATGGCCGAGCATAGCCTTCTTGTCACTTGTAACCTCCATCTCCTTATTTCCCAAGCTTAGCCATGCCTTGCATGACCCTAGCCAAGCCTAGTTTCCATAAGAACATCACGTCCGAGCATAGAATGATGTGGTCAAGCCTATTTACATAGTGGCCAAGCCCACTTGTGGTTTAGAGCAAAGGTTATGTCAATTAGATTCATTCTTTTTAATTGTTTTAATCTATAAATCATTGTGTTGAATTATATTCTTATAATTGTTGTATTTGGTGGTATACAAGATTGGATCTTGGCCCTCCATCACTAACAATATTGTCGTGCCTTGTCGTGCTTTTCGGAGTTTCAGCTATGCGTCTAGAATTGTTATCTTCAGCTTTAAAAGGTGAGTTTTTATCACTCTAGACATATGTACTTATATTATTGTGGAATAATGACAAGTGAATTGTATAAATTTATATGTTATGTCCATATATGCCCACGATATGTTATATGATGTAAAATATTGTTTATATATTTGTTACATCATCTAATATGTAAGTATATGATATACTGTTCATTTTATTTACTGTATCTCACACTACAAGTTCCCTATCACTATGGGTTGAAATGATACATACCCGAACGGACATTAGAATAAGGAAAAATCATTATGAGCTGAAATGATAGGACCGAATGATTTTATTGTATTTGTTTTACTTGGGATTGTGGGTTTGAAATGATAGAACCCTGATTTTTCTTTTTAAACTACGGATTGAAATGATACAGATCCGTATCACTTGACCTAGGTTAGCAAATTTTATATAGGCCCATGGATAAATTCTTATAACAGTTTTCTAAAGGTATTAAGATTTTGAATTTTAAAAAATGGAATTTTGACAAAAATTTGATTAATGATTCAAAATATAAAGCGATAGTGGCTTTCAGAAAGTTAAAATTTTATAAGTTGATGATTGGTTTAAATTGTAATTTAAAAAATCTTTATTTGGTTTTAATTGTTATTTGAAGATCTTTATTTGTGATAAATAACTTAATAATTAAAGTTAATTAATATGGAATTTTAAATTCTGAACTGGTAATTGCAATCAATTTTAATTTGAAAGGAATATAGTTGTATAATGAATAATGTAGTTAGAATTGATAAAATGGAATACGGTTTAATTAGACATTTTGTAATAAATTTATTTAACTAGAAAATCATAGTTGATTGATGTCTACATAAATAGATCTATAAAGAGAATTGGAGGGTTATATTAACTATGATAAATTATTTTATTTGTGGTTATGTTTTGTAAAATAAATAATTATGATTTTAGAAAGGAAATTGCAACTTGAAGATGACTTAACTTGGAAATTGGAAATTTAGTTTGCAAAGGAAAGTTCAAGTAAATTTCGTGATAGAAGGATTTTATTTCTAAATGGTCATTTTAAATAAAGTGGAAAGTTAATTGTTAAATAAAATATTAAGTTATTGGTTGAAATAAAAGTTAGGCAATTTACAAAGTATTGACTTAATAAATGAATTTTAATTTAAATGGGATATTTATTAATAAAATTTTATTTTATTAAAATTTATAAGTTAAGTAATACCCAAATAAAAACTTTGGAAGTGAAATAAATTTGATAAATTAAAAATGAGAAAAATGGAAGATATATGGTTTTAAAGGGTATAACAGAAATTATAGCGTTTCAGAAATGCTGTAGTTTAATGAACTATGGCTTGAATATACTAAAGATACCTATAACAGCATTTCTGAAGTGCTGTAATTTCTAAAAATTTGAACTACGTGCTGAAATTACTAAATATACCTATTACAGCATTTCTGAAGTGCTGTATTTCTGAATTTGAACTATGTTTTGATATACACTAAATATACCTACCGTAGCACTTTATAAGTGCTGCTGTTTTGAAAATTTCAATGTTTGAAATGTTGAACTTGAGAAAATGAACATAGAAATTGCTGAAACTCTAGAAATTGTATATCTGATTTGGAAGGATACCTACTTCATAATTAATCGTTTAAATTAAGGTCATTTTAAAGGCGTTATGAGTTGGAAATTGTATTTAAATAAGAATTAAATATGGTGATTTGAAACTCAATGAAATTGATGAATTAAGAATATGATTTTATAACCTAGTTTTGGTTTAAGGTGATTTTAAGGGGAATATTTCGAGTTTAATAAATTGAAGCAAACATTCAGTGATTTGGAAATTTGGGGTTTTATTTAAAAGATATATTATTACTTTAGTTTTGAAGTGGAAATGATATATTGATTTGGTTTTGAAACGCAATAATATAGTATTTAGTTTTGAAATGGATATTATTTTGGAAGTAATAGTGTTTGATTTTAAATGGTTTTAGAATAGAAATGTTTTGAAATAAATATCCATAGGTTATAATAACAGTTGGTTGTTAAAGAGACCGGGATCGGAAGTTGTCATATTCTCCGCCAACTCTGAAAACTACTTTAACAACCGTGTACACGGTGGAGATTCCAGAATGAAATAGGGTGGTGGAGACATTATTTTGAGGTATATACGTGGACCCGACTCCCATGAGTTGGCACAATGTGGCTAAAACAGGAGCGATTGACGGGCTAAGAAGGTAGCATCTTTTATCGGACACACTCCTTTTATACCATTCTACTACTTTGTGATTGTTTGGAGCCCTTTGATTTTAGGATGTGGCTCGAGGTAGGCTGTAATAGCTGTTACGCGTTACCACCGGTCTGGAGGCATAATTAGTATATCTACTCTGGCATTGCTTAGTTGTGCCTTGTCACCTACCCTAGCACGCCTTGTACGAGTTTGAGTTGTGTCGTACCTATGGAGTATCCTCTGATAGCCTCCCGTTTTGGAGGTATTACGGTACTATATAGACTATTGGCACTATTACGTGTTAAGGGCTATATGGGTAACCCCTTAACGCTATTTAAAAGTAATTTTATTTTACTATAGACATTAATAGCGAAATATTACTACATAGTAAATAGTTTAATGGATCCTTAAAGGATAGGCGGTCCCAAACATCCTTTAAGTTACTTGTACCTTATATTACAGTTCACTTAAGTTGGTTTACATTGTATAAGTATGTATGTCCTGACTCGAGTGTTTTATGTTTTGCTTTACGCTCGGGTCAGACTGAGTGATAAAACATTAGAGACTCACCTTCGGAGTTGGTGCTTTACTTGAAGATCCAGCCATCTACTTCTCTTTCATTTGTTCAGTTGATTCCAGTCATCCCGTTGATTCCAGTGATGTATTCTGATTTGTACTTGATTAAGACTTCTGTTGTATCTTGTTTAATTCTGATGTATTTATACAGTAGCTTTATGAACTACTATTTCTTTACTTCCGCTGCATTGATTACTCTGTGTCTATGATCTATTTATTTACTGTTTATTATGAGTTTTGCCTAATTTATATTTACAATTTGGTATTTCGAGCAATTCAAATCCGGCATGTTTGGATGCGAATGGTTGAAAATATCGGGTCGTTACATTTGGTATCAGAGCTTTGGCTCTAGGAAAAACTTAGCATATATGGTAAATTTATTTACAGAATCACTTTCATTCGAGTGTGAATCTCTTCTTTTTGACTATGTCTCCTTTTAATTTTTGAACGTTCCCTCGGTTTCAAAATCCATTCTTGTCCCACACTATTCGTATTCTTCTGAATTATGGGGCATCCCATAGCTCCACTGAATGACTTGTAAAGGGGTGGAACTCCTTTACAATTGGCATCGATTCAACTGAGATTTCTATACATCCTTGGCAGTTTCTCTTATTGTCCCGAATTCCACCTTTTGAGATCGAATGTAGATTTGCCTTAGAATTCCACATCGATCTTATTCTTGAAGTTGCGGTTGACCCGGTTAAGGTTACCCGTGATTTATATAAGCTTATTCATTTCCTTATTCGGTTAGTTAATTAGCTCATCCTGTTTCCAACTTATCCTCAAATCAGGATTCTCTTTGATTTGAGTTAATCAGATTTGAATCTCTATCCTTGCTTTGAAAATATATTCCTATATAGTGTATTTGAAAATATATATTCAAGATGTTTTGTATATTGTGTTGTTTGAGTTATTGATGTTGATTTGGGTTTTCGATCGATTCGTCTGATCAACACTATCGATAAGATTTCCAAAACAATTGAATAGAGAAAACCGACACAATATTGTTTTCCAATTTAGCAAATGAAATAAATTTGTATAATTATATAAGTATAATTTTCTAGATTTTCATAGTTAATTGAATTGGATGTTGAGAAATAATATTTGACTTTGCGTATAGCTTGTAACCATTGGCTTTTGTCTCATATATAAATAATTGAACTAAAACATGGTTATAAATTAATTTGGAAATTTAAATGAATTTAAAACAAGAAACTTAGAATTTAATTTCCGATGGTTTCAAACTTTGTGTTTAAAGTTTTAAAAGGGTGTATTATTTAAAGTATTTCAAGTAGAATTTTTATTTGTAAATGAGTGCTCTTTTCTTTGTCGCTGGAAAATAATTTCAGTGATGACTGCAGCATCATTGACATTCATTTTTGAGTTTCGAAGCGAGGAGACCATTTTGTAGTTTTTCTAAAGTCTTACTTTGGGAGAATAAAATAAATTTGGATTTCTAAAATATGACCTTAAAATATATGTGATATATGATTCAAATTTGATTTAATATATATTGTGTATATTTATTTTTATTTTTCTCTAAAATAGTTTGAAGTTAATCGAGAATTTAATTCTTTAATTTTATCTTAAAGGATGATTACAATTATAAAATGATGACAAAATTATGAATAATATTTAAGCTTGGATAATTGAATTAAGAAAATTTTATTTGTATAATATTCTATTGCATTCCATACCTTAATTATTAGAAGTTAGCGATGTAATTGGATAATATACAATAAAAAGGGGAATTCATAAGTAAAATTTGAGTTGTTATAATAGATGTTATACACTTAAATTTTAGAGGTTAATAGAGGTAAATAGAATAAAAAGTTAACTAAATAAAATACAATATAAATGGTATTAAAGGAATTCATAAATAAATTGGAATAGTTATAGTAGGAGTAAATATGCTTGATATATGTGATTAGATGTATTAGGTGGAACAAATTTAATAATAATTTGGAATAAAGATGGACTTAAATTTATGGAATAAATTTCGAGCATAATAAATGATTTTCCAATTCATGATTTTAGAAATTGTTAATTTAAGATAATTCGATGATAAGGTAATGAAATAAAAATTAAGATTTATTTAACTTAGGTGAAATCAAGTATTAATTTAAGATTTTCATGACTTTAAATTTATTATCTTATCTTGTTTTCCAATCCCTTTTCTTTCGGGATGTTTCTATTCTCCTACTTCCTTCCTTTTCGGGGACAAAAAGTTTTGAGTGGGGGAGAATGTAACAACCCATAATTTTGTAAATATTTTTAATTAAATTTTTATTTGAAAACTTTATTTTTTAAATTATTTAAAATTAAATATCTGGAATTTTCCAATGTTAGTTTGGAATTTATTTGTAATTTATTTTCCAAATATAATAAAATAAACATTTTTTGAAAATTTTGTATTTTGGTGCACTGAAAGTCAAAGTTTGACCACGGTTGAAAATTTTAAATTCTAATTTTTAAATTCTAATCTTTTTCTTTGAAAATTTATATTATTTTAATATTAATTTTGCTTTACGTTTCGCTGAATTCTGATTTATACTTTTTCAATTAGATAAATTATAGTGTTTTACACGCAATAACATTCGATATTTTATTTTCTATTTTTCCTATGTTCATTTCCCTAATTTATTTTCTATTTTTCCTATGTTCATTTCCCTAATATATTTTCTATTCTCTATTTTTCATCTTTCTAAATTTATTATGTTTAACTTTTATTTTATTTTTATTTTAATTTTTTGTTTTTGATTGGTTTATTTTTTATAAATGGTTTAGGAAATTCAAAGGTCATAAGTTGCTCTTTCTATAATTCAAAATGAGACTTTTCCTTTTCTTACCATCCAAAACTTCCCTTTAGCCATTCATTTTTCTTTTGGCCATGCATTTCACTTACTATTCACGTACAAATCAAATCATTCCCATCTCTCATTTCATTTTTAGAAAGAAATCTATGCAAATAAATGGCCTGGAGAAATTTAAGAGACATAGGTTACATGCGTTAATTTCTTGCTTTCAATTGCCTAGCCTCTTTATTTCTTAACCTATCCATTCAGTATTCCCCTATCAAATCAAGCACAAAATATTCTCATTATCTCATTTCCTCATTTTCATTTGCGTTTAAGAATAAAATATATGTATGTTTCTTTCTCCTTAACTATGCCTTTTCATTTGCCTTGCAATCCACATCTTAGCCGTACACAACCTTCATCTTTAGCCATTCACTTGTTGAAACCCTAGCCGCCTCTTTTTTTTTCTTATTCACATAAATAGTTTCTCATCTCCTCATTCTTATTCACGGCTAAGAAAAAAAATAGAGAGCAAATTCATAGCTTCTCCTTCCTCTTCTTCTTTTTCTATTTTCCTTTTTTTGTTTTCTTCAATGTTTATGCTCGACCTATTGCCTCTAGCCAACCACCATCTACACCACCACCATCACCATGACCACCACCACAAACTTCTCCTCACCACAAAAACCAAGCCATGACCACCATAAGCAAAACCCCACCACGAAATATTATTTAAAGGCTAGATCACCACATATGCATTCACCACTTCCTCTTTTAGGCTCAGCCACCAACAACTCCTCCACCAAACATCACCTCCATGCCATGATCCATCCCCTAGCCGTGAGTCCATGTTGCACTTGTCCCAAACAAACATGGCCGAGCACATGAGAAGCCTAGGGTCGAACCAAAATACTCCAAAACCCTTGCTTGCCTTTGGCCTTTTGCCTTCTTGTCACTTGTAACCTCCATCTCCTCATTTCCCAAGCCTTAGTCGTGCCTTGCATGACCCTAGCCAAGCCTAGTTGCCATAAGAACATCATGGCCAAGCATAGAATGATGTGGTCAAGCCTATTCACATAGTGGCCGAGCCCGCTTGTGGTTTAGAGCAAAGGTTATGTCAATTCGATTCATTCTTTTCCATTGTATTAATCTATAAATCTTTGTGTTGAATTATATTCTTATAATTGTTGTATTTGGTGGTATACAAGATTGGATCTTGACCCTCCATCACTAATAATATTGTCGTGCCTTGTCGTGCTTTTCGGAGTTTTAGCTCTGCATCTAGAATTGTTATCATCAGCTTTAAAAGGTGAGTGTTTATCACTCTAGACATATATACTTATATTATTGTGGAATAATGACAAGTTTATATAAATTTATATGCTATGTCCATATATGCCTCTGATATTATATGGTGTTAAACGTTGTTTATATATTTGTTACATCATCTAATATGTTATTATATGATATACTATTCATTTTATTTACTGTATCTCACAATGCAAGTTCCCTGTCACTATAGGTTGAAATGATACATACCCGAACAGACATTAGATTAAGGAAAAATCATTTTAAGCTGAAATGATATATTTTACTTGGAATTGCGGATTTGAAATGATAGAACCCAGATTTTTCTTTTTAAACTACGGATTGAAAAGATACAGATCCGTATCACTTGACCTAGGTTTGAAAATTTTATACAGGCCCATGGATAAATTTTTATAATAGTTTTATAAAGGTATTAAGTATTTTGAGTTTTAAATATAAGAAATTTTGACAAAAATTTGATTAGTGATTCAAAATATAAAGAGATATTGGATTTCAACAAGTTAAAAATTTATAAGTTGATGATTGATTTACATTGTAATTTAAAAAATCTTTATTTGGTTTTAATGGTTATTTGAAGATCTTTATTTTGATAAATAACTTAATAATTGAAGTTAATTAATATGGAATTTTAAAGTCTAACCAGGTAATTGCAATCACTTTTAGATTGAAAGTGTTATCCCACCTTTTGGCAAGGCCGTGATACCAAGGAACTGATTGAAAACCAAGGATCACTCTTCCTGGATATTAAGCCTACGCAGGTTCGCTATGGATATCAATGAATTTTTTCCGACTCCAGATTCAGCTACAATTGATAGGACATGACAAGCAAGGCCAAGAGAGCCAATGTTCCAAATCTCAAGTCAATCCGAGCTAATATGCTCATGTTATGATCGATTCAATCTAGAGGAAACGGCCGAGCCTTCGTATCCATCACTGTGGGTGATTTCGTATCCACCAGGAGTGCACTCGGTTCATATCAATCATGTTGGCCGTATTCGAATCCATCGAATTCGTATTGATGGACTTGTATCCATCAACACTTGTCTATTTCGAATTAATTACCGCCTCCTAGTTCGAATCCATCAGCAGATAGACCACGTCACAACGATCGCCTTGCATTAGCTTCGTATCCATCAATGGGGATGTTTTCGTATACATCAGACGGTCTAGCTTCGTATCGATCATTCATCCCCCACTTCGCATCCATCGACCGAAGTCACATTCGAACCCCTAAGTTAAACTTAGTTCGAATCCATCGACTTCACATCGATCAAAGTGGCAGTAACCTCGATCCCCTCTGATTCGAACCCATAGGCTTGAGCCTTTCGAACCCATCAAGGTGACTTGATTCGTATCCATCCAGATACCCTGCTCCGTATCCATCAGAATGCCCCGCTTCGAATCCATCCTGCAACCACGAATCCGTATCGATCGACCGGGGCACGTCATGATCGATACGAACATGACTCTGCATTCGAATCCGTACATGATAATATGTTTGAATCCACCTAGTTTAGGAGCCCTGGGTCGACATGGTAAACATGGATACGAGCGCGGCGAAATCTTTGGAACGACTCGATCAACTCGGCGAAAGAGGCGGATCGATACGAAGATTGCGCTCCACGTCATCACGAAGGCGCGTGCCACCATCGATTCGAACAAATCGATTCGAACAAAGCAGCCTAGCGAAGAACATCATTTCGTATCGGCTATTTCTCCTAATCCACTTATCCAAATTCCATGAAATTTTCGCAGAAGATTACCTACATGCCAAGGAGTGTTCTCACCAAATTTCAGCTTGATTGGACATCATTTTGATCGATAGGAAACGAATTCATATCAATCACAGATCAAGACGAAACTTCCTGGGATTGGTCGTGTGGGCCCCTTCACGTGCCAGAACGAGTCTCCTGAAATTTGGACGAAGTCCCAGCCTCCTACGCCTATAAATAGAGCCCCAAAGCCTAAAGAAGGGGGATCTTTGGATTCTCAAGCGCCCAGACTCTGCCGGATCGAGACCTACATCATACTTTTGCTGTTGAATTCCAATTTGCAGTTGTATTTTGCTGTTGATTGCTGTACTCGCTTGTAATCATTGAAAGAGAATCAATAAAGTTGCAAAAACTTCATAGTGGACGTAGCCAATACGCCGAACCACTTTAAATTGCTTGTCTACGCATTTACTTTCCTGTTATTTGGAGTTTTTGTTAGATAATCCTCATTTTTAATTTATATTCTTCATTATTATCTCTTCAAAAACTTCCGAAGAGTGTTGTGACCAATTTTGGTGCAAACAATTTGGTGCTTTCACTGAGAACACCCAGATTTTCTGCTGCTCTTTGGATCTATCGTCGATACCGGATTGAATAAATCTAAGAGAGAGATCCAGATCATCTAATTCAAGTTCCTTCCCTCTATACAAATTCGCATAAAGTCTAGGAAAGGAGTTCAACCCTCAAGATGGTTAGCACAAGGACGACCTCTAATGCTGTCAATCAAGAAGAACCGGATAAACAGAATCCTACGCCACTACCTCCCTCTAACCAAGATGCTACTGGACACTCAGAGCCATCAGGTTCGGTTACCTGACAAGAGTTTCAACTGCTGCTTCAAGAGATGACCCAAAGTCGGCAACAACTAACAGAACAGCTACGCGCTAACGCCGAGCTGACCAACCAGTTGAATCGCCATAAGCGGAGGAGATCCAGAAGAGACCATGCTTCTCACTCCTCCAGCGAAAGTTCTTCATCTTCTGATTATCATCAACGATCTCCACGACCCCAGCTAGATGGGAGTCACATACAAACTGCTCGATATCAACCGGCAATGACCGAAGGAGAGCTGAGAGTCGGTCCATCAGCCAGTTTCCAAATCGGACCCTCCTCCCGAGGAGGTGCCGCTCCTCACTACACCGCAGAACACCGCACAGGAATGTTGCGATTGAACCAACGATCGATGCCCAAAATCAGTCGAACTGGACCACCGTCAGCACGGGAGTACTCCTGAACCTTACATCCCAGAGGACTATGAGCCAAGAAGGCAGGTTGTGAACCGTCGACAGCATCCGGTCCAACCCTATAACATGGAACACAATCACACTCCGGGACGAGCCGCACAGAACATACAAATGCCAAATATTCCGACCATGATACGTCAGATGATCCGTGAGAGCCAGGGTCTCACGGACGACGACTGGGGAATCTCCCGAAGTCACACTCCTTTTACAAATGATATACTTACTGCTTTGAAATTATTTTTGTCCAACTTAAAAATCAAGATTCCCTTATTTAACCAATTTCAATTTTTAAATTTTCCAATTAAGTAATCAAATAAATTGCTGTATTTGGAATTTTAGTTATTGAACTAATAAATTTTACTTTTCAATATTTAATATTAATTAAATATTCTAATTTCAAGTAAATAAAATTCTAGGTCGTGACATTCTCCCCCCTTAAAAGAATTTCGTTCTCGAAATTGCCAAGATAGGGAAAAAGCCAAAACCCCTTACTTTTATTTATAACCAATTAGTTGAAATAACTTCCCAAATCCATTTAACCCTTTTTCCAAAATAAATTTGTTGAAACCTTATTATTACTTTGACTAAGTTTCCAAACTCTTCCATAGACTCTAACTAATATTATCCATTCAATCATTTTAGGATATAACTCAAAAATCATTCTTTATTTATTAATAATTTTCTTCAAAATTTCTCAAAAGTTTTCTAACTTCTTTAAGTTTTCAGAAAATTTTGCAAGCGGCTCCTTTGCGCGGCTAGATCGGAACAATGACAAATCACCACTATGGGCCCAAACCAACAAAAGAAAGCAAAAGCCAGTGGCTCAACCATAAAACCATCAAATCAACAATGATTTAAACATGTACCTTTTTGTTGGGCAACCCAGTTTTACTTATGAAACCAAAGACATCAAATTACCTCTTGCTTTATGCCCGCATCTTGTTTACCAATGGTATCAAATCATATAATTCATAACCTCATTATTCAACATTTTCAGTTTCCAACATTTGCTTCACTAAAATCGTATGATATGCATCTATCATCCGTATGCAATATCAAATTTGATCGCTCACTCGATCATAGAATTTCACTTTCGAACTAGTACTGCTCACACGACCACTCCAGAAGGACTCAAATCCGGTTCTTTGATTAGAAACCATCATCCTCCTTGCATATACTACGATAGAGAATTTCAGAATCAATCAAACATCTACATCCAGTATTTTCCATCGAGAATTGAGTAAAAAATTCCAACTCGGAATGATATAAATTTACCTCAAAACTCAGTGCCCGGATTAGGATCAAACCATTATGTGGATAAAATAATATTTGTATAATCCACGTACATATTTTCAATTGATTCTTTACTATTCCAAATTCTCTTATTCACATTCACTATTTACTTAGTATATCCTTTCAATACTGATATCATTTAACAATTTATTCCTACAATTTTATGCTTAACCACATCTCACTCCATACTAAATTTATTTACGGATCCTCTCCTAAAAAATTTCTCATGTCTATAAACATCTCATACAACACTCCTTATGTTTATTACCACTTCACACTTAAGTCTATATCCATTTTCAGTTCCATTTGACTTAATCCATTTGCTTCAACTTCAATATTTCAACCATATGCCAAATCATATTCAACTCACTAATTTTTTCAATTAATTAATTCCTTAATTCTTTTTTTTGAGAAAAATGTATGATCCTCTATGAATAGAGGAGTGCAAACATGAAAATATATATATATCATGGATATAAGGTGCTGCCAACATACCTGGCAGGTAACAAGAACTAATTACATATATCTAATCTCAAATACTCCTATGATGAGTTCCGGCAAGGCCACCACCCATCACACCCCAATATCGAGCTTCAGCAAAGCCACCGTCCGATATAATGGTATTAGAAGTACCTCAAAAGCCAAAGAAAAACCAATACTAAAAAATGTCATCACGTAAGAAAGCTCCATGCATCCGGATCAGTAATAAAGCATCTACTCTGAAGTGGATCTAACGAAAAGAAAAACCACTCTGAAAACTCGGTACAAAAGGAAGGAGTGCCAAGCAGAAGAATAGATCCTCCTGACAAAAGTACGCCTCAATGAAGATGGAGAATCCAAAATCTATGGTAAAAGTGCTAGCAATCCTGAATGGAAAAAACTCTGTTCTGATGACCTCTCTGCTATCTGATATCCCGCAATCTGAAGACCTGAGTACCTGCAAAAAGAACCTGATATCCTACGCCCAAACCTGTATCTGAAGGGTGACTTGGAAAAAAGTTAGATTGATACATATATATGTATATTTTTTAAAATTATATACATATATATGTATTCATAAGATAAGGAATAAAAACCCAAATAAGACAATCTAGACTATTACAAAAGCATTTAATTACCTGTAAACTAATACCATACAGTGAATAGAATAAAAAATAATACAAATCATTCTTATGAATCTTTAATCATAAGTAAGTTATGATTAAAAGTGAAATCATTCTATAAATTTGAAAAAATATTAATACTACTATTGTTAATGTTAAATATATTATTGTTTTGTTTAAAAAAGTTAATATTATAACTAACCTTGTTAAGATAACCTTTGAAAAGGAAATTTTTAGCTAATTTATATTTGGGATTAGAAATCCACTTAAAACAAAATAAAGAAATTTTGAAAATCAATTTGTTAAAATGACTATTATTATTATTAAAAATTCTTTGATTTCTTTCAAACCAAATATACCATCTAATAGTAATGAGTAAAGTGCCTAGTAAAAATCTAACATTCTTATTGAAACTGAATCTAAACTATTCCAGTAAAATTCATAATCCAAAATTTTTGAAATTATTTTAAAGTTAAAAAAATTTAGAGTAATAGTTAGGATGTACTAAGTATCCATACAATCAAAGTATAATGTTTAATATCTTCAAGGTTTTGATTACAAAAATAACATTTATTATCATTTTGATTGTTTTTTCTTTTTAAAAATTCTATTGTATTAAGTTTTCCATGGTGAATTAACCACATATGAATTTTAGATTTAGGAGGAGCATTAGATTTTCAAATATATTTAAAAGAGTTTTTAGTTGTACCCAAAAAATTAATAAATCTGTAAAGAGAATTAGAAGTATTTTTCTTACTCTTATCACATTCCCAACTAATAATATCGTTTTCATTATCAATATAATGAAGATTTAATCTAGCATAAAGCAATGAAAGTTGCCTAAGGGTTGATTTACTAAAATTCTGTTAAAAATAAAATTCCAAGGAGGATTGTTTTCAGGAGAATAAACTTCATTGATTAAAGCAAACTTAAAGTTACAGATTTCATAAAGCTCTTTAAAATCTAACTTTAGAGGCAAGACTGAAATCCAACGGTCATGCCAGAAAGAAGTACAATTTCCGGAATGAACAATCGTGTTTATACCTAAATTGAAATCTCATAACATTTTAAAATGTGTTTCCAAAAATTAGATAAATTTTGAGTGGCGGGAGAAGCAATTTGATATAAATTGCTATTACCATTATAATAATATTTGGAAATGATCTCTTTCCAAATAGCATTATCATTTGTATCCTTAAACTTCGATAACCATTTACCTAATAAAGATAAATACATATTACGCAAATTAATAACTCCTAAACCACCTTCCTTTTTAGTTTTACACATTGTTTCCCAATTTACTAAACATTTTATACTATTATTAGGATTTTTCCCACTCCATAAGAAATCTCTTCTAATTTTATCAATTTTATCAATAACCCAATCTGGAAAAAGGTGCAAAGGCATCCAATAAATCGGAAGGGCTGATAAAACCGAATTTATTAACACTAGTCTACCTGCTCTAGATTGAAATCTCCTATTCCAATTAGTTATCTTATTTTTGAGTTTATCAATGATGATAAGCCAATCATCATGTTTGAGTTTGGTAGGTCTAATCACCAAGCCTAGATATTCAAAAGGAAAGTTCATAGTAATGCAATTTAGAGTATTAGCAACTTAATTTTCAACTTTTTCAAAATCGTTTAAAACTAAAACTGAACTTTTGTCAAAATTTATTTTTAAACCTAATAAAAGTTCAAAACTATATAAAATGAACTTGAGGGTAATAATGTGTCTAGGTAAGAGAGATGAAAAAAGTAAAGTGTCATCGGCAAATATACCATTACGCGATACGTCATTGCGTACGAACCCTAAAGACCCATTATTCACAGCTCTTTTAATAATCTTAGCAAAAACATCAGTAGCTAAGTTAAATAGTAAAGGAAATAAGGGATCCCCTTGCCTTAAAACTCTCTTAGATTGAATTTTATTACCTAAAATGCCATTTACCATAATACTAGAGTTACCAGTTTTAAGCGAGTTCATAATCCAACTGGTCCATCTATGACCAAAACCTCTAGCAAGAAAAATATCTACAAGAAAATACCAATCTACCGAATCAAAAGATTTTGCAAAATCCTGTTTTAAAATCGAGCAAGTAGTGTTATTCTTACAACAATAATTGATATATTCTTGAACAACTGCCACCCCATCAGTGATATTTCTCCCTTTAATAAAAGATGATTGCAAACAATCAATTAAATCATTCATTCTTTTACTGAGTCTATTAGCAAGAACTTTAGAAATGATTTTAACTGAACAGTTAATCGAAGATATGGGTCTAAAATCTTTTAATTTTTTGGCGCCTACTTTTTTGTGTAATAAAATAACATCTGCATAATTAAATCTCCCTATTTGCAATTTACAATTATAAAATTCATTAAACATATTAACTAAGTCACGTTTTAAAACATCCCAAAAAATTTTATAGAATAAAATTGAAAACCCATCAGGTCCTGGGGATTTATCACTCGACAAGTCATTAATAGCTTTTCTAATTTCTCCTTCAGTAAAAGGATCATCTAATTCTGATAAATCAACTACAAAATCAGATGGGCACAGATCTTTCCAACTAACATTAATTCTATGTTTGATTTTAGTACCAAAAATTCCCTTATAATAATCTGTAATTGCCTTGGTAAGATCTCTTTGATCAACTAGCTTGTAACGATCCTTATTTTTTATTAAATTTAAATTGATAATTAAAATGAATTTTTGAATAAAATTGTAGATTAATTTGAATTTTTCAAATTAGATAGGAAATTTATTTATTTAGACATTGATTTTAAAATTAACTGTGGAGTTGAGATTGGATATTTAATATCTTATAAATAAAAAAGCAATATCCTAAAAAAAATTCAATTTAAATTTATAATATATTTTAAACTTTTGAAATTTAATTTTGAAAATATATTGAAAAAATCTCAAACAAATAAAATGAGTAATAAACTATACATAAATAAGTTCCAATTTATTTTGAGTTTAAAAATCTTGAAATAATAAATATTTTAAAAGAAAAAAATCATTTGAATTCAAATTATACATATATATAATACATACCTTCTTTTGAAAAGAAAAAAATTCACTTATTAATAAAATTAGTTTTTTAGAATCATTTCTTTCTTTAAATTGGTATAAGTAGAAGTAATAGACATAAATGAATTTTTATTCAAGTGAATTGGAATTTGAAACAAAATTTAAAACAAATATTTTTAAAAATAAGTGACATTTAGAAAATCATTAAGATGTAATGTATATCATATAGATATTGGTTAAATTCTTTTAACATTGTTCATACATATATGCACCAATGAATAAGATGTAAAAATTTACAAATTTTTTTATTTTGTCTTGTAAAAAGAAATATCACAAATGTAAATAAAGATCACATGGGAGACAGAGTAAGGTGATTAACAAAATTTAGAGTTTATGATATCTCTTTACAAATGGCCTTCAATGCAATTAATTAAATAAAATAATTGAATAAAAAATTACAAAAAACACTTCACTTCCCCATATGCAATCATATTTACTCTCACCGAATCTGAACAAATTAGCAAAATGATTTGGCATTTCAAAACTACAACACCAAAGAAAGAAAAAATCAAAAATCTGAAAACAAAAGATAAGCAAACCAGAAATCTGCAAATCTCTTTCAACATCGAGCAGTGGATTTGTATTCTATATCTCAGGTGAATTTTATTCCCTATAGTTTAATGAATCTATGATTTCAAAATCAAGTTTTAACATAAAACAAATTCAAAAAAATTTGCAGATTTATAAATAATAGTGCTGCAGTTTTCTTTTGGCTAGAGGAAGTGTAGATTCTACCAAACAAATTAAGGCAAGTAAAATTCCTTTAAAAATTTGAATTTGAAGTTATAGTTTGTAATGAAGCAAGAATTAAACAATAACATTAACCCTTTGCAGGAGGAATCAAGATCCAAGATTAAATCTACTTTTGGTTTTCAAGTTTCAGAAAAAAAAAGAGCTTCTCTGTTCTATAAAAAAATCCTAACTGTAAGTAGTTAAAAACTACTATTATTAATAAATTGAGTAAATAAACTTAATGAAGAGTAAACCAAGATCTATGTTTATAATTTACAGATCTAAACTCCAAGATTAAAGAAGAAACAAAAAAATGTACAGGCTTTCATTCTTTGAAACTGTCAGAACTTCTTCTTTGTCTCTGCTGCAAATCCAGGTAAGCAAACCTCCTTTATTTAAAACTTTAAATCTTGATGTGCTTGTATGATTATGTTATGTATGCTTGTTTATGATGATATAGATGTGTTCAGATATACATACATATGTCCCTGTTAGACTTACAGGTGTGTTCAAATTCATACCCATTGAAATAAAAACATAACAGGACTCAAAAAAGTTATAAATGAATTACTATCCTCTAAACAAATCAATCTTAGACCTTGGTTTTTAAGGCGGAAGTGATGATAGCTTTGTGACATTTTTGGTAAAATAATTTGCAGTGAAAATATTTGGTAATTATTTTAAAATTTGAAAAACAACAGTAAAATTCAAAAGTATGAAAAAATTCGATTAGAATAATTTGTTAATTCATTTATATAATCTGTCTTGTAGTCAAAAAACATGATTTTTAAAAATAGTATTAAGATTTTTTAGCCTTGATTTAAGGGGGGATTCGCGAGTTGAACAGAAAACTTGTTTTTGTTAAATTCTGGTGATCGGGTTGAAGATTTATCGCATGATTGTAACTGAAGCTTGTTGGAGGGTCGTAGATCACCAGAAAAATAATAGTAGCATTTATAAATGATCAGGGAGGTGTTACGGCCTGATTCGAGGGTTTAAATACCTAGTTTGATCAATGTGTTCATCGACATCGTGTAGAAATGTGGTTTGATCGGAGTGAATCGCGACTGGGGGAAACGAGGGAGGGAACTGCAGTGCAGCTCTGGACGTGGCGACGCGTTTTCTGATGGTCGAAGGAGGATGAACGAGGTGTTTTTGGGGATCATAGTTGGTTCCATGTTTGGCTCAACATGCTCGATCTTGTTTGTGGATTTATGGTGGAGGATTGGTGATCGGGATCGATGGTTTAGGCGATGGACGATGTGTCAGAGGTTGCAAGGATGGTCGGAGTCGCCTCGGTCGACTGTGTAGGTGCACCACCTCGTGGTTGTGTCAGTTGTTTTGTTTTTCTGGGTATTGAGGAAACTCGGATCAAACTCGAAGTAAAATACGGGGAGAACGAGGGGTAGCTCGAGTTTTAACTCGAAGTAGGATTTCAGTGTTAAAGTAAAGTACTTAGAAAAAAATTTAAATTGAAATTTTGGGGCACTTGGGTTAATTTTCAAAAAAACTCGAAGTAGGGCTCGAGTGCGTAGGGGTTTAGCTCGGGTTTCACTCGGCTTGCCTGGGGTTTTGTGTTTCTAAGATTTGGAACTATAGCAGATTAGTTAAGTAAATTTCTAAGGATTGTTTCTTTTGTAAATGATGATTTTATTATTAAGATAGAAGGTATAAATTTAAGATTTTGAAATAAAGTGTTTTTTTAAACAATTAAGTTTTAAACTTATATTTTTAATAAGGTATTTTAAATGAAACTTAAATAAGTGGTTTAGAAATAAAATATCGAATGTTTTAAATTCTTAACTTAAAGTAAGTTAATTTATATCGTTAATGATAATCTAGAAATTAATAATTTGTAATTAAGATTAATTCATTAATAATTAAGAAAAATCAATTAAAGGATAATCAATTATAATTAAGATTTAATTAATAATTGAGGATTTATTAATTAAAGTAATTAATTCAAGATTAAATTAATCAAGTAATTAATGAATGATTAAACAAAAATAATTACTTAGTGAAAGTAATTAAGAATAGATAATTAAAAATTAAAGATTGATTAATCAAATATTAAGGGTTAATTACTTTAAAGCATAATTAATTAATGTGGTTAATTAATTAGGGTGATTAAATTAAGAATAATCAACTAAGGATAATTAATTATAATTAAGATTTAACTAATAATTAAGGATTTATTA
Organism: Allium cepa; assembly: GCA_030765085.1. Lineage (NCBI taxonomy): Eukaryota > Viridiplantae > Streptophyta > Magnoliopsida > Asparagales > Amaryllidaceae > Allium > Allium cepa. The sequence continues at coordinate 402,495,691 of CM060946.1, forward strand.
ATTAAAGGTTAATTAATAAAAGTAATTAAGGTTTAATTAATTACAATTAAGGATTAATTAATTAAGATAATTAATAAAAGAAATGATTAATTAATAAAGCTGGTTAAGACTTAATCAATTGTAGTTAATGATAATTAATCATGGGTTAAAGATTACTAATGAAAGTAGTTATGTGAGTAGTAAATTAAAAACCACACGATTTATTCATCTTAATTAAAGTTGTTTGATTGCTATTGAATGATGTGTGATGGATTGATATATTTGATATGTGATGTGATGCTATGTAATGCTTTGTGCTGAGCTGTTATGTCTGTGATGTATATACTGTTGTATGAATATAAAAACCCCTTGACACGTAGAACGACATTTGAATTTCGATGCGACAGGGAGTCGGATTCTAGTTGGTTATCTGAAACCCACATCGAATTGTAATGGTAGATCTTTGAGATTGATAAATTTATTTTATCTATGAATATGTGAATAAAGATAAGTGTTATGGGTTATACATCTTATCGATATGATTGAATCTGTGATGATTGATGCTGTGCACTATTGTGTTAAACCCCTGGACCACACTTATACACACACAAATATGGATTGCATGTGGAAATGGGTTAAGTCATAGATTTTGAGATAGTTTTAAAGATTGAATTTTTGAATCCAAAATAGTTTTGGAACTTGAATTGAAAGCTTTCGAAAATGAATTTTCAAAAATAAAAGTTATTTTGAATAACTTGATTGAGTTTTGAAATTTAATTAATTTGATTTAAATTTGAATTCAATATTTGAAATTGAATTCTATGATTTGGGAACTAGGGTTTAAAAAGGTTATTCAACTTATAAATGAGTTTATATGGGTTTTAAATCATTTTTAAAGTGTGGTTTTGGGACTTTAAATTTAACCCAAGATTTTTAACTTGTATAGATATAATTGGATTTTTCCCGAAACGGAAACCATTTGTTTTCAAATAATAGAAACTGTCACATAAGAGATTAATTTCCAATTTGTGTTAAAAGGATTTCAAGTCTAAAAATGAAAATAGCTTTCCAAGTTATATATTAATCTTTGGAAACGGGTTTGAAAGCTAAAAGTTAAATCTTTAATTTAAAGATTTAGTGAGTCAACCCAATTGAAATGGAAATTGTTTTGAAATCTATGGATAGATCTATATGAAACTGGGTGAACTTTGTGAAATAAATCTTTTTGTTTAAAGATTTGAAATGGTAATTTGTTTAACCATTTGAAGTAAAGTTTTGGATTTTGATAAGTTGTGACTTAACTGAAATCTCATATCCATATGTTTTTATATATTGCGCTCACTATTCTTTTTAGCCGGGAGAGGACCTAGTGTCATATAACCCATTCCGAATAGTGATACGACGTTATGGATAGCATTTGAAGATCGGTGTTGAAGACCAGGTGTTTTCAAGAACGTTAGGATATCATATCAATTGTCTCTGCACCGAGTAGCTACGGTATAGAGATTCCCTAAGTGATGGGAAGTCCGATCGGGATTGTGGGTACCCGGATTGCAATGGCTTCTTCGGAAGTGCCTTCGGTTCTGTTCGAACCCGGAACAGACTTGTATGGTTCTATGTCCGACAATACACTTTGAGATATTAAACTGATCTCTATCAAATACATTTCTGCTTGGTGGCGGAGAATTTATTCTCTTAGCTTAACACTCTTCTCTGTGACGTATGAGCTCAGAGGTTATGTAGTTAATATTTATCAGTGATATACTCCCAATTTGGTAGTGTGGCATGCTAAGTGCTGCTGTGTGTTGATGATCATTTTTTGATCATTTGTGATCAAAGCATGGCTTTTGTATAAAGCGTAGCTTTGTGGACGAGAGTGCATCAGGACCTCAAACCCCGAAAATGGTCGAAACAGGAAAGATGCGGCAAGGTTATAAGGGTCGTGCCCTTTAGGGCGTGTCATACCCTTCTGGAAAAGGGTAGTATCATGGCATGGAGCCCAGATACTTACTCAAGTGGATACTGCAGATCTATTACTTTGTGATTGCTTTGTTGTTTAGAGGCACCTCGGATAAAGGTCCCAAAGGACCGGGGGATGGCATGCTTGAGTAGTAGTTACCAAGTTACAGAGGTAACCCGGCCTTGTGTTGTTAGAGATCTGGTTAGGTTCTCAAGACGTCCCGCCAGAGGCGATCCCATGGACAGTAGGAAGTTCCTTAGCCTGATCATTTGCTGGAAATCCAATCAAAACAATATGTGCCCTGTACGGTTTTAGTTTTATAACCATCCATGGAATGTGGCGGTAACCAGCTATTGAACATGGTAGTTATAGTAGGCATAAGTGCGAAATGCCTATGCTGGCTAGGATTTATATGATATTTTCGAAATGGTTTTTCTACACTATGCATTAGTAATAATATCAAAGAAATTTTCTCATATCAAGCATATTTGACTATCATAAGGAGAAATCTCCTCCAATTCTGCGTTTGCATTATGTGTGCGGCGGGAGGCCTTATGGTAGTTTCATTTTCTAAAAAGCATTGCAGATTTGTTTTAAAATCTTTTGTTGTTGTTCAAAGATATACTGTTTTTTTTTCTCATACCAGTCTCATGACTGACCTAGAGTTTATTGTTCCTTTCCTAAACTCTGGGTGCCCACAACTTTCCCACACGGGCAGTCTAGAGTTGGGTTTTTCAGATAGTCAGGTTTAGTAGATTATCTGGAACTAGTTCAGTCTTTGGATCTAAACTGCACTTGCTTATCTTTGTGCATCGTTATTGGGAGTTCGAGCTATTTCCGGATTGGTGCCTTGGAGATGGAGATTGCCGATACTGGAGTTCATCCTTGAAGATCACGTTGGAGATTTTATTCCGCTGCTAGTGTTACTTAACCTCTAATCACTTATTAATTACTAATGAACTTCTAATTACCTTTAATTATTTTATTAAATAAATAAATTATAAAATAATCTAAAATTTAATCTCTTTATGTTTTACTAGTTAGGTTTGGAAAACTTTTGCAAAATAATTACAAAATGAATCACTTAAAGATGGAATTCAAGAATTTTTGTCGTAGTGCATCCATAGCGAGTATCGCTATGAGCGTTGTTCGCTCTACTTATTTTAAGTGAAATATTTCACTAAATTTCTTTCTCCTGCATATTTTGAAATAATATTTAGAAATATTTGAAACCTTAAACCGAGATAAAACTTAAAACCATTCCCAAACTTTTAAACTAAAAATCATAGTTTTGATTTCAAATCGGATCCCACATTCGTCGCAACACACAAAGTTGTTAACTTTATTTCAACTCAACATTCTTTAATTCTTAAATCACAATCATATGTCCATACTACTCTTAACATCATTATGAAATACACATATAAATATAAGGTTATATGCTTATTAATGGACAACATCACATTCAAATCTTAAATTCGATACCAAACATAACATCCATAAATCACCATCGACCAACATAATAACCGTTCAATTTTATCATCTTATTATCTCCATAATAGCATATCATAATAATGCCAAAAAAACTTTCAAAAACAAAGTAGTTTTACTCGCTGAAAATCTTTAAAACCAGAAATGCCTTAGATACACCAAAAATCACCCTAAAAATATCTCATTTTCCACTTTATTTTTGGATATATTACTTTATGATTTTGAAAAAACGATCAAAGGAAAAGATTTAGAAATTTATTTATTTTACAATTTGAAAAAAAGAATCACTCAAATCAGATTTCGTTTGAGGTAGATATGGTTAAAAAAAGGAGAGCTGTTTTCGGGCCTGAATTTCTAAGTTTAAAAGTACACTATAAAGAAATGAGATTTGAAAAAAACTAAGCTTGAAATTAGAAAAAGTGGTAGAAGAAAAGTTGTAGCCACTAATATTTTATACAATTTAACAAAAAAGAAAATCTTGATTTCATGTAAAATAGAGGAATTTATGGTCAAATAAAGTGGGGGTGAAAATGGAGAAGAAAGAGCTTGAAAACAAGTTTGCATCTTTAAAACAATTTGAAACTTTTTATTTTATAAAAACTTAAGACTAATATAAGAAGCGATGAAACATGAAGAAAGCTTTAGAGAAATGGAAATGGTGAACTAAATGAAAATATGGTGAATGGGAAGTGTATTTATAGATGAAAGAAAGTATAAAAATTACCATTTTAACCTTAGTTTTAAAATATTCTAATATGTCATTATTTCTGTTAATCGTTATGCAAGAATCAAAGATGACTAACAGTTGTAAACAATGTAAATGTAGCGGAAATAAAATAGTAGATAACACAACCGATCTTATACTGGTTCGGAGCACCTCTCCTACGTCAAGTTCCTTGGCACCTCTTAGGAATTTCACTGTCAACACCCTCACTTCACCTGAAGGAACAGGTATACAAACTTCGCCCGAATAACCAAACTGGACTTCAACAACAATTACAAGTAGCGTAACAATTGTTACTTTCTAGCACAGCATATTTTGATATATAGAATGTCTCTTTGATGTATAATAACTCCTATAACCATATCAAACTATATTAAGTGGAGGTGCAGAGGCTAAGGAGTTTATTCGATTAGAGTATGGGATGTGGAGATCAAGCAAACTAGTCGAAATCTCTGAATTAGATGAGTTTCTTGGAACTCGGAGAATTGCTTTAGAAATTGAGAGTTTAGGGGTTGAAATTAACGCATAGAGTTATATTTTAATCTGTAGTAATTCAAGAAAGTTTAGGGGATTATATAGTTGATGTAGGAATGCCAATGTACGGATGCAAACTTTCAAATTCGCCATTGATGAATAGAAGTAATTGTAGGAGCGAACAGATGCAACTTCTAGAGCGAAGAGACATGAAAGCACCAATTTGAAAAAATAACCGTTTTGTACTAGCTCAGTTGATTGAGGACCAAATTCATTTGACTGGAAGTGGCCTTGGTCTAGAAAGCAAGGCTTGAATCAGTAGACTACTTTTTATAAGTTAGTTGAATTAGGCAGTTTCAGTCCGTTGAGAAAGAATTTCAGTGGACTAAATAGGTATAATTTCCAAAAGCTTCTTAGTTTAGTGGTATAGGGGTGTGCTTATCTCTCAGCCGACCCGGTTTCGAGTCTTTGCTTCACATATTTTTAGCCAATTTATTTTTCACCTTGTCCATCGTCGTTTTAACCTGAAATAACTTAATAAACATATTAGTAGCATTTTTTTATGAATGTTATCATCAAAACACCATATATGTGGTTCTATCAATCTCCCCCTTTTTGATGGTGATAACCATACAACTTCAAAATATAAAATAGTAGCTCCCACTAAATATATTTTATGTATAATACAAGTTTATTTCCCTCAACTATATATAGATGATAATATAAAATATTTAAAGCACATGTGCTACCCCTTTTGTCATCAACAAAAAGTAATATCATTGGTGTACTACATGATAAAAAACTTCCCCTAAATAAAATGTATCTCTTTAACTTTTAACTATGTACTCCCCTTTTCAATATGCTCATTATTTCTCCCTATTTGTTATTAACAAAAAGTATTCAAAAACTAAAAAAAAATGGATAATATCATAGACAAGTCATAAATAATAATTTTTTTAACATTATTGTAAAGCGATGAGTCCAATAGATATGTCAAATGTAAGCAAAACGATGCTCACTTTGCAATAGATATAAGGTTTATGACTTAGGAAAGCATATTCAGTTGGACGTGGTTGATCCCTTAAAAATATAATTTCCACTATTAATCATAGTTGATAAAATTTAAATAAGTTGATAAAATTAACTTTATTTTATAAAAATTTAACTAAGTTAACATAATATTATGGACAAACTTTTAGTATTTTCACGTTTCCCAACCTAATTAACTTTTTGTATAGTAACTATGTCATTCATATCTGAATGTTTGAGTATAAACTGTAATTTTAAATTAATGTTATTATATTGTATATAACCGTACCAGAAATTTTTTATCTATGTTTAAATGTAGGTAAAAAGGAAGCTGCGTGAAAGATATTGGCAAAACTAATACTACATATGGGCTCTAAAACTTTGGCAATCATGGTGTCGATTAAAATTGTCTAATATTTCCTTAACGGTAATTATGTAATCTTTCATGTTTTTTTTGAACATTGTCAATGAAATTATGTATAAACATGGTCATTTTAAGTAATTGATCTTTAATACATTTTCAAATGTTGTTATTGTTTGAAATTGCTTGTTTATATAAGATCAAAGGTATTCCATTTATGTATGTGAAATGTTTGTTCAATGCTATGCAATGAATAAATTGGTGCTAGGAGAGGCCATTTGGAAGAAAATAGAAAAATAGAAATTTTCATAGCATTTTCTAAATGCTATAGATGAGTATTGGTGTACTATATGATAAGAGCATTTGTGTACTATATGATAAAACCCTCTATATTATAATGTTTCTCTTTAACTTCTATCTATGTACTCCCTCTATCAATATGCTCATTATTTCTCCCTCATTTGTAATTAACAATAAGTATGAGAAAAATAAAATTAAAAGAAGAATATCATATAAATGTCAAAAATAAATAATTTTAACATTATTGCAAAGAGATGAGTATCCAATAGATATGTCAAATGTAAGAAAAATATTACTCATTTTACAATAGATATATGGTTTGCGACTTTAGGAACCATATCTACTCGGATGTGCTTGATCTCTAAAAAATATAATTTCCACTATTAATCATAGTGACGTAATAATTGCTAATGTATGACTGTCTATCATAATCGGTTAGATTAGCAGGAACCCATATATCAACAATAATTGTCATTGATTTAGTATTCAAAAGATTTTTTCTATTTTAAGCATAATAATATTATGTCATTGATTGTTTTAGAACAATCTCTACTTTTAGTACTTGCATTAAAATGTGTATACAGGAATGCATATCTAGTACTTTTTCTACAATTATCTTGTTTATAGGTTAAACCGGTTCTATTGTTGTGAGCTTTGCTATTAGTAGTTAAGGAAGATAAATCATCTTTTTCTCTATTAAAATTTATGATTTTCTCATTTAATTTATCAAAAATAGCTTCGGAATCAAAAATTTCTTTTTTCACAATATTATTATCTTTTAAAAATTCACATTCTTTAATTAATTCTAGATTCTTATCATTTAAAGCCCTATTTTCTTTTTTCAAGAGACAAAAGTTTAGAATTAGAATCATTCAAAGAATTTTCTAAAAAATATTTTGCAAAACTTTGATTTCATTTAAAAGATCAGTATTTTTATCGTTTAAATTCTAATTAACTTTTAATAAAAAAATTTGTAAAATAAGTTCTTCCAATGTATTTTCAAAAATTTCAGTTTGTTTTACTAAAAATATTTTCTTCCCTTAAAATACAAATTTTACTCTCACAATCATCTAATTTGGCTAAAGCAATAGAATTGGTTTTTGTGATACTTTAAAATATTTTAATAACTTCTCATGCATTTGTAAAAGATCACTATATATAGAATCTAAGCGTGCTTATTTTATCTAGGATTAGCCACATAGCATATGTATCTTGATTCTATAAATTGTTGCTTGCTTCTAGAAATTTGCTTTTTCCTAACTATCTTTGTGCTCAGATTAAATCTTCTATTTCTGGCAATTATTCTATGATGTTGTGACAATCAAGGGAATTCCAATGTATTTTCAAAAAGTCTAGTCACTATGCTCTGATCGAAGATGGCCAATAGTAATAACAATGTAAATGTAGTGGAATGGTATAACAATAGATCAAATAGTGGATTTTATACTAGCTCGGACCTTCCATCCTACGTCCAGTCCCAAAGCTCCCATTCAGTATTTCACTATCACCGCCCTCACTTCACCTGGAGGAACAGGTTTACAAACTCTGCTTAAACGACTAAACAAGACTTCAACGATAATTACATGTAGTATAACAAATATTACTGTCTGACACAACGTATCTTGATGTATAGAATGTCACTTTGATGCACAATAACTCCAATAACTAGACCAAACTATATTGAGTAGAGGTGCAAAGGCTAAGGAGTTTATTCGACTAGAGTATGGGATGTGGAGATGAAACAAACTAGTCGAAATCTTTGAATCGGATGAATTTCCTGGAGCTTGGAGATTTAATTTAGGAAATGAGAATTTAGGAGTGGAAACCAAAGCATAGAGTTTTGATTTGATTTAGGGATGGTTAGGGGCTTATATAGGTTTTGTAGGGATGGTAAGGTAGGGTTGCAACCTTCCACTTTTGCCACTATTGAAGAGAAGTGGCTGCAGGAGCCGAGAGATGCAACTTTTGGAGCGAAGAACACAAAGACATCACTTCAAAAAACTAGTTGTTTTACACCAAGTCAATTGACTGAAAGAAGGCTTCAATCGACTGGCTAAGTGTAAAATTTGAGTCCGAGAGCACAGCCAGAAACAGTAGACAATTTGTTTAAATTCAGTCAACTGGGTTTAGTTTAATAACAAGTCTTTTAGTCGACTGAACCATTATAATTCCTAAAAGCTTGTGTGGCTTATTAGTAAAGGAATGTGCTCATCTCTCATCTCACCTGTGTTCGAATCCTAGTTTTGTATATTTTTATCCATTTTACTTTACACCTTTTCCATCATCTTTTGACCTGAAATTACCTAATAAACATATTAGTAGCGTTGTTGTATGGTTGTTATCATCAAAACACTAATATATATAATATATATATGGTTCTTTCACTTTGGACTAAGATACTATCCCCGTCAGTATCCATAATCTAGCACCATGAGAGGATCCATCATCAATGTAATATCATGTCCGTATGGAACTACATCTCGTATTACGACTACCCTTACAACTATGTATTCAGAAGGGGAATCTGAAATGTCGACTCTACGATGTGTCTCATCATTTTCATCCATGTCTACCTCTAAATGGTGGTTTATGCCTCGTCGTGCATCTCATGATGCCTATTAACGATATCACAATAGCTCAGCCGTATTCTATCTTACCATTGGGATTTATTACTTGTTTGCTTCACTTACTACAGAGGACATAGCTCATCAGACTACCCCATTTGTTTCTGAAAGAATTCTTTTATAGGTTAACCATCCTAGCCTTAACAAATAAACTAGCAAACAACTATGACGGTACATTATCCAATGTAAGCTATCCGAGTATAAGGCGTAGTCCGTTAGGATTAAAACTATCTTTCCCATTGACCGTGCAGGATTGATGATGCACTTAACCTATGTATAGCTCATACTCTTGATTCAGTGCCAACACATATAGACATAGTGTCAAACCTCTTGCAATTCTATTTAGATTTCCTAACACAATCAAGGTAATATCGTCCTCTTAATTTACTGAAGCAGACTCTATTAAGGGTATTTCTTCACCTATACGCAAGCGTATACAGTCCATGGGTGCTACAACTGGATATGGCCACGTCAATGTGAAGTTTACACACCATCGGTGGCCCCTTGCTGTGGGCAGATTTCTATTGTGTAATGCTACTGACTTCGCATTCCAACCTATTCTAATTATTATGTCATTGTTATCCATTTAAGTTATTAACAAACTGTTAATAATTCATGTCCTTTATAAATGCATACTTGAAGCTATGTATATTGTAATGACTGACCTTTTCAATCCTTGGGAGTCGGTAGTAATACATCCGTGGTATTCACATGTCGAACATCCAAGTATCGGAAAGGTGGAATATTGGTGAAAGAAAAGAAAAGATAGAATAGAGTCTCACAACGTGATGAGTAATTTATAATATACTAATGGTATTTACAAATAAAATGGTAATATATACACCAAATCACGGAAATGCTAATCTATCATCAACCTGTTCAATTAGAATAACCTGTCCTTACAATTGCTAATAAATACAGATAGAAAATACAGTGGAAATACAGAAAATATAGGAATCCATCGTTGGAAGCATCCAGCTCGTCTTCGGCATCTCCAAAGCATCCATAGTTATATATGGAAATATGCTCAGGATAACCTGAGCATTATAAAAAAATAACACCTGGACCAGTCTAGTAAAACTTGCATCAGAAACACAAATCAAATGGATTTTTATATGTTATAAAAATCTTTCAAAATAAAAGTATCTTGTAAGACAATGCCGCACATAAACACGAACGGGTTTTTACCAAATGATAATCAAACCATTTTTTCGAAAATCTTATGATATTATAATAATGTTTGCGGTTTAAAATAGATATTAATCGTATCCGAAATGGTTACATTAATTACGTTCTAGCATAATAGGCATACAACTAAGTCCGTAAATGCACGTGTTTGAGATTGGATTCCAACATAGCAAGGTAAGGGACTCCCTTTTGTATAGTACACCTCTAGATCAAATGTACATGAGGACCACACATGGACCCCTTGCCAAGACAGAGGGAACCTGCCCCTTTAAAATGAAAAATTAGATTGCATCATCCCTTGGGTATCGGGGTACAAACATTGCACCACGGTTGTCACACATGCACATCAAATCTAAAATTCCATCTAGATCGAGGAGTGACTACTCCTAATGGTAGCTAACCACAAAGCTCTATGGGCATCCCTTGTTTTAGACATTACCGGATTTTGAGGCTTGTGAGGTATTTTTTCCTTTTCCTCCTAGTAATTCCCAATTGAAATAATAACACTACCCTCCAGGCAACAATGCAATGCTAGCATTCATCTATACAAGCTGTTTAGAATATGAACAAACCGAAGGCACTAATTTTGTAAGGCCCCACCCGGAGACCCACATTAACAAAGGGTATTACTGGGTAATAATATCCGCTAATGTTGAGAGTAGGGCTGGTTAGGAGCGATCATCTATAGTCTTGTCTTAAATAACTATTGAATAAGTCGATCTGTGCTCTATATATTTTTCCTGACTCAAGTAGACTAATATCCAATAAATGTTTAATACAAAACTACAGGTGGCTATAGGATCTATCAGAATAAAATACAACAACTCAAATGCATAACACATCACAGAACAACAGATAATCGTATACATACATATATACTGATACGTCTCAATAAAATACAAACAGTACATCATAAGTGGTATGACGACCACAATATACACACAAGTCAAAACATTATACATATCAGAGTAGCAATAAAAAGACTACAACAAAAAGGGCTAGCAGATAAGTCAATGCGGAAGAAGAATAGGCTAAGTCCATAAGGGTACCCAACTTGATACACCCCCGTCTGACCCGAGTATAAAATACACGGGTCATTCTAGCTAAACAAATCAGTTTATAAGGATAAGTGATAATATGAGCATAACGAAAGGTGATAATCTTCTCAAGTGATAAGAAATGATTCAAGAGTATTTGGTCACTTCACAAGGCACAATTAAATAGGTATAGTAATTCCAAGTGATATAAGGATATCACTTAATATGAATGCAACTCAAAGGCGATAAAACTTCATAACAAATCTCATAATAAAAACATACCTCATCTCACCGCCGTATCACAAAACATCAAATATGGTTTAGGAGAAAAACATAACTCCAAAGAGGAGAAATCCCAAACCCGCCATATCGGCAACTTAAAACAATCTCAAAGAAATCGCCATCTCAAAATACGCCATAAGGCAATCAAATATAAATCTCCAACATAGAAGAATATAATCCCAAATAAACGCCAAAAGGAAAATCTCATATAATAATGCCAATGGGAAAATCTTAAATAACACTCCAAATGGCAAATCTCAAATAATGCTAGGTGTTGGCAAACCCAAATCTCAAATATAGAACTCGATAATAAGTTCCATTTCCAAAGATGTAATCGCCATATATAATATCTCTCCGTTGAGAGAGAGCCCTTCCACAGGGACTCTCGGATCATTATGGTCGACTTTCGTCTCTGTTCGACCAGTCGGTCTCACGGTTAGGCAGGCTTATACCATTACGCTCACAAGCAGAATCAATGCTTGAGCCTACCTTTACACACATCCATTACTCTTTAGGAGGCATTCACGTCAGGTAAACTACTCACCTCGAATGGCTCAAATGGTCAATAATGTAAAAAGGCGATACACTTGGAAAATTACAAAGAAATCAATGAAATCATCTCAAATATATAGCATGTGCTTATAGCCGAAGCCCGCCAAATACTATTCTCTCAAAATAAAGCGCCATGTCTCTTAGAAAATGTCTCGAAGGAAAACATCCCAAAGGACAAATAAATATGTCTCTTAGACAACATCTCAAAGGACAAATACGTCTTAATGGACAAATACATCACTTAGACAAACATCCCGAAGGACAAATGACCTGATGGTCCAGTACTGGCAAATACCTCTCTTAGACAAATGTGTCAAAAACTTTCGGATAGGAACCCGAATAGTGTTAACATGTGTCACATACCACACATTCGCATTAAATGGTTTACTAACCACTTGTAAATTCCACATTCAAAACGGTAAAGAGTTTACCTCGTCTCATCGGTAAACTCGACCTGAAGGTCAGAACGACCAAACAGACAAGTCGTGAATTAACCGATAAGATAAACGCACGTTTTCCATACCGCGTGTTTTGCCAACCATTTAATACTCCTTCATATTCGCTCGAATAGTGCAAAAACGTCTATTTTATATATACAATAATTTACTTTGGAAAACAGGCATTTAAAATAAATTTTCGAAACCCGTTTTGAAAACCGAATTTGAAAATTCCCATATTATTGAGAATAAATAAATAGATTTTATATTTAAAAATACTTTAAAATGCTATAGCATGATTATTTGAAACGCCCATTATTTTCAGAAATTATTCCAAAGCTGTTTGGAAAAATCCATGCTCAAAAACGAAGAAAAACAGAGAAATTCACTAAAACCGATATATAAATTCAAATTCAATTCAAAAAAATTCAAAATTCAAAATTCAAAATTCAAAATTTAAATTCTCCAAAACTAAGATAGCCAATAGGTAGGCATCATAGCCATTAAAAAACACAAAAATATCTTGAAAATGAGAAGTAGAAGTCAAGAAAACAAGCTGGAAACAAATTGGGATACAAAGAAACCAACTAAAAAATGCACAAGAAGCCATAGCCCCTTAGGTCGACAACCAAGTCGACCTCACTTGTCCCAAGGTCGATCGTACAGTTGACCTAAGGGTAGGCACGGTCGACCTAGCGGTCGACTTATGCATGCTTCTCATGCAATTTTCGTTCCAGGTGTTTCTGCATGCGCGAACTGAATTTCAAGTAGTGGTTTGACATAATAATTGGCAATATTTTACAGTTAATTTTTGCAGAGACAAAGTATAACATGCAATCTATCATCTAAAAGAAGTTCCGCAGAGTTTCGCCACTGGAATCAAAAGGTACATACCTCTAAAGAAGGACTACAGAACAATTTTAAACAAAAGAGAAGCAAGCTCAAAAATATTTCTATAGAAGCTAAACTATTTACAGTTTTTGCAATTAGAAGCATTGTTTTGCTATATTATGTGAGTTTATTTAACTCACCTTGATATATGTAAGTATAGATCTTGGTTTATCCATCGAAAGGTAGAAGCTTTGCTCGAATTTGAGCCTCGAAAACCCGTGTAAACTTGAAACAAAGATATGCAATAGAGAAAGAGAACTGTTAACAGAGAAACAATTTCAAACCTTGATTTTTGATGAACAAATGGTTTTAGATTTTGATTATCTATTGGTTTATCTCCAATTAGATTTTGAAAAAACCAATGATTTGAATTTAATTTGTGAAATTAGCTTAGGGTTTTGAAGAGGGAATGTTTTCTCTATTCTTTTGAAATTACTGGAGTTTTCTTAAACTTACAGTAAGTGAAAACAAATGAACGTAAAAGGAAGGAGAATATCTCCTTCTCACTTCCACAAGCTAAATGTTTTAATCGGGCTTAAGACCAAATAATAAAAGAAATTGCCTAAGTACTTTGTTTTAACACTTAATACACCAGCAAACACTGATGTTATGTAATAAACATCGAATGTTTCGAAGTTTTCACATGATAAAATCATGAAACCAAGTTGACATGTTAATTAAAGTATTTTGTACTTAATAAAAAGATAAATTTGGTTATAAAAATATTTTTATTATTAAAAACCCTTGTTTTTGAATAAATAGCCAATTACACTTATAATTACTTAAATCACTATTTTTAACTCTCAAAATTACACAAAAATAATCTTTTTGTGTAATAAAATGTAACCAATCATTTCAAACTCATTTTTATGATCAAATCTTATTTTTAAACCCAATTTCACCATTTTTATTTAACATAACAGTCTTTAAAAATCAAATACTCAGTTTAAAAATTATTAAAAGAAGAAAATGACAATAATTAGCAAAATTACTTTACTATCACCAAATAAAAATCATCTTCCACTTATTATTAACTCAAACCACTATATTAAAGTTCCAAAATGTTATTTTCTCTTTTTATTCCCAAAATTCATTGTTTATTTCAAATAAATAATTTAAATTCTCAAAATTATTATTAATTCTCAATATTAAATTATATCTACCATTATAATTTAATACCTATAGGCAAGGTTCTAAATATCGGATTTCGGTCACATTTTGTCTCGGAATTTTTACACAAGTTATCTCGTATCAGGAGACATCTCGGACGAGATGAGTACGTATCGGGTGTACATCTCAGATTGACATCTCGGGTCTTATGATGCATATCGGGAATATATCGGATGTACCTATGTGTTTAAAATTGATGTGTCAAAAATTTATTTAACGATTATAACTTTCTTAGTAAAAATAAAAATGGTAACATACTTGATTTACATGGAAAAAGAAATATTTTTAGAAGAGTAGTAGATTGATTAGCTTAATTGATTTGGTTATGATTAAATAATATCCTTTTATTTGAACGTAATAAAGAAGTAAAACCTTTCGCTATGACTCATTAAGACAAAAAGAAAAGAATATGTTCAAGAAGTTGGTAAATTATAATTGGATTGAGTAGTTTCTTTTGAATCAATATGAAAATAAAAATTATTATGGAAAAAAAGAAAAATGTATAACTTCGGGTGAGATCTCGGATTGAGATTTTGATCCATATATCGGGTGAGATTTAAATATCTCGGACAAGATGAGTGTCGAGGGAGATATGGAGGAGATTTTATGTCTCGTCTCGTTTAAGTGTGAAAATGAGATCTCGGGTGAGATCTCGGGCGAGATATAAGAGATTTAAAACCATGCTTATAAGTAATCACTAAAACTAGGGTTGTTACAGACTTACCCCTTATAAAAATTGCATCCCTGCAATTTTCTAGAAAAGAGTTGTATTCAACATAATTATTTCATCAAGCAAAATATAAATAAAAAAGTTCGAATTTGAAAATTCTCTCGCTCTCAAAATAGAATGGTAAAAAACAAGATAAGGATTGCTCGATTAATTCTTTGGTTTCCAAAGTGGAATTAATGGAATTTATGGACCATTGAATTTCTATGAGCAATACATCCCTATTTCGAAGGTGTTTCGCCTTCGAAGCTAAACATGGATAGGATGTTATGCAATAGACAAATCGGGGGAGATCGATTCCTAAGAAGTTTCATGAACAGTGATTTAGTCACAAATTTATCCCGAACTCCAACCCAAAAGATGATAATTGATACAACTTTCCATATAACACTACAAAGGGAGTCATATTGATATCAGATTAAGAACTATTATAGAAAGAAAACCCAATACAAGGCAGGTGGTTTCTCCAAATACCACCAAACTCATACGATTGCATAAGAGCAAGTCGTAATGTAATTGCACAGAGGCAAAATAAACTCAAGGAATAGATTTTTATACTTTATTTACTAAACGAATATTCTTAAAGTTCTCAAACCCATTAAATTTAAAATAATTGAATTCTTAATTTTCAACATTTGAAAATTTCTAAAGTTTCTTACTTAGATTCTTAATTTAAACTCATTACTCTTTATTTAGAGTAAATAAATTTTTTAGTTGTCTATCCTCTAATTCTTTCATAAATTTTAATTGGTAACATATATTTTCACATATATTTCTCAAATTTTCTAAGTGTAAGAAATTTCCAAAAAAATCGGCGGAGTCTCCTTTGTACGAAGGGTTGTATGCAATATTACAAAAATGATTAATATAATATACATCGAATATTAGGTTGGAAACACAATATATCATCATTTAATACTTTTAAAAAATTAATCCGAAAACATACCTTCCGTTTTAACATTTTAAAGCGAGTTTGCACAAACTTATATGTATATTCTTTTTGCTCAAAATATATTCCAACTATCCTCTTCCACTTGTACTTAACTCAAATAGAAGATAATAATTCACGTTCAAAAATAAGAAGTACTACACTTAACTATTAAGGGAAATAGATCAATTTCATTTCAGACCTGCTGTAAAGAAGACAAGTTTTGACATAGCACACAACAAAATCTGAAAACCTTTATAAAATGGAAGTTGTTCTACTAAGTATAAGCTTTCCAAAAGTTTAAATATCATCAAAATCGGATTTACAATTTGAAAGTTATGTTAAATTTACTTTCAGCTTAAACCTTAGAGAATTCTGTAATAGGGCAGAACTGCCTATCCACGTTCAAACCTATTTTAAAATAAATTAAAATTAAAATCTTCCAAAGTGGTAAAAATAAAATTTATATCTTACTAAAATATTTTTCATTTACAGAATGATTTAACTCATTTGGAGTTGTAAATCTCAAGTTATCGCTGTTTTAGTATAGCACTTTTTCAAACAAAATTTCAGCTTTTAAATCAATTTCAAATTTGAAATTTACCCAAACCATTTTAATCTCAAACTACATTTTCAAACAATATTTCTGCTAAATCATTTATTAAATTATTTTCTATTTTCCTAGAAAGCTAAGACGTACAAAATTATGATCAACTTTATGTAATCATCATAAAAACATTTT
Source organism: Allium cepa (assembly GCA_030765085.1). Lineage (NCBI taxonomy): Eukaryota > Viridiplantae > Streptophyta > Magnoliopsida > Asparagales > Amaryllidaceae > Allium > Allium cepa. The sequence goes on from CM060946.1 coordinate 402,512,587, forward strand.
ATTAAGTGGAAATATTTCCATTACATTCTAAAATCTACTTTAAAACAATTAACTTAAAAACTCATTTTTGAATAGATAACTAATTTCTTTCATGACCAAGAGGTGATTATTAATTATCCACCAAAATAAATGATTGGGATATATATATAAAGTTTAAAATTATTCTTATAATTTAAAATGATTATACTACATGAATTGTTCATTTATCAAAACAATCTAATGTCACATTTCCACATGTCACAAAAATTAAATTTTCATCTAATTATCAACATAAAATTAATTAAAGTTGATAATTAATTAAACTTGTTTCCAAAAGAATTTTGTAATTTCAAACCCACAAGTTTTAAGACCATTTAAGTTTAAAACAAAAACTGGCTCACAAATTTATACTAAATGTTCTAAACCAACACTTCTTTATTTTCTCTTATGATAGAGTTTTATATCTATCCACTACTATTACTCAAATAAAGAAGTGTCAAAGCAAATTTTTATTGTCTTTGTTAATAACTTATGCTAAACTATTCAACTAATAATTTAATTTTTCAATCCAAAGTATTCTTTTACCTTAGATACATCATTTTATTAATCAAAGCACCAAATGATATTTTCTTCTAATTAACACATCCCCTTATTTAGAATTATTCACTTTTACTTACCCAAATTACCATATTCAATTTCTCAAATTTCATATAACATAAGGGTATTTCCTCGCCATGGATTTTTAGTGGATGGCCCCGTCGATTGGCTGTAGAGTCGATCAAATGATCAAAACTGCCTCGCAACTCCTCCAATGCTCACTATGGTTCAATGGTTTCATCAAACATTTACAATAAAATTAATACTCCACCATAATAATTGTTTCCAAACTTGACTTATTAAAACTCAATTTACTTTGTCTGACTGTCTCATCACAACGTTTAAAAAATTCCTATCGATAATGTTGGCCAAACGCATCGATCAAAATTCTTAAACCACTAGACGGACAACCCAAAAAAAAAAAAATTTTGTATTTAAAAATAAATACCTCATATATAATACTCAAAATATTCATTGTTTTTCCCAAAATCAAAACCCAATTTCTCTTAGAAACATATCTTCAATTTTTGAAAATTTTGAAAAAACAATTTATTACTCATTCACAAAATCAAGGAACATAAATAGAGCTCATCGAGATATTCCTAGAAAACTCGATCCTCAAGATTGATGGAATAGGCTGGAGTGTTTATTATTTCGAATGGTATAACAAACCACTCACAAGAATCATAATGAGTGCGGAATGCGGTAAGAGTAACGCTATCCTCCGCGACTCGTTGCTCATGAAAAATTGATGTAGGGTCAAACTGAGTAATGACCCTAACACCACTTAATAGATTAAAAAGAGAGAAATGGGATATAAAAGCAAGGGTAAAATACCTTGTCGAATGAGGAGAAGTAACATTAACAACAAATTATAACTTCGAGTGAAGTAATACCATAAAGTATATCAACAATTGAGTATCCAAAGAGGATATCTCAAAAGGGATAAGAGTGGCAATATCAAATAAATTCAATGAATCGGCTCATTCCCGTAGTGGACATCCTCATGGGAGGATGACCAAAAGGCTAAGAACCGGGAATGAAGTCAATACAGTATTCGATTGCCCGATTGGATTGGGTGTCATACTCGAAACGGACTCACAGAAATCAACAGAGTCACAATGACCGGAATTCGAGATATATCATCAACATCTCGAAACCCAAGAGTGAATACAAAGACTTCGAAATCATCGTTAACATTCCAAAGAACAAGAAATAACGAATCAACCGAAGTAGGATACTTCATATAGGGTCCCTCTATTCACAAAATGTGGCTTGATAATAGGCAAGCCACTTCATCTCAATCACTCCAAACTCTAGATAGAAAATGGCATGCTAATTCACACAAAAAGATAAGCTATAAGCAACAATCACAAATCCCCATGCATCATGCCAAATATTATGGATCCTCTCAATAGGATTCGCAATCCTCACAAAAGAACAAGACCAGAACATCCAAAAGCATCAACAAACTCCTCCAATACTGGTGGATGTCAAGCACCCGTATTAAAAAGGACTCGAATAAAACAATCACGATTAGGATTACTCCTTAGACAAGATGTCATTAATTCTATTTTTGGAATACTATGCAATAAAAACATTCCTAGACATATCCAAAACTTCGAGCTCAAAGGATACGATATGATATGATAAATGGCACGATGATTAAGGAATTTGCAACACTTGTATTATACTTGGATGTACCGTGATATATGTTTCTGTTATGTGTTTATCCTATTTTGTTCCG